>JARQOC010000002.1:188609221-188715199 GCA_033576535.1 Allobates femoralis | reverse complement strand
CCTCAAAAGTCCCTTCGGCCCATAGAAAAAGATGAATATTATTAAAGATTTGCAATAATTGGGGGCCCCGTTGGAGCTTTCGCATCGGGGCCCATGAGCTTCAAGTTACGCCACTGTCTGCAAGGTTACGGTTCTTATGGTCAGCTGGATACCCTCTCCTTCTCCTGTACTCCACATGTATTTTCAGAGAAATTACAAACTTTCCAGAGTTGAGATTGTTGTCAATTTATTAACAGTAAATTGAATATTTGGGAACATTTTGGCAAAGTCAGAGAATTTGAATTTTAAAAGATTTGATCAACTTTAGTCACTAGTCAAAACAATATCACTAGCTATGAATACTAGCGCAAGATTGACTGCACATATATTCAACATTAAATTGTAGTGGCCAACAAGCATTTAACAAAATTTGTAGTTGGAATCTAATAGACATGGATTATTCCCACCTGTCCCATGCATCACTAAAAAAACAACCTAGGAGTCAGGCCAAATATATATATAAATGTAACACCTTTATTAATTAATTTTAACTGGATTTAAAAATAGAGACATTGAAAAACTGGTACGCAATGTAGGAAAACCCACAAAGTATTGATAATACTATACATGGAACATAAGGAACCCCTATCCAATACAATGGCTACAAAATCTGGCATAAAATTGTACTCCGATCCCAAAGGGTTAGACTACATTCACACATACCGTATTTTTGAGCGCTATTTTTTGTGCGCTTTTCAAAAATGTGCAATGTGCCTTTTGTCTGCCAGCAAAGTGAATGTGAAATTCACTTTTCCGTACAGACACTGTGTAATTTTACGCAGTGCTTTCATGGGAAAAAGTGCCGGCGTAAAAAGAATGACCATGTCAATTCTTCACGCAGCAGCGCCTGTGCTTTTTCCCATAGGGGCCAGTGCTGCTGGATTTGATGTCACCTGAGGGGGAGGAAGAATCCTGGTTCCTCCTCCCCTCTGTGACATTTCTGCCAGCGCCCATTTGATTTCGGAGTGTATTAATATACACTGCGAAATCAAAATTAAAGAAAGACAAATGTATTAAAAATAATAAAGAATTAATACCCTTTCTGACTCCTTTTCGGGCTAACCGGAGCTGAGCCAAGGCCAGGTACCGACTGCAAGGACCTGGCATGATGTCATAGGGCGCTGATTGGTCGCTCCCGGTCATGTGATATGTGACGCGCATATCACATGACCGCGAGCTGCCAATCACAGCGCCCAATGTCATTATGACATCATGCAAGGCCCTGGCCGGATAAGTATAAGAATCTCTATTATTTACTAGCTGTAGTACCCGGCTACGCCCGGGTTAATAAATAACTGCTGTTAGCTATAACAAAATAGAATTTGAATATGTCATATTAATGACCTGTAGGAAAATAGAAGCTGAGCTGTGATTGGTTGCTATAGGCAGCCTAATAAATCTCCAGCCAACAGTAAACCCTCCCCTGGCCGGGCAGTATATGTTACCTCACACATACACATAATAGACAGCTCATGTGACTGACATCTGCCTTAATTCCCTATATGGCACATGTGTTGCACATTGGCTGTTTTTAATCAGATGTTTATGTTTGGAAAATAAAGATAGCTTACGTATGAGGCGAGTTGTGTGAGGTGATTTGTGCACATCTGTGTCTGTCTGTGTGGTGTGTGTGTCCCTGGGGTGTGTATGTGTGTGTGCCCCTGTGTGGGGGTCTGTGGTGTGTGTGTGTATCTGTGTTGTGTGTGTCTCTTTGTGGTGTGTGTGTGTGTGTGTCCCTGTGGGGTGAGTGCATGTGTCCCTATAGGGTGTGTATGTGTGTGTGTCCCTGTGGGGGGTGTCTGTGTTAGGTGTGTGTGTCTCTGTGTTGTGTGTGTCCCTTTGTGGTGTGTGTGTGTCCCTGAGGGGTGAGTGCATGTGTCCCTATAGGGTGTGTATGTGTGTGTGTCCCTGTGGGGGGGTCTGTGTGGTGTGTGTGTGTCTCTTTGTGGTGTGTGTGTCCCTGTGGGGTGAGTGCATGTGTCCCTATAGGGAGGCTATGTGTGTGTGTCCCTGTGGGGGGGGGGTCTGTGTGGTGTGTGTCTGTGTTATGTGTGTCTCTTTGTGGTGTGTGTGTCCCTGTGGGGTGAGTGCATGTGTCGCTATAGAGTGTGTGTGCGTCCCCTTGGGGGTGTGGGGGTGTCTCTGTGTTGTGTGTGTCTCTTTGTGGTGTGTGTTTGTTCGGGTGCGTGGTGAGTATCCAATGTTGGGGCTGCACCTTAGCGACTATACACTTACTGTTACTCTTTGTGTGCGTGTGGTGTGTATACATGTCCCATGTGTGTGGTGAATATCTCATGTTGGGGCCCCACCTTAGTGACTATATGCTGGTATATGCTGTTAGTCTTTGGTGCTATCATTAAGCCCCTATCATTCACAACTGTCAACTGGTAACTGTCACTTTTTCCCCATTATGTAGATAGGGGCAAAATTGTTTGGTGAATTGGAATGTGCGGGGTTAAAATTTCGCCTAACAACAAAGCCTATGACGCTCTCGGGGTCCAGACGTGTGACTGTGCAAAATTTTGTCTCTATAGCTGATAGCTGTCGATTTTCCTCCCACACGTTTCCTTTCCCTTTTTTCCCATTATGTAGATAGGGGCAAAATTGTTTGGTGAACTGGAACGCGCAGGGTTAAAATTTCGCCTCACAACATAGCCTATGACGCTCCCGGGGTCCAGACGTGTGACTCTGCAAAATTTTGCGGCTGTAGCTGCGACGGTGTAGATGTCAATCCCGGATATACACACATACACACACACATACACACATACACACATTCAGCTTTATATATTAGACTAGTAAAAAGGCCCGATGCAATTGCATCGGGAGCGCGGTGAAAGGAATTGTGTGTATACAGGCGGGTGAGTGGCTAGCAGAGTATACATGGGGCTCTGTGGGTAGCAGACTATACAGGCGGGTCTGTGGGTAGCAGAGTATAGAGGCGGCTCTGTGGGTAGCAGAGTATACAGACTGCTCTGAGGGTAGCAGATTATACAGGCGGCTCTCTGGGTAGAAAAGTATACAGGCGGCTCTGTGGGTAGCAGAGTATACAGACTGCTCTGAGGGTAGCAGATTATACAGGCGGCTCTCTGGGTAGAAAAGTATACAGGCGGCTCTGTGGGTAGCAGAGTATACAGGCGGGTTTGTGGTTAGCAGATTATACAGGCGGCTCTGTGGGTAGCAGAATATAGAGAAGGCTCTGTGGGTAGCAGAGTATAGAGGCGGCTGTGTGGGTAGCAGAATATAGAAACGGCTCTGTGGGTAGCAGAGAATACAGGCGGGTCTGTGGGTAGGAGAGTATACAGGCGGCTCTGTGGGTAGCAGAGTATACAGGCGGCTCTGTGGGTAGCAGAGTATAGAGGCGGCTCTGTGGGTAGCAGAGTATAGAGGCAGCTCTGTGGGTAGCAGAGTATACAGGCGGCTGTGTGGGTAGGAGAGTATAGAGGGGGCTCTGTGGATAGCAGAGTATGATGTGGCGGGAGGCTGGAGGAGTGAGGGGAGCAGAGGCTGGAGGGGTGAGGAGAGCAGAGGCTGGAGTGGTGAGGAGAGGTCCAGATGGAGGGGTGAGGAGAGGTCTGGCTGGAGGGGTGAGGAGAGATGCGGCTGGAGGGGTGACATCACCGCTCGGCGGCAGGACGTGGCTGCGTGCTGGGGCTGATCGCAGCCCCAGTCACACGGCATTGTCGTCTGCGGCGGGTTGGGTGATGCAGAGAGGGATCAGTTCTTGCCCTCAGGTCACACATGTGACCTGAGCAGAAGGAGCGGATTGGGCGGGTGTGGTAAAGACAGGACGGTCATCCGATTGGTCTAGGACGCCAAGTCCTGGGCAATGGGATGGGCGTCCTGTGTGTACAACACAGCGCCCAATCCGCTTGCAGGGGCAGGCAATGGGAGTGAGCGGGGCGTGTCAGGCTTTGCAGGCTGACACGGTCCGCTCACTCCCATTGGCTGTTGCCGGCCACAGGACGACGTCCCTGGCTCCCGGCACCCGGCCACAGCCCGTAGACCGCTACTCCACCAGCATGGCGACATTGAGAGCCCAGCGGTGAGAGAGTGGCGAGGGGCGGAAGGCTCCGGCGGCATCCGGGCAGCATGGACCTCGCTGAGGGCGCGAGGGCGGTGGCGATGGAGCGGGGCCGACGGTTGGCAGGATGGCAGCGGTGTCAGGTAGTGCGGCTGAGGATGGAGGAGGGTGAGAGGCTGGAGGAAGCTGTGAGGCTGGAGGAGGCTGTGAGGATGGGGAGGCTTTGAGGCTGGAGGAGGATGTGAGGCTGGAGGAGGCTGTGAGGATGGTGAGGCTGTAGGAGGCTGTGAGGCTGGGGAGGCTGTGAGGCTGGAGGAGGCTGTGAGGCTGGAGGAGGCTGTGAGGATGGGGAGGCTGTGAGGCTGGAGGAGGCTGTGAGGCTGGAGGAGGCTGTGAGGATGGGGAGGCTATGAGGCTGGAGGAGGATGTGAGGCTGGAGGAGACTATGAGGCTGGAGGAGGCAGTGAGGATGGGGAGGCTGTGAGGCTGGAGGAGGCTGTGAGGCTGGAAGAGGCTGTGAGGATGGGGAGGCTGTGAGGCAGGAGGAAGATGTGAGGATGGAGGAGGCTGTGAGGCTGGAGGAGGCTGTGAGGCTGGAGGAGGCTGTGAGGATGGTGAGGCTGGAGGAGGCTGTGAGGCTGGAGGAGGCTGTGAGACTGAAGGAGGCTGTGAGGATGGGGAGGCTGTGAGGCTGGAGGAGGCTGTGAGGCTGGAGGAGGATGTGAGGATGGAGGAGGCTGTGAGGCTGGAGGAGGCTGTGAGGCTGGAGGAGGCTGTGAGGATGGGGAGGCTGTGAGGCTGGAGGAGGCTGTGAGACTGAAGGAGGCTGTGAGGATGGGGAGGCTGTGAGGCTGGAGGAGGCTGTGAGGCTGGAGGAGGATGTGAGGCTGGAGGAGGCTGTGAGGATGGGGAGGCTGTGAGGCTGGAGGAGGATGTGAGGCTGGAGGAGGCTGTGAGGCTGAAGGAGGCTGTGAGGATGGGGAGGCTGTGAGGCTGGAGGAGGCTGTGAGGCTGGAGGAGGCTGTGAGGCTGGAGGAGGCTGTGAGGATGGGGAGGCTGTGAGGCTGGGGGAGGCTGTGAGGCTGGGGAGGCTGTGAGGCTGGAGGAGACTGTGAGGCTGTAGGAGGCAGTGAGGATGGGGAGGCTGTGAGGCTGGAGGAGGCTGTGAGGCTGGAGGAGGGTGTGAGGCTGGAGGAGGGTGTGAGGATGGGGAGGCTGTGAGGCTGGAGGAGGCTGTGAGGCTGGAGGAGGCTGTGAGGCTGGGGAGGCTGTGAGGCTGGAGGAGGGTGTGAGGCTGGAGGAGGCTGTGAGGATGGGGAGGCTGTGAGGCTGGAGGAGGGTGTGAGGCTGTAGGAGTCTGTGAGGATGGGGAGGCTGTGAGGCTGGAGGAGGCTGTAGGAGGCAGTGAGGATGGGGAGGCTGTGAGGCTGGAGGAGACTGTGAGGCTGGAGGAGGCAGTGAGGATGGGGAGGCTTTGAGGATGGGGAGGCTGTGAGGCTGGGGAGGCTGTGAGGCTGGAGGAGACTGTGAGGCTGGAGGAGGCAGTGAGGATGGGGAGGCTGTGAGGCTGGAGGAGGGTGTGAGGCTGGAGGAGGGTGTGAGGATGGGGAGGCTGTGAGGCTGGAGGAGGCTGTGAGGATGGGGAGGCTGTAAGGCTGGAGGGTGTGAGGCTGGAGGAGGCTGTGAGGATGGGGAGGCTGTGAGGCTGGAGAAGGGTGTGAGGCTGTAGGAGGCTGTGAGGATGGGGAGGCTGTGAGGCTGGAGGAGGCTGGAGGAGGTAGTGAGGATGGGGAGGCTGTGAGGCTGGAGGAGACTGTGAAGCTGGAGGAGACTGAGGCTGGAGGAGGCAGTGAGGATGGGGAGGCTGTGAGGCTGGAGGAGACATTTACTGTACTGAGCATGCTCAGTACAGTAAAAGGTCTCCAAACAGGAAGGCAGGGGTTAAAAAAAAAGTTAATGCTCACCTCTCCCCGAGCCCCCGCCGTCTCCTGCCGTCTTCCTCCAAGCCTCCGGTGGCTGCCGCAGGCTCCCAGTGTCTGCAGAGCTGTTCTAGTGCAGTTCAGGACCTGCGGTGATGTCACAGTCACGTGACACCAGGTTACCATAGAGTAACCTGGTGTCACGTGACTGTGACATCACCACAGGTCCTTGACTGCAGTAGAAGAGCTCTGCAGACACTCGGAGCCTGCGACAGCCACCGGAAGCTTGGAGGAAGACGGCAGGAGACGGCGGGGGCTCGGGAAGAGGTGAGCATTAACTTTTTTTTTTTTTTTTTTACAGTAGTGCGGGTCTGCGGCTCCTGATGACGCTGCGCGTCATCACTCGCAGTCCCGCAAAGCATGTTGGGATTCGGCTACAGTGCCCGAATTCCCAACTGCGGATTATATAAGTAGATAACACATTTGGCTTAATTTTACATGTGATTTCACAGTGTATAATACACTGCGAAATCAAATGGGGCTGTGACAGATGTCACAGAGGGGAGGAGGAACAGGATTCTTCCTCCCCTCTGTGACATAACTTCTCCCCTGGCCCGTAAAAAAGCATGCTGTCTGAAAAGCACTGCTTTTTTTTGGCGCTTTTTTGCCCGGGTGCAAAACGCTGGTAAAAGCGCCCGTGCAAAAAAGCGCTAAAAAAGCGCTATGTGTGAACACAGCCTTAATACCCCCAGCAGACAGCTAGTGCTATGCACACAAAGAAAGAGAGCTTCTGTAACAGCCAGTGCCACCTTAGCGGGTTCATATTTCCCTGCAGCAACCAGAATGATACCTCTAACTCGCATATCACATTAGCTTTTTCAGTCCCCTTCTGATCCTTATGGATCAGAGTATAATTTTATACCCAATTTGGTAGCCATGGTATTGGATAGTGGTTCCTTATGTTCCATGTGCAGTATTATCAATACCTTGTGGGTTAACCGGTATTGTGTACCAGTTTTTCAATGCCTCTAGCAAGTCCTGATAAAAAAATGTAATAAATTTGTATATATTTGGTCTGACTCCTGGGTTATTTTTGCAGTGCTGTACATAGGAGGGCCTTGCATTGTTAAATTGGTTTTATAGGAAGGTGTTACATTTGTATATATTTGAAACACAGAAAAATAGTGAAAGAAACATAAAAAATACTCTGCTGTATTAAATAAAGTAAAAAGCAAGTGCTGATAAAAAAATGTAAAAAAGCCAGGTATTTGGTTGATACGTTTTTTGCAAAAAAAGTAATGTAAGCTGCTCTACCAAAAGCGTCAAGGTAACCCGTGTCAGAGCAGTCCCTAACTGATGTATTTAAAAACCTGATCAAATGTATAGTACCTATTAGACAGGATTCAGACAGGAACATGTCCGACATGGGCACGCTGCAGAAGACAGCTTTTTATGTGCTAGGCTCACAGGGAGTGGCAGGAGGCTCCCTTTCTTGCAGACACCAGAAACAAATTAGAAACAAAATAGTGAGCCAAGCACACAGTGAACAAGTTTGTAGGACACTGTTCACACCGCCCAGAAATTTAAACACAGAAAAATAGTGAAACAAATGTAAAAAATACTCTGCTATATTAAATAAAGTAAAAAGCAAGTGCTGATAAAAAAATGTAATAAATTTAAATATATTTGATCTGACTCCTGGATTATTTTTGCAGTGCTGTACATAGGAGGGCCTTGCATTGTTAAATTGGTCTTATAGGAATTGATGTCCCATGCATCAGTTGCTGTGCCAACATATGCAGCTGCTAGGGTAGTTGCCTGATCACAATGTTTTATGCAATAATAGAGAGACAATTTGACTCTGAAATGCTAAGGTATGCAAACAATGAATACAGAAATATGGACATGCATTACTGCTATGGCTGGTTTCACATTGCGATTTAGTTAAATCCGATGCTCTCCGATGAAAATCGGACATCATGGGATCCGAATCAGCCCCCATGTTATCCAATGGGGATCGGATCGGATTTGGCATAATTGCCATCCAATTTGCCTCCGATCTGATTCTGTCCGATTTTTTGCAGGACCAAAAATTGTAGACTGCTACAATTTTGGCTACTGAAATAAATCGGACAGAATCGATCGGAGGCAAATCGGATGGCAATTATGCCAAATCCGATCCGATGCCTTTAACATGGGGCCCTATGGAGCAGGGTCCGAGGAAACATCTGATGTCTCCTCGGACCCAATTTTAGAGTACTGAGCACGCTCAGTACATGCACCAGTACACTAAAACTATTGTGTGCCGCCTAATTTCACTTCCGCAATGTATATACATATATACTATATGTATGTAGTGTTTAAAATAAAAAATGTTTATTCTCACCTGTCAGCGTTCCCCCGGCATCTCCATCAGCTCCCGCTCGGTAACAGGACCTGGGATGATGTCACAACCCGATCAGCTGATCGGGTCACATGAGCGGTTACCGCGGTAACCGCTCATGCGACCCGTTGACGCTACTGACATCATTGCAGGTCCTGTAAAACTCATCGGGAGCTCTATGGACATGCTGGGGGAGCGCTGGCAGGTGGCAATAAAGATTTTTTATGTTGGAATGACAGAATGAGTGGGGAGAAGAGGAGAGGGGAGAATAGGGGGACAGCATGGGACAACAGGTGGACAGCAGGAGACACCAGGGAACCACGAGATGACAGGAGGCAGAGAGGAGGGAGAGCGAGGTGACAGGAGACCAAACTGATCCTGCAAAATGTCGGAATCGGATGCCTATTTGGCATGCAATTGCAGGAATCAGTTTGGATCCGATGCTGTCTGATTTTCATCAGACAGCACGGGATTTAACTAAATCGCAATATGAAAGTAGCCTAAGGAAATACATATAAAAAAATTAGATACTTAGCATATAAATAGCCAATTTTATGTAAGCCCAGTGGTCGTTGCCAAGATTTATCTCTTAACTGGGTCCCTAACTAAGCAAATGCCTCACACTCAGTTAAAAAACCTCTAACGTATGGGTGGGTAGGAACCTACTAAAACAGAATTAAAATCACCTAAGGCTAATGGTTAAGAGTACACATTTAGAAGGCATGACACCATAATCTAAATAACAAAACTGGTGCAAATTCCTAACATACAAGTGTGAACAGGTGCATACTGAACATTAAATAAACTATTATAAAAAGATAGTTGCACTCTAAAAATGCTAAGGTATGCAAACAATCAACACAGAAATATGGACATGCACTACTGCTAAGGAAACACATAAAAATTGAGATAATGAACATATAAAAATGACCAGTTTTATGTGAGCCCAGTAGTCAGAGTCAAGTATTATCTCTTCACTGGGTCCCTATCTAAGCTAGTGACACTCTCTGGGTTAAAAAACCTCCACATTATGGGCAAATAGGAACCTGCTAATAAAGAATTAAAATTGTCTAAGGCTAATGGGAAGGATAGCTCAGTCAGAAGGCATGACCCCATAATCTACAATAATGATCAAAATTAGAGAGCTACACACAATTTCTTAATGTTAAGGTCATTGTGTTGTACTATGTGAAAATATCCTAGCAGGAGTAAAGTAGCAGTATTTTAACCTTATTTCACAAATTGAATATATTCTAAAGCACAAAATAAAAATGTAAATGACATAAATGAAAAAGAACACTGATTAAATTTAGAGAATAATTTCAGATACCTGCAATTTATTGGTGTTAATCTGGCACCTAGTGCTAATTTTCTAAAATTATCTGACAAGCCCTATTTAACTGGCATCCTAATTTTTCTATTTGCACTCACTTTTTAAAAATGGTGTGCCGTTAGCAAGTGACTGAAACCCTTTGGCTGCAGGTTGTCCAGATGAAAGCCAAAGGGGTCACCCTATCAGACATAGCAACAGAAGGTGGTCATTCCAAGTCAGTGATTTCTAGAATATTGCATCTTCACAACTTCACAAATTCTTTCAAGTTCCCCAAGAAGGCTGGTCGCCCTCGAGAGACAAATGCTAGTGAGGACAGGTAATGCAGAGAATCTCCATGGGTAATCATTGGAATAGCTCGCCAGTTCAGCACTGAACAAGGTAAGGATCTGTCTCATCATACATTGTCATGATGGTGTCACAATGTTTAAGAGCATTTGGGCTGAAAGCCTACTTTGCAGTGACCAAACCTCTCATTAGCAGAAAGAATCAAAAGGCTAGAATCACCTTTGGTGAGGAGCATATTGTGTGGACAGAGGAAAAGTGGTCCACAGTTCATTTTAGTCATGAAAGCAATTTAATTTATTTGGGTCTTATAGGAAACATTATGTTCGTTGACAAAGTGGGAAAAGGCTGAACTCAAAGTGAGTAAAGAAGTCAGTGAAAGATGGTGAAGGAAGTGTCATGGTTTGGGGAATGTTTTCTGCTGCAGGGGTTGGACCTCTCATACAACTACATGGCAGAGTGAATGCAAGTGTGTATCAGAACCTTCTTCAACAACATGTGGTTTCTTACTTGCGTTCAGCACTCAATCAGCCAGCAATTTTCATGCAGGACAATGACCCCTGTGACACAACAAAACGGGTAAAGCAGTTTCTTGAAACAGAAAATAATAAAATGGCCAGTCCAGAGTCCTGATCTAAACCCAGTAGAAAACCTCTAGAAAATCCTTGGTGACAAAGTTATTGCCAAGAAACCCAGAACAGGGGGAACAAGAGGCGCAATAGTGCCCTATCACTATGGCACTGAGTACAAAGTGGTGAAAAAGGGGGTTCACTCACCTGAGGCAGTTGTGTCACCCACAACTGGCTTGAAGGCGTATTCAATGGTTATTACCAGATGGCTGCTGCAGGATTTCCACCGTCCACTCAAGTGTGGAGACACATCAAGTTGTAGGGAAAAAAATGGTGTATCACAATTCGAGCTGCCAGAATCATCCACTCCGGGATCCCTGAGGAAGGTGCCAGGAGGGCACCGAAACGCGTAGGAGGCAATAAAGGAGTTATTTTGAAGTTCCATCTTCATGTGCATTACTTTCGGAGCGGATGATTCTGGCAGTGCGGATTGTGATACACCATTTTTTTCCCTAGAACAGTCAAACAGTCACAGAACTGTGGAAGAGACTGAAAGAAGAGTGGACAGAAATCACACCAGAGCCGTGTGAGAAACTAGTGATGTCCTGTAGCCACAGATCTGCTGAAGTTATTCAAAGAAAAGGCCTTTACAAAACAAAGACCTGCACACTTCCTACTGATTGGTCACTGTTGTAAACCTCACAAAATTTAGTTTTAATCTTTCTCTGTGCTACAGTCATTGCTGTTCTCTAATTATGATCATTACGATTTGTGTAAAATAAAGGTTTTAAGTTGATAAACTTTGGTTATTTAAGAAAACACTGTTCTAGTGGCATGGTGTACCCCTTACTCAAAAACCTTCAAATGTTCATCAACGTAGATTACATTCTGTCTGAAAAAAAACATACACATTTCTCTAATTTTGATTGCCAGAGTAGTAAATAAGAAGACTGACAGCATCTCCCAACATGCAATGTTTAAACATTTGCATACTGAACATGAAATATGATATAATAGACAATTGCACTCTAAAATGCTAAGGTATGCAAACAATGAATACAGAAATATGGACATACATTACTGCGGCGAGCCACGGGGGAGGCGCCAGATCTTGCAGAGGGGTTAGCTGGGATTTGTAGTTCTACTGGCACCAGATGGTAATCTACCGGTAGCTGAATTGGGTTGCTGGACCCCTAATCACTTCCCTCATGTCTACAACAATTTTCAAAGCAGAATGTTGCACATATAGAGAGATGGTATATGATCCCCTGCAGGAGCTCTTGCAGTTTTTATGTCTGAGTGCAGGTGTTGGTGTGCTCATGATATTTTTGCAGTTCTGAGAAGCCAAGCAAATTTCTTAAGGAAATAGGATACAGTCTGTCTCTTAAAGACAAAGTAGCGGCAGTTCACCATATAAGATGCACTTAAGAATTTCAATGTGAAACCAAGTCTTTTCTTCTCATGAAACAAGCAAATTTAGGGTCTCTCAGGCACTTGGAGTACAGGTCTCTTCACTTTTTCTTCACTTGCTATCAGAGGGGTTACTATGCACAGTCCAGGCAATATAATGCCAATAGAGGGACTTTCACGGGATGGCTCTACATGGCGACAAACTAGTAGTATGGCACTCCTCACAATTTTGCTGCTATCATTCCCTATTGCAGGGGGTTGGACAGACAAAGTTTGTGGCGTGGAAGTCACATTGCACTGGTTCTGACTAGAAGCCAATATAAACCAGCCTGCAGGAGACATCTTTTCAGCCTGCTCACTACTGGCTGTAAAATGCTTCACTCCTTTGTGGAGGGGATTAATGTCACCTCACCATGGACTGGGATAGAAATTCTGGGAGTAGCAATTGTTCCCTTTTCTCTCTGGACTAGACTGACTAAAACCTCTTTGAACCAATTCCAGAAAGTGTGAGAGGCCTGAGGTAGAGGCTCCTCCCACCATTGCTATGTGTGAGAGGACTGAGGTAGAGGCTCCTCCCACCATTACTATGTGTGAGAGGCCTGAGGTAGAGGCTCCTCCCACTATTGCTATGACAGCTAGTTATGAGGAGAATTATCTTTCTTAACTTTCATACACATATATTGTCTATTAGATGGAAGCAAAGTACAAAGTACAATGTAAAATATCAGTCCTCAGAGTACGGACATCACATCACAAAATACTGCTTATGACATATTTTTGAGCTCACAGTGCCCAAAGTAATTCTGGCACCTGGAACAAATCTATTGCCACACCACAACTGTTTTACTTAGCAGTAGAATGCGTTTGGGTATACCACATTACTGCTAAGGAAATGCATATAAAAAATTGAGGTACTTAGAATATAAAAAAGACAAGTTTTATGTGAGCATAGTAGCCAATGTCAAAGCATATCTCTTCACTGGGTCCCTAATGCTTCTCTCTGGGTTAAAAAATTTATGGGCAAATGGGAACCTGTTAATAAATAATTTAAATTACTTAAGGATAATGGGATAATGCACACTCAGATGGCATGACCCCTTAAACTAAATAAGAAAAATTGCGCCACTTCCTAACACGCAAGTATAAACAGGTGAATATTGAGCATGAAATATAATTTTTTATGCAATTTCAGCTCTGGGACAGTGCTTGTGAGGGAAGGATGCAAAAGTCTGACAACAATGCATACAGTTTTGCATCTTTTCAATAGCTGTAACCCATTGAGTTGTATCAGGTTTTAAAACTGGAGCCTGGATTAACTGACCTGTTGACTCTGCCTTAAAGAAATTCTGTCAGGTCAATAATCCATATGTAACTGCTTTCATTTTGAAATTCCTTCCTCTAAGCTCGCTCTATTGGTGTATTTCTTTTATTTATATTTCCCTCCCATCCTGTGTAAACTGCAAATAACAAGATTCATTCCATCTGTCAATAACAGTGAGTGATCATTTTCTTCTCTGCTGTCCACTCCCCATAGGATAAATATTCATGTCACATATTCACATCACTGCACTGCAAAGGAGATCAGTAGAAATAATTCACATTGAGAGGGGGTCTATATCCTCCTCTCAGTTCTCTTTGTTTGCAGCAAAACAAGAGGTCAAATGAAACACAGAATCTGTCACAGGACAGCATGGATATCTGCTTAGAGAAACAAATTGGGTAAATATCTTATCTAGATCAGGTAAGGCAGATGTGTGCCTTCAATAGATCCTCCCGCCTTCTCCTCATCAGAAGCTCCTGAATGAAACTGAAACCTGATGGGTAGAGCAATGGGGGACGGAGGGAGGGAGGGGAGAGCTGCCTGAGATGGAGTGAATAAGGAATTAACTAGCTGGACTAATCGGCTGTGAAAGTAATGGACAGGACTAATTCACCAGGTGTATGCAGGGTTTGAAAATGCAGATAGTAAGGAAACTACAAATGGTACAATAATGATTTTACATTTTCTGAGAGGTCTGTCCAGGCACTATTCAAGGGTAATATTAGTATTATACTGAAAAATGACCTGACAGAGTCCTTTAAAGCCTTAGAAATTGGTCAGTAACTTTGATAGACAGGCAGACTTGAAGAAAGAAAACCGGGCACTGGGTCCAATCTTCGGGCAATTATTTCATTATGTGGGTTTGCGACACACCCGATCGGTGTTGTTCAGCTCAAGCACTAGTACAGTCAATACAATCAGGTCCTGTTGAAGCTCTGACTGAGTGAAACAGACGATTGTCGTCCAGCTCTGCACCCCCTCCCTCCCTGCATGTGTAACCCAGATATGGACTGAATAAATTATCCCTAAGCTTGCAAATCGGTGAGTGCCGCTCCTTTCTCTGAACTTTGATAGACATTTTAGTCCTTTTAATATATAGTATGACTTAGCATCACTTGACACTGAGCTTTGTTTATACCAGGGGTCTCAAACTCGCGGCCCCCGGGCCGCATGCGGCCCGCCACGCTCCCCAGTGCGGCCCGGGGCACCATGAAAGAAAAAAGCATGCCCCGGGCCATTATACATGGAGCCGCCGATGTACCACTTTACTGTGACTTCCGGGTACCACCGGCTCTTACAAGCGCCTTCCCGCCTGTACATTCACGCAAGCAGGCAGCTGGCGGACCAATCAGAAGCCTCCTGTGACATCACAGGAGGCTTCTGATTGGTCCGCCGGCCGCCTGCTTTCATGAATGTACAAGCGCGAAAGCGCTTGTTTGAGCCGGAAGTCACAGTAAAGTGGTACATCGGCGGCTCCATGTATAATGGCCCGGGGCATTAATGAAGTGGGCTGGCCGGGCTCTCAGTGTGCGGCCGCAGCTGCTGGCTGCCCTCTCACAGAGCAGGAGCACAGCAGTGAGTGAGCGCCGGAGCTGACAGCCGTCCCGCCCCCCGCTCCTCATCCGGCCAGAGCTGTCAGCACATCCCCCTCCCCCCTCCTCACCCGGCCAGAGCTGTCAGCATATCGCCCCAGCCCCTCCCCCCTCCTCACCCGGCCAGAGCTGTCAGCATATCGCCCCAGCCCCTCCCCCCTCCTCACCCGGCCAGCAAAAATACCCCCCTCCCTCCCCTGCCACCTCAGGGCTGACAGGGTCATGCCACCTCCCGGATTAAGTTCAGCCAGCCAGTCCCTGATCAGGTGTGTATGAGTGAGTGTTAGAGAGAAAGAGAGTGTGTGTATATGTGAGTGAGTGTGTGTGTATTTGTGTGTATATGTGTGTGAGTGTGTATATATGTGAGTATTTGTGTGTATATGTGAGTGTGTATGTGTATATGTGTGTGTATTTGTATGTATATGTGAGTGAGTGTGTATATGTGTGTGTATTTGTGTGTATATGTGAGTGAGTGTGTATATGTGTGTGTATTTGTGTGTATATGTGTGTGAGTGTGTATATGTGTGAGTATTTGTGTGTATATGTGAGTGTGTGTGTATATGTGTTAGTATTTGTGTGTATATGTGAGTGAGTGTGTATATGTGTGTGTATTTGTGTGTATATGTGAGTGAGTGTGTATATTAATATTTGTGTGTGAGTGTGTATATGTGTGAGTATGTGTGTATATGTGAGTGTGTATGTGTATATGTGTTAGTATTTGTGTGTATATGTGAGTGAGTGTGTATATGTGTGTGTATTTGTGTGTATATGTGAGTGAGTGTGTATATGTGTGTGTATTTGTGTGTATATGTGTGTGAGTGTGTATATGTGTGAGTATTTGTGTGTATATGTGAGTGTGTATATGTGTTAGTATTTGTGTGTATATGTGAGTGAGTGTGTATATGTGTGTGTATTTGTGTGTATATGTGAGTGAGTGTGTATATGTGTGTGTATTTGTGTGTGAGTGTGTATATGTGTGAGTATGTGTGTATATGTGAGTGTGTATGTGTATATGTGTTAGTATTTGTGTGTATATGTGAGTGAGTGTGTATATGTGTGTGTATTTGTGTGTATATGTGAGTGAGTGTGTATATGTGTGTATTTGTGTGTGAGTGTGTATATGTGTGAGTATGTGTGTATATGTGAGTGTGTATGTGTGTTAGTATTTGTGTGTATATGTGAGTGAGTGTGTATATGTGTTAGTATTTGTGTGTATATGTGAGTGAGTGTGTATATGTGTGTGTATTTGTGTGTATATGTGAGTGAGTGTGTATATGTGTGTATTTGTGTGTGAGTGTGTATATGTGTGAGTAGTTGTTGTATGTGTGAGTGTGTATGTGTATATGTGTTAGTATTTGTGTGTATATGTGAGTGAGTGTGTATATGTGTGTGTATTTGTGTGTATATGTGAGTGAGTGTGTATATGTGTGTGTATTTGTGTGTATGATGGTGTGAGTGTGTATATGTGTGAGTATTTGTGTGTATATGTGAGTGGTGTGTATATGTGTTAGTATTTGTGTGTATATGTGAGTGAGTGTGTATATGTGTGTGTATTTGTGTGTATATGTGAGTGAATGTGTATATGTGTGTGTATTTTGTGTGTGAGTGTGTATATGTGTGAGTATGTGTGTATATGTGAGTGTGTATGTGTATATGTGTTAGTATTTGTGAGTGAGTGTGTATATGTGTGAGTATTTGTGTTTATGTGAGTGAGTGTGTGTATATGTGTGAGTATTTGTGTGTATATGTGAGTGTGTATATGTGTGAGTACTTGTGTGTATATGTGAGTGAGTGTGTATATGTGTGTATTTGTGTGTATATGTGAGTGAGTGTGTATATGTGTGTATTTGTGTGTATATGTGAGTGAGTGTGTATATGTGTGAGTATTTGTGTGTATATGTGAGTGAGTGTGTATATGTGTGAGTATTTGTGTGTATATGTGAGTGTGTATATGTGTGAGTATTTGTGTGTATATGTGAGTGAGTGAGTGTGTATGTGTATTTGTGTGTTTATGTGAGTGTGTGTGTGTGTGTGTGTATATGTGAGTGAGTGTGTATGTGTATATGTGTGAGGGTATTTGTGTGTATATGTGAGTGTGTGTGTATATATGAGTGAGTGTGTATGTGTATATGTGTGAGTATTTGTGTATATATGCGAGTGTATGTGTGTGAATATTTCTGAGTGAGTGTATATATGTGTGTGCGTGTATATTTGTATGTGAGTGTGTATATCTGTGTGAGTGTATGTATATGTGTGAGTGTATACCTGCGCCGCCTGAGCGGCACATTGCCGGCGGCTGGTGCCGGCTGCTGGGTGCAGGCTGGTGCCGGCCGCTGGGTTCTAGCTGGTGCCGGCTGCTGCCGGCAAACGGAAGACTGCGAGCCACAGAGGAAGAAGCTGCCGGAATGAGAAGAGTGAAGTCAGGTAAGGCGCTGTTACAGCCGAACATAGAAGCCTGGGGGAGAATGTGACCGCTGAAAGTGCCTAGGGCGGCAGGAACTCCAAATATGGCCCTATGTAAGTGTGTCAATGTGTGAGTGTGTATGTGTGTATGTGTGTATGTATGTGAGTGTGTGTGAATGTGTGGGTGTGTATATATGGGTTTGTCCCCACACAGCAGCCTGCATAGTGTGCACTTATCCAGAGCGTTTCCCTGTGCGCTCGGGATAAGCGGACAGTGGGCAGCCTACAAGCAATGCGGCCCCCCGGTATCAATTTTTTTCTACGTGCGGCCCACCAACCCAACGAGTTTGAGACCCCTGGTTTATACAGTATTGTTTTACTACTATTTTTATTACTTATTTTGCTATCTGTTTTTATGTTGTTTCATCAATGTTATTTCTATTACTCTCTTAATTCAAATGTATATGGTATAATATTCTCATAAATGTTATACATTTTGAGCACTTTAGATTGTTTTCCCTGGTTATATATGTCAGTAAAGGAGAGAAATATTAGAAAATATCAGACAAATCAGATCACATGGGTTGTGGCTTGGATGACTACTGTGTTGTAGATTAGTCGTTCCATGTGCATTTGATTATCTTTTGTCTACGCATTCCAACAAATGTTCAGCAGCATAGCTTACAGTAGACAGCTTGCAGAATGCCATTTTGGTGATCCATCGAGGGTCAAATGTGAATTAATGTGCAGTTAATCCACCACAGCCTTCTGCTTAGCCCTTAGACATAGCCTAATGATTGGAATAATGTAACATTTTACTTGTCTCATTGAGAGATGTGACCATTCAATGAGCTTTAACTCAGACTAGCTATTAATGGACTTTGTTTCATAGCTATAATAGTGATGCTAATGCATAACAGTGTAAATTTAAAGGAACATCTCATTGAGGTACATTTACTGTTCATCTGTAGCCATATATGTTTGTACATGTAATGCAATAACAAAATAATAATGATAATAATAATTACAACCAGCATTTGCATATAATGTATAAAGTAACCACTGTATTGCAAAGCGCTGCGGAATATGTTGGCGCTATATACCGTAAATAAAGATTTATTATTATTATTTTAATGCTTGCTCATATGATCACACTACTACCAAAACCACGTATTACCCTGCCCAAAACTACTGGAAATGTACTAATGACATGCCCCTTCAGGGCCTTAGGATACTTGAAACCGGGCTTTCTTGAGGCTTCATCTTCATGGGGATCACAGGGACCGTGACCCGACTCTGTGACCCTGGTGGTGTCATTAAAACTGCAGTGTGGGTGGCTCTCTCTCCTGGGTGTAGGGATCTGGCATGGAGGGTTCATTCTGGGCAGCGTGGCGTCACATAAAAACACTAGTATCCCCAGGTCCGCAGGTTGGCGCTATATGTGGCCGCCGCTGCTTGACAGTTCTCCTAGAAGTCGATGGTTGGGAGGCAGCAATGTTCTTAAACCCTTCACGTGTAATGCTGACCCTTAGGGTGGCCAAAGGTACCTGATTGAGTTGGTAATATTGTTTCTGGTGCTTTAGACGTGTTAAGAAAGTTCACAGACATAGTGGGCTGCAGTCTTTGGTTCTTTACTCACAGTCTCTTGTGCAGCAGCCCGCTACAGACTGGGTTCTCGGAGGCAGGGATCCAGCTACTCCCAGGTAGTTGGATGATACATAACCGGCACCCCTTCTCTGTCCTTTCCAGGTTGTCTCACACAGTGCTTTGCCTTGCCCTTCCTGCTTTGCACCTCGCCACAAAAAGCTCTGAGCCAGTGACTGTGGGCTTCTCTGAGAGGTTCCCCTGCAGTGTCTCCCCTCAGCCCTATGGCTGCCACCTTTCCAGCAGATGTGTGTGGTTGTTCGGCTATGATACCATGGAAGTGCCACAGCCTCCGGGTTGCTAGCTGAGCCTGTTGGATCATCTCCACTAGTCTTTTGGGATTCCTGGTGCCACTCGTGGCCTAGTCCCTACACCGCTTGCACTAGACAATGGATACAGGCCCCACGGGTAGGTTGCTCACTTTCCGTGCCTCTGGGACCCCCTTGTTCCCCTGGAGCCACTTGGGTGTTCTCTGCTCTCTTGGGTTCGGCCTCAGAACAAGCTCTCTCTTGCTCTAGTCCTCTAGACACTTTTCAGGTGTATGTTCTCTAGCTTTCCTCCAACTCGACCTTGGAGGCCTCACTCCAGCTATTGCACCTCTTCTACTCAGCTGGGTAACTTTCTTTTGCTCAATGTTGGTCTCCTGCATTCTAGATGGTTCCCACGCTATTTATACCCCTTGTCACGTGTCCCACGTCATCTATGTGTGTTCTTCCTGACCTCACGCCTTCCCAAGTGCTCCCTCTAACTAACTCCCTTCACCACCCAGCCTCACTACAATGGTTCCTAGTGCATGGCCTGGATGTCCCAGTACCAGTCTGTACACCTCTTACCCATGAGTGTGATACTACACTCTAACAGGGGTGCAGTACCTCTGTGGCGACTGGATCCGCATAGGCGCCACCCTACTGGTGTGTGCATTACCAATTAGCACTATCTAAATGTTTTGTTGTTTTACCAAGAAGGTTTCTGTTGTTAAATAATTTTCTAGAAAATTCTTAATAAACATGAGTTTCCAACTTCAAGTGGTTTCTCATTGACTCAAGCAAACAACACCTATTAATAATGCAGTTTGCCTAGTCTTCAGCTAATCCCTCTAAAACCATACTGCAGTCAATCAGCTGGGAAAAGCTTGTCTCCTGCTCCACTCTTTTCATACTATTTTAAGTATTTACAATTCTGGCAGTATTGGTACCCTTTTACTACATAAAAACAGTCCAAATGTGTGGACGATATTGGGATTTCAGATTTGCAACATACAGACCTGAACCAAAACTACCTCCTACTTTAGAACCCTCTTTCCTCCATCTTACCTCCTCTCAGGCTGAATACATATTCATTGAACAAAGGTGCAGTGCTTGAGAATGGGCACTAACACTGTATGGAGCTGTTGTATTCTGACACTGCACACTGTGCCAGATGTCAAAACCTGGTGTTCTGATATCAATGACCTTTATTAGAGATGGATCATCAGTACTTTCATCTTCGACAACCTCTTTAATGAGTCCACTTAAAGACATTGGTAATACTTAATAGGAGACATCCCATGTCAATGTGCAGCAAATATTGGGCCCTCCTTACACTTATACTAGTGCCTCTCAATGAATTAGAATATCATCAAAAATCAATATGATATTGACATTTTTCAGGACATTTCTGGAAGCCCTGAAACACGTTAACTAATAACTCAATATTATATTCACCCTTAGATGTCTCCTGGAATACGGCAAAATGGTTTTTAACACTTCATCCTCCCTACTTTAATTTTCTGAAATAATTACCTTTGGGTTTTCATTAGCTGTAAACCATAATCATCAACATTTACATAAATAAACACTTGAAATAGATCACTCTGTAATGACTATAAAGAATATATGCGCTTCACTTTTTGTATTAAATTACTGAAATAAATTAACTTTTTGATGGAGTTCTAATTCATTGAGATGCACTAGTAAGTACTCATCTATTGTTCAGGTGTGACCTTATAACGATTATGGTAATCTATGAGCAGATTAAGCTATTCTTTTCAAATATTCTTTTTTTGTAAGTAAAGCAAACGTAACATGGTTTGAGAAAGAACCTACCTCAGATGAACTTTTTCGGCAATATTATTTTTTTTAAAGATTGTCTACAGAAGAGCTCATCATTTTATCCAAGTGATCCAGATGATATTATAATGGACCTTGGAAATAATTTGGAATTAAAATATACACAGGGGTGTTCTAAATATAGTAAAATAGTCCTGGGATCAAATGGGGTCTAGAGCTTATGATGGTTTAGGAACATGGGCAGACTGGGTGGGCTAGGCTGTTTGTTCTTGGCATCCAATAGGACCATTGCACATTTCCCAGAGAGTGCAGCTCAATCAGTGTGACATCTATCACAGACATGTTCAATCTTAGTTAAATATTACAACTCAGCTTATTAATTGTCTCTTCATGGGTTGCGTGTAATCAGACATCCCTATGAGAATCTATGCTGGAAGTGTTTTTCCTTATTGCACATTAAACCCAAGAGAATAAACACAACTTTGTGTGGAAATAAGAAAAGCTGTATTTTTCCTGCTGTTCAGCCAATAAATCTAATTCTTAAACTACTGTCCATTGCCAAAACATCAATGTTTTAATCCATTTGTATATAGTTTATTTCTCTAAGAGCAAAACAAATGAATGGCTGTGAGGTTAATGAGTTATAGGGAATTTGTTAGAGGCTTCTCATGCGATTGCATGATTGTTTTAGTGATGGCAATGTCCTAGTCTATATTGTCCTGTATCTAAACAGAGTACAAAGGTAGCCGTCACAATCAGACCTATATTATTAGTTTGCTCTGATCTCTGTGTGCATGCAGTGTCTGGGATCAGTTACCTAATCAAGTAAGGCCTCTTTCACATCAACGTTTTTGCTGAATCGCGGCAGATGTGGAAGATTTACGGCATCTGCCGCATAACTGTATGTGCAGTTGCCATCTACCATGGAAGATCCCGGGTACAGTGGCTAGACCAAGAGCCAAGAAGACGTGCTGACCATCGCTCGACAGGGCTCGCAGCCACCTGCTTGGAATCCTATAGCACGAAGGCACATAGGGAGAAAAGGAGAAGAACAGCGCAGAGAGAAAAGGGCAACCTGGAAAGGCATACAAAAGGGTGTCTCAGTGCAGTGGCCCAGACTACATGGGGGTTGATCAGAATGCCGTCCTGGAGAACAGAGTACCCTAGCTGGGTGAGTACTGCTACGAACTGTGAGTAAAGGCAACAGAACTGCATTCCCCATTTCTGCCTGTTTCTTCTGTGCCTCCCTGCAGTTGTACCCCAACCACGATGTCTATCTCTGCTTCAGTTCAGCTCTCTGTACCCTGCATTTCCTGCCACCATCCTCCCTAAAAACATCCACAACCCTTGGGGGCCTGCATCACCTATGGGAAATGTTCCATCTTAGCTGCTACACCACCTACCCCCAGGGCTCATACAGCAGTGCTGTTCGTCCCTGACCAGGCACCACAGTTGGTGTCACATAAAAACTACAAATTCCCTGTAAATACCACCTTCATTTGCTCAGCCAGGGCCATGGAGCAGGACCACTGCCACCGTAACCTCCCTGAAAGACTGCCGGCCTGGCTACCAAATACCACAGGCCCTTACGGCCACTGCAACAAGAACTCAGTTTATTAAACAATCATTGAAAACCAGCAAATTAGGCAATTTACTGTATATTATACAATCTCCTTAAGTATATACTGTATTTTTTGCACTATAAGATGCATCAGACCATAAGACACACCCAGGTTTTAGAGGAAGAAAATAGGGAAAAATATTTAACAAAAAATTAGGTAATAACACACTGTTATAGGGGACGATCTGCTGCTGACACTGTTATGGAGTAAAGTTCCCAAATTCTGTACTAATGTCTCCATCTGGGTCCCATTACAGGTATATATGTCAATCATCATGGTAATATATGATCCCCTCATCCTAGTATATATGATACCCCATCCTGGTATTTATGATCCCCACATCCTGGTATCTACAGTATATGATTTCCCCCATCCCAATATCTATATGATCCCCACCATCCTGGTATAAATGATCCCCTCATCTTGGCATATATATGTTTCCCCCACCCTGGTCTTATCTATTATATGGACTTGCTCACTGACACCAGTTTAAAACCGCTGAGCACATTGTTGAGAAGGGGTCGGATAGTGGGCTAAAACTGGTGCCCGGGAATCTAAGTTTCTAATAAAAATAAACCCAGCACCCCAGACCTTCACTTGAACTGCAACTTGAGCTCTACAACATGCCAAAAATCCACCCTGCGACCAAAGCCATGATTATGAAGAGGCTGAAGACCAGATCCACTGCAGAGGTGACTGGCACCTTTAATGTGTCTCAGGCTCGTCAAGTACAAAGAATTAAAAAAAGATTTGAAGAGACTGGAGATGTGTTTGACAAGCCCAGGTCGGGCAGACCCTGCAAGTTAACTGCTCAGAAGGAACGTTTGTTGATGAGAAAATACAAAGTAAGCCCCTCTTCCACTGCAGCAGAGCTCCAACAGGCCTGGTGACCTCAAGTCCCTGTGTCAACTAGAACAGTTTGTAGGATTCTGTCTCGAAATGGCCTCCATGGTCGAATCAGTGCCCAGAAGCCTGCACTAAACAAAAGGCAAATAAAGAACCGTGTGTCATCTGCAAAGTCCCACAGCCTGTTAAACATATGGATGCTGGAAAAGTGTCAGAAGTTGGATTTCTCTGATGAATCTTCATTAGAATTACACAACAGCTGCTGCAAATACTGCAAGAGACCTACTGGAGTGGATCCAATTTGATGGTGGAAAGATCATGGTCTGGGGTTACATTCAGTATGGGGTGTGCGAAACATTTGCAAGGTGGAAGGCAATATCAACAGCCTAAAATATCAAGAAATATTAGCTACCTCTTTAATTCCAAATGATAAAAGGGGTCAAATTCTGCAGCAGGATGGTGCTCCATCTCATACATCCATCTCTACAGCAAAGTTCCTCCAGGCAAAATAGATCAAGGTGCTCAAGGACTGGCCAGCTCAGTCACCAGACATGAACATCATTGAGCATGTTTGGGGTAGGATGAAAGAGGAAGCTTGGAAGATAAAACCAAATAATCTAGATGAACTCTGGGAGGCATGTAAGACTGCATTCTTTGCTATTCCTGATTACTTCATTAATAAATTGTATGAATCATTGTTGAACTGCATGGATGCAGTCCTTCAAGCTCATGGAAGTCACACAAAAAATTAAATATGACTCTAATAGCACCACAACTTCATTCATCAATGTTATGCAACATATATTTGTATTTTAAGTTAATTATTTGTTTGAATATCACATTACAGTCTGTGGGTGACAAAACTTTTGTCTTACCAAAATCTGACCATTCTGTGTTCATTAAATGATCAAAACTTCAGCATTGATGCCAATTTATTTTCTTAACCTAAACCACATTTCGGAGGGTTTCAGTTTTCAAAAGAGTAATTTATAAAACTAATGGATGAATTTAACGTCCGGTTATAAGCTTTTATTTACATAATATGGATAAGCGACATAACTTTTGTCAGGGAATGTATATGGTTCCCCCATCTTGGTATATGTATGATTCCCCCATCCTGGTATATATAATTCCCCCATGTTGGTACATATATGTTTCCCCCATCCTGGTATCTTTAAGATTTCCCCATCTTGGTATATTATGATCCCCCCATCCTGATAAATATATGAACCCCCCCATCCTGATATCTATATTGGCCACTTTACATGCGGCAACAGGAAGATAGAAACCGGCAGGTGTCGGAGACAATTGTACCTTTTACCTTCAAAACACCTTGAAGTTGCTGCGTGTAATTCAGGTATCTACAAGGTGTTTTGAAGGTAAAAGGTACAATTGTCTCCGACACCTGCCAGTTTCTATCTTCCTGTTGCCGTGTGTAAAGTGGCCATATGATCCCCCCATCTGGGTGTACATACGATTCCCCTATCCTGATATATCTATATATAATCCCCCCATCCAGGTATATATGATTCCCCCAACCTGGTGAATATATGGTTTTCCAATCCTGGTATAAATATGATTCCCCCACCCTGATATATATGATTTCCCCCATCCTGTCCCTATCCGGGTATATATATACAGTTTATATATATATATATATACAGTACCTTGTGAAAGTATTTGGCCCCCTTGAACTTTTCAACCTTTTGCCATATTTCAGGCTTCAAACATAAAGATGTAAATTCTAATATTTTGTGAAGAATCAACAACAATTGGGACACAATCATGAAGTGGACCAAAATTTATTGCATGTTTAAAACTTTTTTAACAAATGAAAAACTGAAAACTGGGACGTGCAATATTATTCAGCCCCCTTGAGTTAATACTTTGTAACGCTACCTTTTGCAGCAATTACAACTGCAAGTTGCCTGGGGTATGTCTCTATCAGTCTTGCATATCGAGAGGCTGAAAATCTTGCCCATTCTTCCTTGCAAAACAGCTGGAGCTCAGTGAGGTTGGATGGAGAACGTTTGTGAACAGCAGTTTTCAGCTCTTTCCACAGATTCTCAATTGGATTCAGGTCTTGACTTTGACTCGGCCATTCTAACACCTGGATACGTTTATGTTTGAACCATTCTATTATAGATTTTGCTTTATGTTTTCCGGTCACATGATGAGTTATCGACATAACTCGTCATGTGACCGCAGGTCCTCACTACTATTCACTACTAGTGAGGACCTGTAGGACCTGCGGTGACGTCATAATCTCGGCAGCGGTTTCCGGTCACATGACGAGTTATTGCGAGAACTCGTTATTTCATCGGGAAACGCTGCTGGGATCACATCTCCCACAGGTAGACAGTGCTGGAAGCGTCGCTGGATGGATTAGAGAGGTGAGTATCGAATTTTTTATTATTTTTAACCCCTGATTTTACTTCATTTCGCGGAACTGAAATTGACCACCACACTAGTGTTTTAGTGTGTTCGAGGGTATTCGACGAACATTCGACGAATATTCGACAAACACACCGTCCATTTGACGAATCGAATCAAACTAGAACACTAGGGTGGTGGCTCAACACTTCTCATGAGGAAAGAGACTGTTCCTTCTAGAACTGCAGATAGTGACTAGTACAGACGTACAGTCTGAGAGGATTTGTGACAACTGGAAAAAAGACATCAAAGTGAGATAACGTGATCTGAAACTGTTGACCAAGACACCAATTGAGATACACCATTGTAACTAAACAACAAGCATTCAGCAAGTTGTTCCCAAGCCAGAGATGGTCCAAAAGACGAGAAGGTAGTGACAAATTCCTAAGCCAGATAACTAATGGGTTGGAATGGACTGGTTTGAGATTTAAAGTGGCTTTCCCAGGTTGAATTCCCTCTAGCGTCACATGCAGAAATATACACACTTACACACCTTGATTTGTTATTTATTAGATTATTAATTGTTGTCTGAGGAATGTTCAATCACACTGAATGCACTTGGGCATGGAAATCATCAAGATCCTTTACTGGCAGCTCCCACTTGCAATTGCTGATCAATAACTTCCCACACATGCTCAAAAGAACATGTGTCTATGTGTTGTCACAAAGAAAAATGTGACTTGGGACACTTTGGAGAAATGGACAAACTTCTGATTCCATGACCGAATCATCTTAATGCTGATCTTTTAAAATACCTGGAATGAAGACTCCACACCATAATACCAGGAATAGGACTGGTTTGACGTTCCCTTATGTTGACTTCTTAGTGACTTTACCCACATAGTCTCCAAACCATTCTCTGGCTATCTATATTAGTGAAAAACACTATGGAGCACTAATTTCAAAGTTAAAAATTATTCCATATTGTTAAAATGAAAACTCATATGCATCTCAATAAATTAGAATATCATCTTAAAAGATAATTTATTTCAGTAATTCAATACATCAAGTGAAACACATATAAAGAATGAATATAAACAGAGTAATCTATTTCAAGTGTTTATTTCTGTAAATGTTGATGAGCATGACTTACAGCCAATGAAAACCCAAAGGTCTTTATCTCAGAAAATTAAAGCAGGGAGGATGAAGGGTTAAAAACTGTTCTGCCAAATTCCACGAGACTTCAAAGGGTGAATATAGTATTGATTTATTAGTCAATGTGTTTGAGAACTACCTGAAATGCCCTGCAACAAGACAATATGATGTTGATTTGTCCTGAGGAAGAGGCCAGGGAGCCCTGAAATGTTTTGACTAATAAATACATTTTTCTTTGTGACAACACATAGACACATGTTCTTTGAGCAGCAATTGCAAGTGGGAGCTGCCAGTAAAGGATCTTGATGATTTCCATGCCCAAGTGCATTTAGTGTGATTGAACATTCCTCAGACAACAATTAATAATCTAATAAATAACAAATCAAGGTGTGTAAGTGTGTGTATTTCTGCGTGTGATGCTAGAGGGAATTCAACCTGGGAAAGCCACTTTAAATCTCAAACCAGTCCATTCCAACCCGTTAGTTATCTGGCTTAGGGATTTGTCACAACCTTCTCGTCTTCTGGACCATCTCTGGCTTGGGGACAACTTGCTGAATGCTTGTTGTTTAGTTACAATGGTGTATCTCAATTGGTGTCTTGGTCAACAGTTTCAGATCACGTTATCTCACTTTGATGTCTTTTTTCCAGTTGTCACAAATCCTCTCAGACTGTACGTCTGTACCAGTCACTATCTGCAATTCTAGAAGGATCCCAGTCTCTTTCCTTATGAGTAGTGTTGAGCCACCACCCTAGTGTTCTAGTTTGATTCGATTCGTCGAATGGACGGTGTGTTTGTCGAATCTTCATCGAATGTTCGTCGAACACCCTCGAACACACTAAAACACTAGTGTGGTGGTCAATTTCAGTTCCGCAATGTATATACATACATTGGGGAACTAAAATGAAGTAAAATCAGGGGTTAAAAATAACAGTAGTTATACACTAGTAGTGAATAGTAATGAGGACCTGCGGTCACATGACGAGTTATCGCGATAATTCATCATGTGACCGGAAATCGCTGCCGTGGTTATGACATCACCGCAGGTCCTACAGATAATCACTACTATTCACTACTAGTGAGGACCTGTAGGACCTGCGGTGACGTCATAATCTCGGCAATGGTTTCCGGTCACATGACGAGTTATCGCGAGAACTCGTTATTTCACCGGGAAATGCTGCCGAGATCACATCTCCGACAGGTAGACAGTGCTGGAAGCGTCGCTGGATGGATTAGAGAGGTGAGTATCGATTTTTTTTATTTTTAACCATTGATTTTACTTCATTTCAGTTCCGCAATGTATGTATATACCTTGCGGAACTGAAATCAAACTGAAATCGAACATGACCTCGAACTGCCGAATTTGGAGCAAATTGTTCTAATTCGACGAATGACTCGAACATCGCCAAAAACAGCTCAGATTTGAGATTGGCGAACAATTCGATTCGAACACCGCTCATCTCTACTCATGAGCTAATCCCACCCATTGTGGGCCAGTCCCAAAACTTAAGTGTCTCTTACCCTGCAGTCTGTTGCTGGGCACAATTCGTTTTCTAAACATCGTACATATAACACTGAAATACCTTATAATATACATGCAAACATTACTGTACATCATACATTATACTGTACATATCAAAATGCTATATATTATAATTATAAGTATTACCATACATCATATATTATGCATATCACATTACATCAGAGTTCACCTTGTCCACTAGGTGTGGGAAAAAAGTAAAAGAACGCTCACACATGCACACTATACGGGCGTTCTTTGTCCTTTTTTCATGTCCATACATTATAGTACTTTGCTCTGCCCTCAGCAGGGTGGAGAAAAGTGCACATGCACAGGGGTACAATGGAGAAGACTGTGTGTGGGTGACGAATGATGCGTCTATCACTTTCTTTGCAAGAAGAAAGGAGGTGCTGGACCAATACCAGGCCCACCCATCAATTTTCTCTCCCCAGAGTACCACTTTAATCGTATTTTCACACCAGCGTTTTTTCAAATCCGGCAGAATTCCTCCTTTTTTGAAAGAAATGGATCCAGCAACATTGCGTTCTCACCAATGCATTTATGAAGGAGTTCTGGAAATGTGGTTTGACTTGCGGTTTCATCTGGATCTGGCAAGTCCGGCACTTCTGGCTTGTTTTAAATCCACATTTAGCAGCATTTATTTCTCCGTAGCCTGAAGTGCCGGATATGCCAGATCCGGATGAAACCGCAAGTCAAACCACATTTCCAGAACTCCATTACAAATGCATTGGTGAGAATGCAATGTTGCTGCAATGTTGCCGGATCCAGTTTTTTCAAAAGAGGTGGAATGCTGCCAGATTTGAAAAAACGCCGATGTGAAAATACCAAAAGTATCTGAAGTAGAAAAGATCCGGTTTTGACTGGAAGATCCTGAACTGAAAATACCATAGATGTGAAAGTAGCCTAAGCATCATTTCAACAGATCATTGTCCTACAGTAGAAATGTGCAACTAAATTTTTACACTGCAAAGATTGTGAATTACAATGGACTGTATCTGATGTAGTTGATTACTTCCATTCAATTTTATAATATAATGTACAAACAATTTTTCTTAATTAGTTCTTATGACTTAAATAATACTGTGTGTATCTAATTAAATATCTATCACATTATTATATTTAATAGCACTATGGTGTGCATACTACAGTAAGGGTTTTCATATCTAAACTCATTCATAACAGCTGGCATACACAAGGATTATTTGAAGCTCCAAGTTATTCAGTCAATAGGTCTCTGTGCAGACATTACGTGGGAGATATTATTCTGTTGTCAACAAGTAACATGTGCAGGATATAGGTATTAGATAAAAGTGTTTTGTCATTCATATTTATATCTGAAATGACGCTTCTTCCCTCACTATCTGAATGTCAAATTTCCAGACCATTACTGCAGAAAGCAATGTGGAATTTGAAAGTTCATAAAGGGAAAAGAGAGGAACAAGCAGGTATCTAATGCTTGTAGAACACTTAAGCTGACCATGCCAATTAGAGTAATGTCGGCTGATCTGTGGATGGCAGAGGGTTTATCCAGATATCTAATTTGTGTAGGAGGCTTTCTGACTCTTCTTAGATAGTGGATGTCAAGGAGAGACAGATCTGGCAGATGACTTTTAATTCTTTTGTTCTCAGTGGAGATCAGCCTCCACTAGAGATATCTTTCCCATCTCCCCACACAAAAACCCTACATGTTTGCCAAGTATGAATATGTATGAGGACATCAGGAAAGATAGCTCATTTATTTAAATGTTAGAAAGAGGCATTGCTATTTACAGCCATTACATGGCCAATGACCAATTCAATAAGCTGATAGGTAGGGGAGTTGGAAGCCATACTGGCATCAATCTGATATTGATGACCTATCCTTTTTCAGTAACTTGTGCTGAAGAAATTATTCTTTGGCATTAAACTAAATGGGATTGAACTAGAGGGCTTCCTTCCCCATAGCTATTAACAGGACTTAAAGGGGTTATCCAAATAAGGCTAGGGTCACATTTGCGGTTTTGTTTTCAAAACCGGATTCGGTTTTGGCCGACTATTGAAGATGGTAAAAACCGGATCCATTTCCGAAGCCGTAGGCTGCAATAGAAAAACCGGATTGCACTTAATGCAATCCGGTTACCACATCCGGTTTTGCAGCCTGCGGTAAAAATCATGCAGGGTGGTTGAAAAACCTTGCGGTACCGGATGCGGTTTTTGGTGGCACAATTTTTTCTCATTGCAGATCTGGATCCATTACTGGATCTACTTCTGTAATGTGATGCCAAATGTGAAGGCACACAGTAATACCGGATCCGGTAATGGATCCGGTTACCGGATTGTGCCTTCCAAATGTGACCCCAGTCTAACAAAGTTTATTTTAATCATGGAATAAAAAATAATACCTAAAATTGCATGTGTTAAAAAGTGTTTTGTCCTGCTATGAACTATGTCATGGTTGAGTCTGATTTTACAGGGACATGGTCTGAACATACATTTCCTAGGCAAGGGAAGATGCAAAGGAGTGTACAGACAGGACAGCATGGGCCCACAGCTGACTTTGGCCAGTGTCACATTTGCGTTTGTGAGGCTTGCTTAGGCCAGCAGTACAGTGTGTGCACAAACACATGCGTCCTGTGTCCCTATATTTAACATGGGGACGCATGATATCTGCATTTATTTGCGTTCGCATGCATTTGTTTTGTGTGCCCTGAAAACACATCTTGTTGCATTTTTTGTGCATTTGAAGATGCAACCTGTATACACAAGCGTCCTACATAGAGCTCTATGGATCGGCAGTGCCGTCCAAACGCAGCGTTTTTTTTTTCTCTCTCATAGTTTCCTACAATGTATTCCTATGGAGCTTTTCCATTGCGTTTACATCAGGATGGCTGTGTTCGACCATGCTATTGCCGCTATGCATTCAGAGGCATGCAGATCAAACGATAATGTGAAACCAGCTTTTGTGATATAAAATGTTTCCCTGCCTGTTTTTAAAACTATGTTTTCCCTCATAGAAAGTAGCAATTGTAATCCCATGTTGTCCTGTCTGGTCTGTATATTCCTTTGCTCCCTCCTCTGTCCAGGAGATGTGGTATGATAAGACCATATCCCTTTATAGTCAGCCATGGCCATTACACAGTACATAGAAGGGACACATACAGAAGATTATCTCAGCACAGTAATATGTTTTTTAACATGTTGAATGGTGGAAATTATTACTGTTCCACGACCTAAAGTATTGAACAAAATGAACTTTTTATAAAAAAAAGAATAGAATCCAACCGGGCACAACCATCTCCCCGTGGGACTCATGAGGAATATCAAGGTAATTGTACCTGGAGGTGTGCAACACTAAGTCTGGGGTCAAACTTGCGTGATGGCCCTAGCCTGGCGCATCTGTAAAAAACTTAGAGCCAGGCAGGCATTGTGCATAGCATTAACGGCAGGTAACACTATGTGCTGCCTGCCTGTGCATTCCTATGGTGATGTGTAGCTTACCGCACCCGTCGGCTCCACTGAGCAGACTTGGATATGCACTTTTGCTGAGCGCACAGGAAACGCTGCTTGCAGCATTTGCCTGCGTGCTCTGCAAAAGCGCATATCCGGGTCTGCTCAGGGGAGCCGGGCGTGCAGTAAGCTGCATGTCAACTATAGCAATGCACAGGCAGGTGGCGCATAGCATTACCTGCTGTTAACGCTATGCGCTATGCCTTACTGGCACTGTTTTTCACGGATGCGCCAAGCTAGGGTCATGACGCAAGTGTGACCCTAGCCTAAAAGTGTCAGCAAGATCTAAACAACTCCAAAGAAGTAAGAAAAAGTGAACACTCACCAGTAAGTGAACTTTAGCAATAGTTTATTTCATCTGTACTATACAGACAGACGGGAGGGGGAGAGAAGAGATGACGGATGACAGTTGCTGTTTAAATTTAAGGTGTGAAGAGGCCGCTGTCGTCCATAAAATGAACTTTGGATGAAAACCCCTTTAAGTGCCCGTAACCCTGTTGCCCTTACACTGGTGCTTTTCTTAATTAGTTTTGTTAGCTGCTAACCACTCAATACTGGGACCATCCTGAAAAACTTCAAAAACTAACTGCTCATTTCAACCTCCTAGACAGGTGACACTGTCACAAGATAATCAACATATATTGTTTCTTTTCCAACCTTGGGCACGCCGGTATAACCAATTTGTCAATGAGTTCCTGACCTTGGACCTACCATAACATTCTTGCAATTGCATGTGCACAGAGCTATGCATGCGCGGTCGCCACTGGGAGCTCGGCACTTCTGACAGCCAAGTCCTTACTTTCACAGCTAGAGATAGTCATCACGCCATCCATGGATGTTTAACCACCTAAATATCGCAATCTATATCAATCTCACCATTTAGAGAGCTGGGAGAGGGAATGCACTCTGTCTCCCCTCCATTCAGTGCGTGCGTGATGTCATCGTGAGTACCCGATCATTGCCATTTTGACCCGAGTTGGTCATGACGACTTCTGGTCACTGAGCTATGGAAAGCATCTGAGATCATACACAGGAACATGATCTCAGAGGCTTGTGCCTGTGCAGAACTGAGAAATGTCAGTGCTGTACTGCAGGTATAATGTATTGCAAACATCGTGACTTGCAACACATTATATCAACTATCAAACAAAACAAGTTAGTGCCCCTTACAAAAACTAAGTAAAGAAGTAAAAAAAAAATTGTAAAATATTTAAAACAAATCTGAAAATTCTGAGACCCAAAGTTAACGTCTACATTTTTACCATTGCTGTGTATTTATACAGAAGGAAAGGCTGGGAACTATGCACAGGCACTACAAAGTAGTGGGCACTACAAGGGCTTATTTGCAATTTGTAATTCTGCCTCATTTACTGTCTTTGACTTCATTGGTGTTTACCAAAGATAAAATTGTCACTACACCCATAGATGAACTCCCAGAGGGGTAAAATTTCCAAAATGTAGTCACTTGAGGGAGTTTCTGCTGTTTTTGCGCTTAGGGGCTCTGCAAATGGGTCTGCAAATAATTTTAAGAAAATATGTGCTCCAACAATGAAATGGTGCTCCTTTTATCCCAAGCCCTGGCATGTGGCCCAATATGCTGTACAGTCATGTGAGGTACTACAACATTCAGGAGCAATTGTGTAAAACAATATGGGGCCCTTTTTTACCTATTCCCCTTGTCAAAATTGGAAATCTGGCGTTAAAACAATATTTTAATGGTAAAAATTTAATCATTTTTTATTCACCGCCCAATATAATAAAATTTTGGGAAAAACATGTGGTGTCAATTTGCTCATTGCCCCCCTCGATGTCATTAAAGGGTTCAGTTTGTAAAATGTGGGGATTTGTGGGGAATCTCTGCTATTCTGGCACCTCAGGGTCTCTGCCATTATGACATGGCACCCCCAAGCTATTCCAACTAAATCTGAAATTCAATAGAGCGATCTTTCCCTTCTTAGCTTTGCACTTTACCTCAAAGTAGTTTATATTCACATATGAGGTATTGGTGTACTGAAGAGAAATTGGCCAACAAATTGTATGGTGGTTTTTCTCCTGTTACTCATGAAAAAAATGTAAAATTTGGAGGTAAAACTTAATTTTTTTGTCAGAAAAGCTTTATTGCTTTCTTTTCATGGCACACCATTTTAAAATTGTAGGAAGCTCCTGGGGGTTGAAAGTACTCATTGCACATCTATACAAGTTCCTTGAGGGTTCTAGTTTCCAAAATAAGTTCACTTGTGGGTTTCCAAATGCGACATGGTGTCAGCTAACGCTTCCAGTCAATCTTGCGGTACAAAAGTCAAATGGCACTCATTCCCTTCCAAACCCTTCCATGCACCCAAAAAGTAGTTTTCCACCACATATAGAGTATTGGCATACTCAGGAGAAATTCTACAAAAAATTGTACATTGCAATTTTTTTCTGTTACCATTGTGAAAATATTAAATTTGAGCTCAAAGAATATTTTTGTGGAAAATTTTTTCTTTTTTTTTCATCGCTCAATGTTCTAAAATTCTGTGATGCAACTAGGTGTTCCTAGTTCTTAAATAAGTTCCTTGAAGAGTCTAGTTTCAAAAATTGGGCCACTTGTGGGGGGTTTCCGCTGTTTAGGCACATCAAGGTCATTAATGGTCTCAACAAAAAGTCCAATGGTGCGCCTACCCTTCCAAGCCCTGCCGTTCATCTAAATAGTGTTTTTTTTTTTTACCACATATAGGGTATTGGCATACTCATGAGAAATTACACAACAAATTTTATAATCTATTTTCTCCTTTTACTTTTGTGAAAATGCTAAAGTAATATTTTTGTGGAATAAAGTAAAACACTTGAAGATTTAATAAACTTCTTGAATGTAGTTTTGAGCAGTTTGAGGGGTTTTGAGCAGTTTTTTGAAAGGTGTTACTGTTGGGTGTTCTCTGTCATATAGGCCTCTCACTTCAAATGTGACGTGGTTACTAAAAAAATGGTTTTGTAAATTTTATTGGAAAAACAAGAATTGCTGATAAACTTTCAACCATTCTAACTAGGTAAAAAAAAAAATATGTTTCAAAAATTGTGCTGATATCTAGACAAGTAGACAAGTAGATGAACTGAAAATGTTATTTATTCACTATTTTGTGTCACATATCTCTCTGATTTAAGGGTATAAAATTTCAAAGTTTTATCATTTGCAAAATTTTATCCACATGTTCAACATTTTCACAAATAAACATAAAAATAATATCATCTAAAATTTACCAGTAACATGTAGTACAATATGTCTCAAAAAAAAACATTCTCAGGATCACTGGGATCTGTTGACACGTTCTAGAGTTATCACATCATAAAGTGACACTCGTCAGACTTGGAAAAAATGGCCAGGTCAGGAAGGTGAAAACTGGTTGGGTGGTGACAGGGTTGAGCAATCTTCACTATTATATTGCAATATTTTAACGTCAATCTACTTCTAATTTCATGTTTTGCGTGTGCGTAGTCATTGCATGCTAAAATCTGTTTATACCAACAACATAACAAGAAGCACATGTTCTAGTTCTCCACCACTTTTACTATAGCAGCGAGATCTTTTTAATGTTGATATTTCTTCCTATAAGTCCAAACGAAGCATAAATATTACACGTAACAATTTATCTGGATCTTTAAGTCTGATGTACAGAAAACAGAGATGACTCCGGTCATTTATCTTGGTGATTTGTAGAATGGTAACCATCAATATCATATGACCACATGTCTCCTACCTCCTTATATGGCTTCCAACACTTGCCGTCAAATTATATCAATGGCCAGGGCTGATCAAAACATTAATCTTTAAAGCTTTGACTTCGCAGCTTCACATTTTACAAGATAAAGCTTACACTTAAATCCTTCTTCTACATCACATGTTCTTCCTTAGTAGGTGTATAAACATCAAACCTGATCCTCTCTTGGCATCAGGCCATGGTTGCATGTGAGTGGAAAGAAAGGGAATGTAATTGATCATTGGTTGTTTTGTTTATGGGTGAGAGATGGTTATTTTTAACTGTCTGGTTCTGAACGTCAGGAGCCTGAAATTAGTACCAAATTCCACAATCTAAACCTCTTCAGCACATTCCTAAAGCAAAAAAGCATACGGTGAGTTGACATATGGGAAATATCTCCATAAGATTGGTTTTTCTAGTTGGGTCTTGAAGATTCCAATACCTTGCAAACTCTCGGTTCACTACTGTAAATGGTAAATCAACTTAATCTTCATGTGTACTATATCTTACATGATAAAATATGAAGATTTGGTTGTAACAATTATAAATGAAATTTTGACATACTTTTGCCTGCAATAGCCAGACTGTATTTGAGAAGTAAAGAGCTTGGCTTGTATGATTTATTTTTAATATATGTACCGTATATACTCGCGTACAAGCCGAGTTTTTTCAGCCCAAAAATTGGGCTGAAAAGTCCCCCCCTCGGCTTATACGTGAGTCACTGTATACTGTATACAATGTATACAGTATACAGTGCCCCCCATCTATATACAGGCCCCCCCCCGCCGCAATCCTGTAAGGGAAGAGATTAGTATACTTATCCCTCCGCTGCCGCTGTCCCGCCGCCATCACGATCCTCCGTCTTCTTCTAGCGTCTTCCGTCTTCCTCCGATGGTCGCAGGCAATGACGTCAGTGCCTGCGCGACCGAGGAGGAAGCCGGAAGAAGACGGAAGACGCTGGAAGAAGACGGAGGATCGTGATGGCGGCAGGACAGCGGCAGCGAAGGGATAAGTATACTAATCTCTTCCCTTACAGGATTGCGGCGGGAGGGGCCTGTATATAGATGGGGGGACCTCTGGGGCATCTGTATACTACCACTGGGGCTGCTGTATACTGATGGGGGCCTGTATATACCTGTGGGGCTGCTGTATATTACCACTGGGGCTGTATATACCTGTGGGGCTGCTGTATACTACCACTGGGGCTGTATATACCTGTGGGGCTGCTAGTTACTACCACTGGGGCTGTATATACCTGTGGGGCTGCTAGATACTACCACTGGGGCTGTATATACCTGTGGGGCTGCTAGATACTACCACTGGGGCTGTATATACCTGTGGGGCTGCTGTATACTACCACTGGGGCTGTATATACCTGTGGGGCTGCTGTATACTACCACTGGGGCTGTATATACCTGTGGGGCTGCTAGATACTACCACTGGGGCTGTATATACCTGTGGTGCTGCTAGATACTACCACTGGGGCTGTATATACCTGTGGGGCTGCTAGATACTACCACTGGGACTGTATATACCTCTGGGCTGCTGTATACTACCTCTGGGGCTGCTGTATACTACCACTGGGGCTGCTGTATATACCTGTGGGGCTGCTGTATACTAACTACTGGGGCTGCTGCTGTATATACCACTGGCGCTGCTGCTGTATACTACCACTGAGGCTGCTGTATATACCTCTGAGGCTGCTGTATACTAACTACTGGGGCTGCTGTATACTAACTACTGGGGCTGCTGCTGTATATACCACTGGGGCTGCTGCTGTATACTACCACTGGGGCTGCTGTATATACCTCTGGGGCTGCTGTATACTAACTACTGGGGCTGCTGCTGTATATACCACTGGGCCTGCTGCTGTATACTACCACTGGGGCTGCTGTATATACCTCTGGGGCTGTTGTATACCACACTGCTGAGGGCTGTATACCTGTGCTGGGGTCCACCCTCGGCTTATACATGAGTCAATAGGTTTTCCCAGGTTTTAGGGGCAAAAGTAGGGGGGTCGGCTTATACACGGGTCGGCTTATACACGAGTATATACGGTATATAGATTGTTGAAGGTAAACATTAAAATGAGGGAAAATGTAATCTCAGTGAAAAATATGATGAAATATTTAGCATTCAATCACATGTTATTCTTCACACGGTTCAGTCATCCATGGGACCCTACTGAGCAAGAGATAGCTAAATGGCATCTTTATGCCATTTACAATGTCAGTACATATGAACAAAGTGTAATATGTAAATAACATAAAAAAGATCAATTACAGTTTACACAGTTCAACTGAACTTTCTCTGTTCTTTACATACAATTGCAGAGATCAGCACCACGGCGGCAGGGATAGCTCCGCATTTACAGTTACAGAGCGGAGGATACTGTAATGAATGTCATTACAGCACCTCGGACAGCTCAGGCAAGGAGATGCTGGGTCTGTGCTGTATGTAAATAGCGTACAGCATCTCGGACAGCTCCATGCAGGAGCCTGTATCAATGTACAGTACACTAATTGCGTACTGACCCGCCGCCGGCTTCTGATGTTCAAGAAATTCACCCGACAATTAGCGGCTAAAATTTTACTTAGATATTAACCCCTGCAGACACATGGTGTGATGACACCATGTGTCAAGAGAGTGTGGACACTGTCTTGACACATGCTGCCACCACACCAGCATGTTATTAACCCCGCGAACACCGGGTTATGTGCCGCATCATCAGCCTTTGTGCAGACATGCCGCGCAGAGGCTGCTGATGTGGTTAATAGCCACAGAAAGCTTAGAAATCATTACATTTGACTATTCATCTGTTTTTGAACTAATCATCTTGTACCGCTGCTCTCACAGCGGTACAAGATGATTGGTTACTGTAACGGCACCCTAGTCCCTGTCCTCGTCTCTGTCAATTCTATCCTCGTTACGTTCCACCTCGTGCAATAGCATCTCCGCTGAACTACACCTTCTGCTTTTTGTCATAAATTTTGCTGAACTATTTGTCTTCTTCCTTTGCAGATTTCTGGCTACCGGCGAAACATTATCATCGCTACACTTTCAATTTCGGCTGGGATTGTCTACACTTTCTGGATAGTGCAGGAGATGTGTCACGCTATCTGTGAGTGTCTACGGCCAGACTTCCTCCCTCCCACCACCAGTGAGCTCTGGTTACATAAAGCATCCAGATACGAAGAAGTCTGCCAGTTTCCCAACTGCGTGGGGGCCGTAGATGGGAAATACATCAGGATCCAGAAGCCAGCAGGATCAGGCTCGGAGTATTATAACTACAAGAAATTCTTCTCAATAGTACTCATGGCCATAGCCGATGCAGACTGCTGCTTCACGGCTGTGGATTTGGGACAATATGGCCGAGCCAATGACTCCTCTGCGTTCAAAAACTCTGATATGGGCAGGAAGCTTTATACAAACACTTTTGGCATTCCTCCGCCCAAACCACTACCACACACTGATGGACCTGACATGCCCTTTGTAATAGTGGGGGATGAAGCCTTCCAAATGTGTGTGAACTTGGTGAAGCCATACTCGAGCCGGCACATAACATACACAAGACGAATCTACAACTACTGGCTTTCCCGTGCCAGGCGGACAGTAGAATGTGCTTTTGGCTTGCTGGTAGCTAGGTGGCGCATTCTATCGACCTCTATCAACTTAAAAACTGACACTATCATCGATGTGGTACGAGCCTGTGTTATCTTACAAAATTATGTCCATCTAATGGAAAAACCACGACTGGACCTTGATGAACCTCAAAGTACCACCCTGGTGGATTTCCAACAAGACATTGTGCGCTCAAGTCAGAAGGTGTTGAGCATGCGGGACTCCTTTGCCTCCTACTTTGTCTCAAACTTGGGCCGAGTCGACTGGCAGGACGACATGGTGTGATTTGTTACAAAATAATTTCAAAGCACCTTTGTTTGTACTACGGCAGTACGCCATCATTATGTTTGCATTTAAATTCTATGTCCTTAAAACACCTAAAATGTAAAGTTCATATGTGTCACCATTCATGTACCGTTATGCTGTAATGATTGACATCTGTTAATGTCTGGCCCAACTTTGGTTTTTCTACACCCTCCCGATTTCAAAGCACACATTCAGTAAATTTTTGTTTTTGGCTACACTTTTAGTTTCTGTGGTTATTTACACAACTTGGTGCATTTATGTGTATTTCACAAGTTTGTCTCCTATCTAGCCTCCATCCTGCAATACCTGTGTCCATCTATGTAGCATACATCATTCCATCCCACTATGTAGCTATGTATATTTCAAACATCCTTCTAACCAAGGATCTCTCTGATAGATAGATAATGGGATGGAATGAGGTATGCTACATACATAGCGAAAAACAGGGACGGCAGGATGGATGCTAGATAGATTAATTGAGGACTGCCATGATGGATGCTACATACCTAAACAGGTATGGCAGGATGGATGCTAGATACCTAAACATAGGTATGGCAGGATGGATGAGAGTATCTAAGTATCTATCTATCATCCATCCTGCAATAGCTGTGTGCATGTATGTAGCAAACATCATTCCTTCCCAGTATGTAGCTATAATAATATCATACATCCTTCTATCCAATGATCTATCAGAGAGCTAGATGAGCTAGATAATGGGATGGAATGAGATATGCAGCATACATAAGCGAAAAACAGGGAGGGCATCATGGATGCTTGAAAGATAAACTCAGGGATGGGAGGCTGGCTATACATAGCTAAACACATAGCTGGACATAAACCCACCTTAATAACTACCTAACTTAACTCTATACATTGAAGTCAATAAAAAAGAATAAAATGGTAAACCAAACATAATTTATTGAACAAATAACAGTCATAAAACTGGCCAAATCAAAGTGAGAACGTAAAAGACGACAATATGTGCAAGTCCATTGTCACAGTGATGTGAAAGTAGATGGTTGAAATTTTCCTGTGGAATTTGTGGTGCTGCTGCTGCTGTTGCTTCTGGATTCCGGTGGCACCGTGAGGGCAATGTCCGATGAAAAAGTTGGTAAAGTCTCTGTGGGAATATTCAGAGTCGGTGTGGAGAGACTTGTGCGGTTAGTCAGTGGGGTTGTTGCAGAGGTGTACACCGGAGTACCAGCCACCTCTAAAGTCAAATACGTACACACATGGGGAGAGGACGGAAGGGTAGAAGGTGTAAAAGTGTCTAGGAGAAGAGAAGGGACCGTGGATGGAAATGAAACGTTTGAAAAAAGGGAGAGATTAGACTGGGTGTGAGGAGTGGAAACCTGTAGGAGTGCAACATTTGCAGGTGAAGTAGCGGGGGGAAGAGGTCTGGAAGGTGCTGCTGTTTTTTCGGTCGACCAACCTTGCGCTGTGGTGCTGCGGTTGCTACATTTTCCTGTGCTGTTTTTTTTCGCTTTTTAGACTGCTGTTGCTGGCTTTCAAAATCCTTCGCTTTTGGGGTTTTAGTCCTTTTCCGGGGCTTCATGGGTGTCATCAACTCTGCTGGAATTTGTAAGGGAGGTTTACCTTTACTCTTGTGTTGTAAAAAAGGCTTTTTGGTAGGTGGAACACAAGTTTTTTTTGGTACAGAGCTACAGGATGAAGGAGGCTTGGCTGTGATGGCTGTGGAGATTGCAATATCGCTTTGAGGTTGCAACACCGCTGGCTCTGTGCGAGGATTTTTGTTTGATGTCATGACTATTGAAATTGGTTGAGGTGCCCGGCCCTGCTGAACTGCGTTGTCTGAGCGAGGAGTTGGAGTGGCTGTGGTGACATTATGGCTGGGACCGACTGTCCGGCCCGGCAGGACTGCGGTGCTGGAGCGAGGATTGGCCGAAGTAGCTGTTACTGTGTGGCTGGGAACATCAGGCTGACCATCTAGTACCGCGGTGGCTGAGTGGAAGACTGCCCGAGAGGTACTCATTAAAGTACTTGATGTTCGGCGGGAGTCAGGTCGAAGCGGAGATGATGTAAGCAGGGCGGTGTAAGAGGGAACATCTGGTGCCAAGTCCGGTGCTGCTGAGGATTGAGAGAAGTTCAGTGATGTGGAGGTTGCCGACGGTTGTCCATGTTCCAACTCAGTGGGTTGAGTCAAGCTCGATGTTCTGGATATATAGATTGGTGAACGATTGTAGAATGTTTGCTGCTGCTTTTGAAACGTTATTTGATGCATCTGCTGTTGTTGCTGCTGTTGTTGTTGCTGTTGTTGTTGTGCTGCTGCTGCTGCTGCTGTTGCAATGCCAGCCGATATGCGCCCTGACAGGAAGTCATGACATTTATCTGAAACTCAGGTTCTAAGTTATCCGTCATGCACTTCTCCATACATGAGAAAAAACGTCGGGCCGGTCTACTAAGGTCAGCCTCCAGGCGATCGAGTCGTCCAGTAACTTCACCAAAAAGAGTCTGCATAAACACAAAACCCTTTTCAACAGAGTTACTAAGACGCCTCATAGACTCCTGGAAGCTCGAACTTAGATGGAGAAACTCAGGCATGAGTGTCCTATCACTGGTCCTCTGTCTCTGCCGTGATGTTCCCACCAAGGAGGGACAAGAGGCCTGGGATAGGGGATAACTGTCTGTGCCGGCAACCTGGGTTCCAGATAATGGAAAGTCCACACCTTCTCCCTCTGCTGTCTGACTTTGAGAAGAATGTTCGGTGGCGCTCTGCGAAGACAGATTCTGGGACCTTGCTGCATCAGATGGCTGGGCAGTGCTGCTCCAAGTCCTGTGGGTAAAAAAACACAAAGGAAAAAATATTTTTAAAAAAAGGAAATGGACTACTTCTCTTGCCTACTACTACCGTCTATTGCCCTGCCTCCTTCCCTCCAGATAACTTTATCTTCTCGATGACAACAAACAACAGCCCCCCTCCTCTAGCCTCCCAACTACTGCCTCCCAACTACAGCCTCCCAACTACAGCATCCTGTTTTTTTGGCAATTTACAATGAATACTTACACACGTTGTGTAACCACATCCCGCAGAAAATCGAGCTGCTGGTGGTAGATGTAAGGCTTTTTCTTTGAAGGTTTGGAACCACTGCGCACATTCTGGACAACTTTCTTATCCTTATTGTATCTGTCCTTCATAGAGGGCCACCAAACGGTCAGAGACTTCACTAGAATGGAGAGAGTAAATCACTTGATTAATGTTCACATTTCCTGAGTGTGGACAGAGAACGCATTTGCCCGGGCAAACAAAACTTACTAAAGGCTTCTTGGTCCTTGACAGGTGCAGCGTCATAGCCCGGCCACATAATTCGGGCAATCTGTGCCCATTGTCTTCGCAATACAATATTGTCAAAGTGTTTGTGGTCACATGGGTCCCAAATCGCCGATCACTCATGAACAAGTGGTATTAACTTGTCATTGTCCACATACGGTTGGCCCATGTCAACAGTCTCCTAGAATGTAATAAAGAAGATGGTAAGTTCAACGCTACAATTACAATACATCACATTTCCCAAACATAAGCACTTACAATTGGGTTATCCACATTTTCTATGTCGTCACAAATACTATGGGCTGATTCCTCTCCACTTTCCTCACTGTCTTGTTGGTCCACCTCTGTTTCATAGTCCTGTATAATAACCCTTAGTGTTATTTTGGCCTATTTTTCAGATGCCTAGTTGGAAAAAAGCAAGAAGTGTTGACTTACAGGGTCACTAGGTTCAGCTTGATGACGGTCCATGTATTCACTACAATCGGACATCTTGGCGCAGCAGTGTCACTCAGCCCAGAAGAACCAAAATCGACAGAGAAAGTGGGTAACGAGCCAGCAGCAATAGACACTTCTATAGATCAGCAGCACCTACAGCAGGGGCACACAATGACAAAGGTGTAAATGTAAAGACTACAGACAGGTGCAATGTCAGACCCCCAAGTGATACAAAGTGACATACATTAGCCCACATAGCATATGGGCCTGAGGCCATACTTCTGGCAGCAGGGACCCCCAAATGAGACAGTCACATACATTAGCACACATTACATATGGGCCTAAGGCCATACTCCTGGCAGCAGGGACCCCCAAATGAAACAATGTCACATACATTAGCCCACATAACATATGGGCCTGAGGCCATACGTCTGGCAGCATGACCCCCAAATGAGACAGTCACATACATTAGCACACATTACATATGGGCCTAAGGCCATACTCCTGGCAGCAGGGACCCCCAAATGAAACAATGTCACATACATTAGCACACATTACATATGGGCCTAAGGCCATACTCCTGGCAGCAGGGACCCCCAAATGAAACAATGTCACATACATTAGCCCACATAACATATGGGCCTGAGGCCATACTTCTGGCAGCAGGGACCCCCAAATGAGACAGTCACATACATTAGCACACATTACATATGGGCCTAAGGCCATACTCCTGGCAGCAGGGACCCACAAATGAAACAATGTTACATACATTAGCCCACATAACATATGGGCCTGAGGCCATACTTCTGGCAGCAGGGACTCCCAAATGAGACAGTCACATACATTAGCACACATTACATATGGGCCTAAGGCCATACTCCTGGCAGCAGGGACCCCCAAATGAAACAATGTCACATACATTAGCCCACATAACATATGGGCCTGAGGCCATACTTCTGGCAGCAGGGACTCCCAAATGAGACAGTCACATACATTAGCACACATTACATATGGGCCTAAGGCCATACTCCTGGCAGCAGGGACCCCCAAATGAAACAATGTCACATACATTAGCCCACATAACATATGGGCCTGAGGCCATACGTCTGGCAGCAGGGACCCCCAAATGAGACAGTCACATACATTAGCACACATTACATATGGGCCTAAGGCCATACTCCTGGCAGCAGGGACCCCCAAATGAAACAATGTCACATACATTAGCCCACATAACATATGGGCCTGAGGCCATACTTCTGGCAGCAGGGACTCCCAAATGAGACTGTCACATACATTAGCACACATTACATATGGGCCTAAGGCCATACTCCTGGCAGCAGGGACCCCCAAATGAAACAATGTCACATACATTAGCCCACATAACATATGGGCCTGAGGCCATACTTCTGGCAGCAGGGACCCCCAAATGAGACAGTCACATACATTAGCACACATTACATATGGGCCTAAGGCCATACTCCTGGCAGCAGGGACCCACAAATGAAACAATGTTACATACATTAGCCCACATAACATATGGGCCTGAGGCCATACTTCTGGCAGCAGGGACTCCCAAATGAGACAGTCACATACATTAGCACACATTACATATGGGCCTAAGGCCATACTCCTGGCAGCAGGGACCCCCAAATGAAACAATGTCACATACATTAGCCCACATAACATATGGGCCTGAGGCCATACTTCTGGCAGCAGGGACTCCCAAATGAGACAGTCACATACATTAGCACACATTACATATGGGCCTAAGGCCATACTCCTGGCAGCAGGGACCCCCAAATGAAACAATGTCACATACATTAGCCCACATAACATATGGGCCTGAGGCCATACGTCTGGCAGCAGGGACCCCCAAATGAGACAGTCACATACATTAGCACACATTACATATGGGCCTAAGGCCATACTCCTGGCAGCAGGGACCCCCAAATGAAACAATGTCACATACATTAGCCCACATAACATATGGGCCTGAGGTCATACTTCTGGCAGCAGGGACCCCCAAATGAGACAGTCACATACATTAGCACTAGTGATGAGCGAGTACTAAAATGCTCGGGTGCTCGAAGCTCGGGCTGAGCATCCCGAGATACTCGTGTACTCGGCCCGAGTACCGAGCCCAATGTTATCCTATGGGAGACCCGAGTATCTTTATGAAATGACTGCCGGCAGCATGTAGAAACCCTACAAATGTCACAAAAGTCTCAGAAGAGTGCTGAAATGACATGGCAACACCATGGGGAAGACCCCTGGAAGCATTTCTCACTCATTGTCCACAGCTGTGAACAATCTTGTCCGAGTTTCACGCTAATTTAACGGAGTCACCAGAAAACCTTCCAAAATGACACCAAAATGAATATTTAGGGTGGAAATGTTAAGGGCACATACCCAATAGTGAGATACAGCTGGTGTATGTTACTTTTTGTGATTACATGAAAGATTTTACGTGAAAACATTGTGCGGCACTCCGATGACCCTGAGAAGAGACGTACATGAAGCCCTGCCTTGACATAATGTGCCCATTTTGAGGAACTGGGTCTATTGTAGTATTTTCCTTTGCCAGGGCAGTCCAAAATTGGGAGGTTCACCAATGCCCCAGGATAGAGACGTGCATGAGGGCCTGTAAACCTGAAGTGGGTGTATTGTAGTATAACCCTTTGGCAGGGCAGCCAAAAATTGGGAGGCTCCATATTGTCCCTGGATACAGACGTGCAGGAGGGCCTGTAAACCTGAAGTGGGTGTATTGTAGTATAGCCCTTTGGCAGGGCAGCCAAAAATTGGGAGGCTCCATATTGTCCCTGGATACAGACGTGCAGGAGGGCCTGTAAACCTGAAGAGGGTGTATTGTAGTATATCCCTTTGGCAGGGCAGCCAAAAATTGGGAGGCTCCACATTGTCCCAGGATAAAGACGTGCAGGAGGGCCTGTAAACCTGAAGTGGGTGTATTGTAGTATAGCCCTTTGGCAGGGCAGCCAAAAATTGGGAGGCTCCACATTGTCCCTGGATAGAGACGTGCAGGAGGGCCTCAAAACATTTTTCCCATTGAAAAGGAGCGGGTCTCCTGTCGTTGTAATGCCCGTTCTAAAAGAATGGGCGTAAAAATTTACCACTGGGGGTATACCTGAAACAACAGCCTAACTATTGTAGCGGTCATCATGGTGGCACATGAGGAGAAGGAGGAGCAGTCCAGCGATTAGCCAAGGAAGAGGAAGACGACGTGGTGGATGATCCAGTAGCTGACCCAACCTGGCAGGAGGATATGCAGAGTTAGGACAGCAGTGCACAGTGTGAGGGAGGCGTAGCATCCCAACAGGCAGTACGAAGCAGGGTCGTGTCTGCAGGCAGATGGCAGGCAACCTTTCCCCGGAACAACAACACGACACAAGGTGCCTGTGCAAATGTTAGGTCTTCCAGAGTCTGGCAGTTTTTTAAGTTGGCTCCAGATGACTCTAAAAAGGCCATTTGCAACACCTGCCATGCCAGCATCAGCAGGGGTACGAAAACTAGCAGCCTGACCACCACCAGCATGATCAGGCACATGTCAGCCAAGCACCCGACTTTGTGGGAAGTACAACAGAGTCGAGGAGCGGTGCTTGCTGATGTCACTGCTACGTCTTCGCTTGTTGTGCATGCGAGCCAATCCCCTGTCCATGCTGGCCGCGAACAAGCCTCCGGCCCTGCACCTGAAGTTGCCCACGCACAAATAACACCACCATCAAGCACGTCCTTGTCCCAGCGCAGCGTTCCATTATCCATTCAGCAAACATTTGAACGCAGGCGCAAATAAGCTGCCAACGCCCCACATGCCACAGTCCTAAATTCTCACATTTCGCGACTCATAGCGCTAGAAATGTTGCCTTTCCGGCTGGTGGAGACGGAAGCATTCCGCGACCTGATGGCGGTTGCTGTCCCACGTTACTCGGTCCCAAGCCGCCACTATTTCTCCAGATTTGCCGTCCCCGCATTGCATAACCACGTGTCCCAAAGCATCACACGTGCCCTGAGCAACGCTGTTTCAGCCAAAGTCCACCTAACCACAGACACGTGGACAAGTGCTTGTGGGCAAGGCCGCTACATCTCTTTGACGGCACACTGGGTTAATATTGTGGAAGCTGGGACCCAGTCTGAGCGAGGGACGGAACACGTCCTTCCCACACCAAGGATTGCAGGCCCTACCTCTGTCAGGGTTTCACCGACACTCTACAGCTCCGGAATGTCATGCTCCTCAGCCTCCTCCTCCTCCTGCGCATCCTCATCCACTGTACCCTCCACACCAGTCACAAGCTGGAAGCACTGCAGCACTGCCTCTGCGAAGCGGCAACAGGCTGTGCTGAAGCTAGTCTGCATAGGTGACAAACCCCACAATGCAGAAGAGGTGTGGACAGCTCTGAAACAGCAGGCAGATCACTGGCTGACACCTCTGAACCTAAAGCCAGGAAAGGTCGTGTGTGACAATGGCCGGAACCTGGTGGCAGCTTTGAGGCGAGGCCAGCTGACGCATGTTCCATGCGTGGCCCATGTGCTCAAGCTAGTGGTTCAGCGGTTTCTTAAATCATACCCAGAGCTGTCTGATCTGCTGGTAAAAGTTCGCCGCCTGTCTGCGCATTTTCGCAAGTCACCTGCTGCTTCAGCCGGCCTTGCCGGCTTTCAGCGCCGTTTGCGTTTTCCGGCCCACAGACTGGTGTGTGATGTCCCCACGCATTGGAATTCAATTCTGCACATGTTGTTCAGGATATGTGAGCAGAAGAGGGCAGTTGTTGACTACCTGCATCACCTAAGCCGTCAGGAAATGGGTCAAACTCCACACATAACACCTCAGGAGTGGAGATGGATGTCCGACCTATGTACCGTCCTCCAAAACTTTGAGGACTCCACCAAGATGGTGAGCGGTGATGACTCCATTATTAGCGTCACCATACCGCTACTCTGCCTTCTAAAACGCTGAAAAACAAAGATGATGCATTGCAGGCGGAGCGCGATGACTTGGAGCAAGAAACTGTAGTGGGTGTGGGTGATAACACACAGCCCAGCCTCATGTCATCACAACATGCAGTGGAGGACTATGACGAGGAGGAGGAGGATGAAGACATGGAGCAACTCTCTGGCCAAATTGAGGATATGACATGCACACCACTCATACCCTCGATTCAGCGTGGCTGGCCAGAGGACAGGGGAGATGAGGAGGAGGAGGAGGAGGAGGAGGAGGACAGCATTTTCAGTCATCGTTTTGGTCAGGATACTGAAGTGATGGCTGTTAAGAGTCTGGCGCACATGGCTGACTTTATGGTAAGCTGCCTGGCTCGTGACCCTCGCGTTCAGAACATCTTGGCCGACAATCAGTACTGGTTGGCAACACTCTTAGACCCACGCTACAAGGAGAACTTTATGTCTCTCATTCCTGAGGCGGAGAGGTCAGCCAAAATGCAGCACTTCCAGAAGGCCATAGTAACGGAAGTAGGCAAAGCATTCCCCTCACAAAACGCTAGCGGCATAGTTCAGGAATCGGTGGACAACCAAGGCGTACGGCCGAGAGGGGCACAAGTCTAATCCACCAGAGGTAGGGAAACAGTCTTTACGATGTGGGACAGTTTTCTCAGCCCCTCACGTACCACAGCCCCTGAGGTGCGGGGTAGTGCCACAAGAAATGCTAAGTTTGGCCAGATGCTGAAGGAGTACCTTGCAGATCGAACAACTGTACTGCGAGATTCCTCTGTGCCTTACAATTATTGGGTCTCCAAGCTGGACACGTGGCATGAATTGGCTCTCTACGCCTTGGAAGTCCTGGCCTGCCCTGCCGCTAGCATTTTGTCAGAGCGCGTTTTCAGTGCCGCAGATGGAATCATTACTGATAAACGCACCCGCCTGTCAACTGAAAATGCTGACAGGCTGGCTCTGATCAAGATAAAGTAGGGTTGGATTGGGCCAGACTTCACCACACCACACACAAATGACAGCGGAATATAAATTTTGTTATGGGAATTTGCCATGTACCTCCACTCACCCATGGGTACACACTTCTGGACTTCCGAGTGTCCAAGTGTGGGATCAGTAATGTCCGTGGACGTGTACTCGGCCTGGTGGTAGGAAGGAGGATCAGGTTGGGAAATGTGCGGTGCAGTATCACGGCTACTGACATTTGACCGTGTGGAAGACAGGGTGTTTGTGGAGGTGCCAATCTGACTTTAAGCATTATCCGCTATCCAAGTAACAACCTGTTGACACTGGTCTTGGTTCAAGAGCGGTGTACTGCTGCGGGCCGCAAGAATTTGGAACAGGACGTGTGAGCGAGTAGATGTGCCCCTTTGTTGTTGCGAAATTAGTGCTTGCACACGACCTCGGCCTCTGCCTGCACCACCATCACGTTCAATTCCTTGTTCCTTGCTAACGCCCTTGCCAACGCCCTTGCGCATTTTGCCTGTATAGAGCGACAACAGTCTGGTGACTGTTCGGGTCACAGGAGAGTAGGATTTTAGTCCCTAACCTGTATTAAGGTAGTAAGTACACCAGTCTGGTGACAGTTCAGATCACAGGAGATTAGGAATTTTGTCCCTAACCTGTATTAAGGTAGTAAGTACACCAGTCTGGTGACAGTTCAGATGACAGGAGATTAGGATTTTTGTCCCTAACCTGTATTAAGGTAGTAAGTACACCAGTCTGGTGACAGTGCAGATCACAGGAGATTAGGATTTTAGTCCCTAACCTGTATTAAGGTAGTAAGTACACCAGTCTGGTGACAGTTCAGATCACAGGAGATTAGGATTTTTGTCCCTAACCTGTATTAAGGTAGTAAGTACACCAGTCTGGTGACTGTAATGGTCACAGGAGAGTAGGATTTTAGTCCCTAACCTGTATTAAGGTAGTAAGTACACCAGTCTGGTGACAGTTCAGATCACAGGAGATTAGGATTTTAGTCCCTAACCTGTATCAAGGTAGTAAGTATACCAGTCTGGTGACAGTTCAGATCACAGGAAATTAGGATTTTAGTCCCTAACCTGTATTACAGTAGTAAGTACACCAGTCTGGTGACAGTTCAGATCACAGGAGATTAGGATTTTTGTCCCTAACCTGTATTAAGGTAGTAAGTACACCAGTCTGGTGACTGTAATGGTCACAGGAGAGTAGGATTTTAGTCCCTAACCTGTATTAAGGTAGTAAGTACACCAGTCTGGTGACAGTTCAGATCACAGGAGATTAGGATTTTAGTCCCTAACCTGTATTAAGGTAGTAAGTACACCAGTCTGGTGACAGTTCAGATCACAGGAGATTAGGATTTTTGTCCCTAACCTGTATTAAGGTAGTAAGTACACCAGTCTGGTGACAGTTCAGATGACCGGAGATTAGGATTTTTGTCCCTAACCTGTATTAAGGTAGTAAGTACACCAGTCTGGTGACAGTGCAGATCACAGGAGATTAGGATTTTAGTCCCTAACCTGTATTAAGGTAGTAAGTACACCAGTCTGGTGACAGTTCAGATCACAGGAGATTAGGATTTTTGTCCCTAACCTGTATTAAGGTAGTAAGTACACCAGTCTGGTGACTGTAATGGTCACAGGAGAGTAGGATTTTAGTCCCTAACCTGTATTAAGGTAGTAAGTACACCAGTCTGGTGACAGTTCAGATCACAGGAGATTAGGATTTTAGTCCCTAACCTGTATCAAGGTAGTAAGTATACCAGTCTGGTGACAGTTCAGATCACAGGAAATTAGGATTTTAGTCCCTAACCTGTATTACAGTAGTAAGTACACCAGTCTGGTGACAGTTCAGATCACAGGAGATTAGGATTTTTGTCCCTAACCTGTATTAAGGTAGTAAGTACACCAGTCTGGTGACTGTAATGGTCACAGGAGAGTAGGATTTTAGTCCCTAACCTGTATTAAGGTAGTAAGTACACCAGTCTGGTGACAGTTCAGATCACAGGAGATTAGGATTTTAGTCCCTAACCTGTATTAAGGTAGTAAGTACACCAGTCTGGTGACAGTTCGGATCACAGGAGATTAGGATTTTAGTCCCTAACCTGTATTACAGTAGTAAGTACACCAGTCTGGTGACAGTTCAGATCACAGGAGATTAGGATTTTAGTCCCTAACCTGTATTAAGGTAGTAAGTACACCAGTCTGGTGACAGTTCAGATCACAGGAGATTAGGATTTTTGTCCCTAACCTGTATTAAGGTAGTAAGTACAACCAGTCTGGTGACTGTAATGGTCACAGGAGAGTAGGATTTTAGTCCCTAACCTGTATTAAGGTAGTAAGTACACCAGTCTGGTGACAGTTCAGATCACAGGAGATTAGGATTTTAGTCCCTAACCTGTATCAAGGTAGTAAGTATACCAGTCTGGTGACAGTTCAGATCACAGGAAATTAGGATTTTAGTCCCTAACCTGTATTACAGTAGTAAGTACACCAGTCTGGTGACAGTTCAGATCACAGGAGATTAGGATTTTTGTCCCTAACCTGTATTAAGGTAGTAAGTACACCAGTCTGGTGACTGTAATGGTCACAGGAGAGTAGGATTTTAGTCCCTAACCTGTATTAAGGTAGTAAGTACACCAGTCTGGTGACAGTTCAGATCACAGGAGATTAGGATTTTAGTCCCTAACCTGTATTAAGGTAGTAAGTACACCAGTCTGGTGACAGTTCAGATCACAGGAGATTAGGATTTTAGTCCCTAACCTGTATTACAGTAGTAAGTACACCAGTCTGGTGACAGTTCAGATCACAGGAGATTAGGATTTTAGTCCCTAACCTGTATTAAGGTAGTAAGTACACCAGTCTGGTGACTGTAATGGTCACAGGAGAGTAGGATTTTAGTCCCTAACCTGTATTAAGGTAGTAAGTACACCAGTCTGGTGACAGTTCAGATCACAGGAGATTAGGATTTTAGTCCCTAACCTGTATTAAGGTAGTAAGTACACAAGTCTGGTGACAGTTCAGATCACAGGAGATTAGGATTTTTGTCCCTAACCTGTATTAAGGTAGTAAGTACACCAGTCTGGTGACTGTAATGGTCACAGGAGAGTAGGATTTTAGTCCCTAACCTGTATTAAGGTAGTAAGTACAACAGTCTGGTGACTGTTATGGTCACAGAAAAGCTTGGATTCCGATCTGGATCACCCTGCCTATATCCTCCTAGATTAGTCCTGAGAAGGACTGTTGTGGTCAGCAGCAGCAGTTTGCAGCCCTGCTCCGGATCTACCTATGAGGGCCGCAAATCTGTCCCTAAGCAGCAGCAGACACTCTCCCTACACTCACTGTCTGGATGCCTGTGTGCAGAGCACAGCGCGGCCGGGTCTTATAAAGGCTCGGTCACGCTGTGCAGGCCGGCCAATCACTACAATGCCACAACTAACAGGGCTGTGGCATTGCAGTGGTTTGCCAGCCAATCCCTGCATGTGGGCTGGCTCTCAAAAGAGCGCCAACATGCAGGGATGAGGACCACGAGCACAGCACGAGTATCGCGAGATTACTCGGTGCTCGCCGAGTAGCCCGAGTACAGTGATACTCGTCCGAGTACCGAGCAGCGCAGAGCATACTCGCTCATCACTAATTAGCACACATTACATATGGGCCTAAGGCCATACTCCTGGCAGCAGGGACCCCCAAATGAAACAATGTCACATACATTAGCCCACATAACATATGGGCCTGAGGCCATACTTCTGGCAGCAGGGACCCCCAAATCCAGCAACACAGAGGCGTCTAACCCACAACCTCCCAGCAATATTGTACTATAGGGGAGCAGATATCATTATTACATGCTTATTCAAAATGAATATACTTTACCAACCAATCCCAGAACCAGGAACCAAGAATGAAGACAGGACCAGACCCAGATCCAGGTAGAACACAGCAGGCAGCCAGGCAGGCAGACAGGCAAGATGGGATGGACGGATCCAGGGATTGCTTGCAGGTCCACAGGCAGCCCTCCAGGGAAGATCCCAACAGAAATGAATCCTGGAAGCAGTGTTCTGATGCAGGGTGCAGGGAAGATCCAGGCCCAGGTCCAATCCAGCAGTCCTCAGCTATTCAGGGTCCAAAGGTGTGGCAGAGAGTCTTGCCTCCCAGGAGCTAGTAGTTATATAGAGGATGTGTTGTGGGTTGGTTCATGGGCGGAGATTATGCTGGACGCCAAAAACTCTTTTTGAGCATGCGCACTAAGGTGTCCGCATGCGTTTCATCCGCAGCTGTACGCAAAACCATCCGCATGCGTACAGTCTCATAGGGGGCTAATGTTAATTGTATCCGCAGCGTGCGCATGTGGACACTTGCATTTTTTTGGACGCGCCGAAAAATGCTACAAGCCGCGTTCCCTGGGGGCATAAAGTCTTCTTCTCCGTCCGCATGCGTATAGTTACGCAGCTGAACGCGAATGAACGTGGCTATGTGCGGATGACTGCGCATCCCATGTTAAAGATAGGTGCGCAATACGCATGCGGATTTCGGGACACAGAGCGGCGCAAACGTCCTGAAATGTGAAGGCACCCTAAGTGGTTTAAATCGCGCGCCAGCCAAAACCGATCGGTGGGCGGGCGATTTAAACTGCGCTGATGCAGTCATGTGACCAATCAGCTGATCGGGTTGCCCCGCCCAGTCAGGTGATCTAGGCCCTCAGAGCTAGATGCTGCACATTGCAGGACACACGCCGGAGAGATGAAGACTTTTTTTTTAATTTGTAACAATTGCTTTGTTTGATTTCACTTCCGCAATGTATGTATATACATTGTGAAAGTGAAATACCATGGGAGGAGCAGTTTTAGTTTACTGAGCATGCTTAGTACACTAAAATTGGGTCCGAGAAATCATCCACTGTTTTCTCGGACCCGCGCTCCATAGACTCCCATGCTATTTGCCACAGATCACGCCGGATTCGATTGTGTCCGATTTGGTCTGCTGTGCTCAAAATCGGAGCAGTCTCCAGCAATAAATCTGACAGAATCGGACCCGAGACAATTCATGCATAATCAGATGGCCATACAGGACCAATCCGTGCCCATAGGGATACATGGAGGCCAAATCAGATCCGTGGCTATCCATTCTACAACGGATAGCCACAGATCCACAAAATCATGATGTGAAAGCAGCCTAACTCTTTCTATTCCTATGCTTATTAACTATATTATATACTGTATATTGGCGACTTAGTGAAAACAAGACTATTAATAAAAGATTATTTATTAAACACCCAAAAGTCTGCAATAATATAAATACCGTATATTCTAGGTAGCACAATAACACTACTAGTACACAATACAATAACTAATACAATTATGCAAAACATCCACAGTTACTAATAATTATATTGCACCCATGTTACCTACACATGCATGCACACTGTATTCATTACAATGAGACTGATCTAACTGCTAACTATCCCTATCGACTATATAATCTCCTAATTGTGTCTGTCGCCGAAATCGCGCGCCAGTGCTCATTGGCTGCCGCCAGCCGCAGCAACCAATGAACGCCGCGAATGCAAAAAGCTGCGCGCATTTAAATTAGACGATTATATAGTAGCTGTAACCTGGCAACAGCGACGCATAGCGTCGCTGTCACCAGGCTACAAGTACGGCCGTGGCGACCCTCGCCACCGGTACCCACCACTCCCATCTCGCCTTCTCGCCTCTCTCCTCGTCTCCCTGCCTCCCTGCCTCCTTGCTTCCCTGCCTCCCTGCCTCCCCTGCATCCCTCCTCGCCTTCCTGCCTCCCTGCCTCCCTCCACGCCTCCCGCTGTTCTCACCCGTCTTCTCCCTGTACAGCTGTCATGTCACAGGGCGAGCTGATGTGGCATCACACAGCCCGCCCTGTCACATGTTTCTGTACACAGTGCTGCGCTCCCCCTCCCTGTAGGTGCTCCCCCCGCCCGGTACTAATGTTAAAACACTTATTACATTAATTTTCAATAGTGTTCGACGTGTTCGACGGTGTTCGATGAACATTCGACGAACATTCAATGAACACACATCAAATTCGACGAATCGAAACGAATTCGAACATTGGGGTGGTGACTCATCTCTACTTAGTACCAGGATTTTTAACAAATCCCTTGTGGCACAGTGGTGCTTGTGTGAACAGCTGCACCAATCATGGGCAAACATTTTTTTAGTACCATACCCAGGCAGCAACAACAGTTTTTGTGTTGTTCAATTTTTTGGCAAATCCCTTTAGTATGTGGTGCCCCACCGTGTAGGCCACCACCAGAGGTACTGCACTCCTCCATTAGAGGGAGAGTTGTGCCTCTGGTCTCCAGGTGCTGGGATGGCACAGTTGAGCTTCACACACATACCACTTAGGACCAGGACGGTGGGAGGACCCAAGCATAGCCGGGAGAAAAAGTGAAGTGCAGGAGCAGAACAAAAGGAGAGTAGGAGTAGGAGAAGTGCAGAAGTAAGGAGGAGGAGGTGTTGGCTCCCATGGGCTGGATCACAGTCATGCTAACCCTGAGAAGGAATGACCGATGGGTGTGGAGCAAGAACAGAGCCCTTGGGGTACGGAGTGGGAAGTAGATCCTCATACGTCTGTATCTGGTGAGGGTACAGAGGGGCTGGTGGATGACACAGGGACCCGCCCTGAACACGGCGCGGATGCTGTACGTCCAAACCGTTGAACTGGAGGCCCCAAGTTCCTAACGGGAGCTGTGGCCGAACACCCAACACAACTTGGAGAAGGCACCCGAACTAGGAAGCAGTGCCTGGGAGGTGTACAACTGAGCACCCGTGGTTGTTGGTACCTGAGCTCTGTTTGTGGAGGTGCGGAGAGCGTGGGGGGCAGAGCAATGTCGCGTTCACCCTAGAAGAGAAACTACCTTATAGCACTGAGGGAGAGAGACCATCAGAGAAAGAGACACCCAGTAAGAGAGAGAGGCAGGAACACCAACAGAGGCTCGACTACACTGTCCCGGTTCTGGAGACAACGCTGAACCGGAGGTTGGCAAAGGAAGCACCTGGCGGCCATGCTGAAACTACTGAGTAAAAGTAACAGAATTCCAGCTGTGGTATGTGAGACTTTAGTTAGCGGTGACAACAGGCCGCAGAGGCTGCATGAGACACTGGGGTGCTGATGACCTAATGACCATATGCAAAGGTATGAATTGAACTCCACTTCCAGCTGCTCTGGGGACCGCGCTCCGCCTGTGGGGAGCAAACCCATTCAAGCTGCCGGTCATCATCCCCAGAGGTTCTGAAGCAGCGGCAGCTTTCCTGGCCGCATACCGCAGGTGGCGTCATGAATATCCCTTTTCCCTGTCATCCCTGTCATATCCCCCCTGTTTATTAAAAATGACACCGCCAGGGTCACGGGCCCCCATCTGTCCTTGTGAAAAGATCTGAGAGTGAAGAACAACAAGCTGCCTGATTCCCGAGTACCCCTGACCCTGGAGTGGGCGTGTCAGGTACAGTGGTGTTTGTGAAATCTGTGCTGAAAACCATTTAGTTCCACATCCAGACAGCAACCATAGTTTTTACATAGTACCATTTTTTAGCAAGTCCCCTGTGGTACAGTGGTGCTTGCGAAATTTGTGCAAAAAACATTTAGTGACATATTTAGGCAGCAACCACAGTTTTTGCCTAGTACAATTTCTTGGCAAATCTGGCCTGCTGGAGTCACATTCCCAGAATTTTTGGCCTACAACAACTGACTTGCAAATCTATTACCATCAAATATGAGTGGTTAAAGCAGTGGTTCTGGGGAAAGGAGAATAGGCATGGTGGTAAGGGGAAAACGTTAACTTCTTTTAGTGGATAGTCTGATATCAACCGTTTCTTAGACAGCAGCACATCACTACGATTTGTAGATGAGGTCCAGAAAGAGCAGGTACTACAATGGATATCAAATGATCCATCAAGTGGCCTCTCCTCCACCTTAACTTCAACAGCACACACACTGTAGTCCTCACAGGTGTCAGCTCAATCACACATGTTTCCTTAAGTGTCAGAAGTCTCCAACTGCCTACAGAGTGTGGATCAATACAGATAGTTACGTCTGCAAAGCTGTTCACTCAAACTATAGCCTGGGAATCAGAGGTCTGCTCCAATGCTTTGCTGAGTCGCAATGATGCCCAAAATCTTTGTGAGTCGGATCCGGGCCTAGATGAAGTAGGGATCAAGCATAATCTAGACCCTTGTTTCCAAATTTTAACCCCTGTTGCTGGAGATAATGCTGATGATAATGACACTCAGATACCTAAGTCGAATGCCTACTTGACCTTGACTCAGGGCGGGAAGAGGGTGTCTCTAAGGGTGAAGAGTGTGAGCACACAGAAAGTGATGATGAGGTTCCAGCTCCCACTTATTGTCAACTCACAGGCACGCAGTTCCTGAGGACAATGGAGGAGATGGAAGAGGAGGAAACTGACAAGGTTTTGTTGTGGCATCCTGGACAGAAATGGAATGCAGCAACCACACCAAGCAATGTATCCTCAGCCACAACTCTGCCTCTGTGCAGAAGTCGTGGCGGCTCTGAAGATTGCATGGGTGCTAAGGCTTGCCTTACCTCAGCCTTTTTTCAGATCACAAAAGATGACCCAACTCATGTTATTTGCCAAATTTGTATGCAAAATCTGAGTAGAGGCAAAAAAATCAATTATTTGAGTACTTCATGCATGAACCGTCACATGCACATGCAGCATTAGTTACTGTGGGAAGCTCACTATGCTACAATACGGCTTAGCAGGCCTGGTCAACTACCGACTGCCCAATTAAGCGCATCTGTGGCTTCTTCGTCCTCTGTAACTGTGGGGACTGTTGTCACACAGGCCTTCGGCCGCAGAACTTTCACCTCTTTACCCCGTAACAGTCAACGTGATTGACAGGCCATCATCTGTTTTGGAAGTGGATATGTCTGCTGGTGTTGAGCGTTGTCAAACTTCGAGAGCACCACCTCTTTATGAAAGCAACATAATAACTCCTCCTGCACTTCCCTCAGAGTCCAGCCGTTTGTCTGGTACACCCTACTCCACCTTAAGCACAGTAGTCAGCCCTTGGTCCAGCAGATATGGTCACGTAAAAGACCATTTCCTCCTACTCATGCCAAAGCTAAGAGCTTGAATTTCACCATCTCCAAGCTGTTGACCACAGAAATGCTGCCTTTTCAGATTGGGGATACTGAGGGTTTTCGAAAGCTCATGGCCTTCACTGTAGCACAGTACCAGATGCGCAGTCGCCACTACTTCTCGAAATACACCAGCATGTCGCAGACAACATCACCGCTTTATTAAGAAGCTTAGTGTGTGAGAGAGTACAATTCACCACTGACACCTGGACATGTAAGCATGGCCAGGGGCGTTACATATCACTGACTGGGCTCTGGGTGACTCTGGTGGCTGTGTGGGAAGGGACTGCTGTACAAGTCTTGACATCCCCATGGCTTAAGGGTAAAACCTGGGCCTCTACCAGTTCCTCCATTGCTTCTGCCTCCTTCACCTCCTCTAGGGCCTCCACTTTCTCCCAAAACCTCTCTATTAATGTGACACACATTCAACCTGTGCAGAAGAAAATCAGCACACACCCCTTACTTTTCTGCCAGCAGGTCTCAACACCATAATTCTGTGTTTAATTTAAAATGGCTGGGAAATGTGAGTCACACATCCAAGGAGTTGTGGTCACCTTTAGAGACTGAGTTTGTTTAATGTCTGTTTTCATTGAACCCGCAGCCTGTGTGCGACAATGCTGCAAACCTGGGTGTGTCCCTACGCCGGAGCAAGGTCACACACGTGACTTGAGTGGCTCACATCCTGAACCTGGTTGTCCAGCAATTTCTAGACCACTATCATGGCCTAGAAGCGCAGCTCCTGAGGGCACGGTTGCTGTATGCTCACTTCCACTGAGTCATCATCTCAGAAATGTTACCAGCAACTTTGTATGTGTTACAAGCAATTTCTGGGAGTCATTTAACTTTTTTTAGACCTTCCTTTGCAATGCTAGAAGAAAGGACAAGTCTGAGTTAGGCTGGGGTTACACATAAGCCCTCAGTCAGTTTTTGGCTTCAGTTTTGTCATTTTTTTTTTCTAAGTCCAAAAACTGACAGAAAAACGCATTGGGTGTAATAAACACCCTGTGCGTTTTTCTCTGGAGCTCAAAACATTGCCCTGTCCGTTTTTGAGCCAAAAACGCAGTAAACAGCGTTTTTGGCATCAGTTAAAAAACGCATGCGTTTTCATGCGTTTTTTTTAACATGGGGCCCTATGGGAAACGCATGCGCGAACGCATGCAAACGCATGCACTTGCGTTTGCGCATGCGTTCGCGCATGCGTTTTTTTAATGAAAATTCCAAAAACGTACAGGAGTGCAGGAGACACAAAAAGCACCCTATAAAAAACGGATTGGTGATGAAAATGACTTCCAAAAACGGATTTCTATGTGTAACCCCAGCCTTAGGCTGGGGTCACAGTACCATTTTTCACATGCGTTTTTGGAGACCTGCGTTTTCAAAAACGCATGTAAAAAACGCACCCATAGGCCCCCATGTTAAAAAACGCATGCCCTAATAACCAAAAAGCATGTGTGACAGTTCCATGCGTTTTTGGAGCTTTTCCAAAAACGCATGCGTTTTTTAATATGGGGCCTTATGGGAAACGCATGCAAAAACGCATGTACAATTAGTGCCATTCAAAAACGCATGCGTTTCCCATAGGAGCCCATGTTAAAAAAACGCATGCGTTTCAGAAAACGCATGCGTTTTTTTAACATGGGCTCCTATGGGAAACGCATGCGTTTTTGAATGGCACTAAAAGTTACTAATGTACCATGCGTTTTTGCATGCGTTTTACATAGGAACCCATGTTATAAAAACGCATGCGTTTTCCACAAAAACGCATGCGTTTTTCAAAACGCACAAAAAAATACTACAAGCACAATTTTTAGGTGGAGATTCAAAAACGCACCCAAAAACGCAGGGAGCCATCACACACCTTACAAAACTCATGCTGACATGAAAAAACGCATGAGTTTTGTTAAATCACTAAAAAAAACGCATGGCAACTGTGACCACAGCCTTTAGGCTGTGGTCACAGTTGCCATGCGTTTTTTTAAGTGATTTAACAAAACTCATGCTTTTTTTCATGTCAGCATGAGTTTTGTAAGGTGTGTGATGGCTCCCTGCGTTTTTGGGTGCGTTTTTGAATCTGCACCTAAAAATAGTGCTTGTAGTATTTTTTTGAGCGTTTTGAAAAACGCATGCGTTTTTGTAGAAAACGCATGCGTTTTTATAACATGGGTTCCAATGGAAAACGCATGCAAAAACGCATGTACAGTTAGTACATTTTAGTGCCATTCAAAAACGCATGCGTTTCCCATAGGAGCCCATGTTAAAAAAACGCATGCGTTTCCGGAAAAACGCATGCGTTTTTTTTAACATGGGCTCCTATGGGAAACGCATGCGTTTTTGAATGGCACTAAAATGTACTAACTGTACATGCGTTTTTGCATGCGTTTCCCATAGGAACCCATGTTATAAAAACGCATGCGTTTTTGGATATGCTCCAAAAACGCATGGGACAGTCACACATGCTTTTTGGCTATTAGGGCATGCGTTTTTTAACATGGGGGCCTATGGGTGCGTTTTTTACATGCGTTTTTGAAAACGCAGGTCTCCAAAAACGCATGTGAAAAATGCAACTGTGACCCCAGCCTAAAAGTGAATTTACAGTTTAGCATCAATTCCATGTCTGTGGAACTGGACCCTTGTGCATTTTAAACTTCAAATGTGGAAAAGTGGCCTGAGTTCATCGCTCATGCCTTGGAGATTTTGTCATGCCCGGCAGCCAGCGTTCTTTCAGAACATGTCTTCAGCAAAGCTGAAGTTTTACTGATAAAACTAAAACTGATAAGCGAATCAGGGTGTCCCCTGAAAATGTAGACCACTTAACTTCAAGATGAACAAGTTATGGATCTTTCCCACCCCAGTGACAGACTGGGCAGACTAGGTGATGTTGTACTTTTCAGTGTGCTGCATTCATCTTTCCATTATACAATTTTTATTCTGGATCATTTGATTCCACTTTGCTGGTATCTTGCCCTAATTGTTTTTAATTTGGAGACTCTTATTGGGGTCTTCTTGTATGTTTCCTGGATTTAGCTGGGCTCTCTGAGCACAATGCCTACATGTGTCACTCATCCACTTGTTACTAATCAATGTTAATCCTTCAAATGCTACACCAGGCCCTGCTCCAGACCCTGTGCCATGCATGCAGGCTGAGCCATTATACACTTTTTATTCCGGGTCAATTGATGCCACTATAGTGGTATCTGACCCTAATTTCAAGAAATGTGGAGACTCTTTTTGGGTCCCCTTCTTGTCCGTTTCCTGAATTTAGCAGGGCTCTTTGAACATGATGCCTGCTTGTGTCACTCATTACCCTGTTACTAATCAATGTTAAACCTTTAAATGCTAGGCCAAAAAAGATCCAAGGCCTGAGCTTGCCACTCACGCCTTGGAGATTTTGTCATGCCAGGGAGCCAGCACTCTCTCAGAATGTGTCTTCAACACTGCTAGTGGTGTCCTGATGGATAAGCACATACCGCTGTCCACTGACAGATTAGACCACCTAATGTTTATCAAGATGAACAAATCATGGATCTCCAAGGATTTTTCAACTCCAGTGGAAGACTGGGGATATTAGGCATTGGTGTACTTTTCAGTGTGCTGCATTCATCTCCCCATTACAATATTTCAACTCTGAAGAAATTGCTGCCACCTAAGTGGTAGCTGTGCCTAATTTTTTTTAAAAAGGGGAGACTCTTGTTGGGGATCTCCTTGCTGTGTGGTGCATTACTTGAGCAGGGCTCTACCTTGAAATGCTGGGCCCAGGCCTACTGCCTTGCTGCTATTGTGGCCCAATACAAAATGTATAAGATGGATACCATTTACTGTGGTTTGACACTAATTTATGGAAAAGTGAGGACTCTTGTTAGGGTTTCCTTGCTGTGTGGTGCATGATTTAAGCAGGACTCTTTGAGCACAAACCTACTCTTGGCACTACTGAACCTGTTCCTAAATAATCAACCTTCAAATGCTGGGTCCAGGCTTCTTGCTTTGCTGCTATTGTGGCCAAATACAATATGTATAAGATGTGGTGCATGATTTGAGCAAAGCACTTTGAGCACAATACCTATTCCTGATCCTCCTGCACATGTTCCTAAATAATCAATCCTGAAATGCTGGGCCCAGGTCTGCTGCCTTGCTGTTATTTTAGCCCAATACAAAATGTTTAAATGTATATCATTTTGCTGTGGTCTGACTCATTTTTTTGAAACGTGGGGACTCTTATTGGGGTCTCCCTGCTGTGTGGTGCATGACTTGAGTAGGGCTATCTGAGTGATATGCCTACATCTGTCACTCATACTCCTTTTACTACTTCTCCTCCTTTAACTTACCATATTTTTCAGACTATAAATCGCACCGGACCATAAGACACACCTAGATTTTAGAGGAAAAAAAAAACATTAAGCAAAAAATGTAGTCATAATGCACTGTTATGGATGGGAGGAAGGTTTGCTGCTTACCATTATAGGGGTAATGTCTCCATCCTGAGCCCTTTCCAAATAATATATGACTCCCCCATCCTAGTATATAATCACCATCTTGAATATAGCCCCTAATCCTGGTATATAGCCCTTCATCCTGGGATATAGCCATTAATCCAGAGTATGGCTCCCCGTGGTGGTATATAGCATCCCCCATCCAGAATATGCCCCCCCCCCATCCTGGATATGGCTCCCCATCCTGGGATACAGCCCCCCCATCCTGGATATGGTCCTCCATCCTGGTATACAGCCCCTCATCCTGGATATGCCCCCCATCCTGTGATACAGCCCCCCTATCCTGATATATAGCCCTTCATCCTGGGAGACATCGCCCCTAATCTAGAGTATGCCTCCCATTCTGGTATATAGCATTCACCATCCTGGATATGGCCCCCAATCCTGGATATGGCTCCCCATCTTGGGATACAGCCACCCATCCTGCATGTGGTTCTCCATCCTGGTATACATAGTAACATAGTTTTTAAGGTTGAAGGAAGACTTTAAGTCCATCTAGTTCAAACCATAGCCTAACATGTTGATCCAGAGGAAGGCAAAAAAAAACCATGTGGCAACACTAAGCTCCACATTGGGGGAAAAAATTCCTTCCTGACTCCAGATACGGCAATCAGACTAATTCCCTGGATCAACGCCCTATCAAAGAATCTAGTATGTATAACTGATAATATTATAGTTTTCAAGAAAGGCATCCAGGCCCTTCTTAAATGTTAGTAGTGACTCACTCATTACAACAGCATGTGGCAGAGAGTTCCATAGTCTCACTGCTCTTACAGTAAAGAATCCGCGTCTGTGATTATGATTAAACCTTTTTTCCTCCAGACGTAGAGGATGCCCCCTTGTCCCAGTCTCAGGCCTAAGAGTAAAGAGATCATTAGAAAGGTCTCTGTACTGTCCCCTCATATATTTATACATTATTATAAGATCACCCCTAAGCCTTCGTTTTTCCAAGCTAAATAACCCCAAGTTTAATAACCTGTCTTGGTATTGCAGACCCCTTAGTCCTCTAATGACTTTTGTCGCTCTTCTCTGGACCCGCTCTAGTTCAGCTATGTCTTTCTTATACACCGGAGACCAGAATTGTACACAGTATTCTAAGTGTGGTCGCACTAGTGACTTGTATAGAGGTAAAATTATGTTCTCCTCATAAGCATCTATGCCTCTTTTAATGCATCCCATTATTTTATTTGCCTTTGCAGCAGCTGCCTGACACTGGCCACTAAATGTGAGTTTGTCATCTACCCATACACCCAGGTCTTTTTCAGTGACAGTTTTGCCCAGTGTTTTACAATTAAGCACATAATTATACCTTTTGTTTCCTCTGCCCAAGTGCATGACTTTACATTTATCCCCATTAAAGCGCATTTGCCATTTAGCAGCCTAAGCTTCTAGTTTACATAAATCCTCCTGTAATATAAAATTGTCCTCCTCTGTATTGATTACCCTGCAGAGTTTAGTGTCATCTGCAAATATTGAGATTCTACTCCGTATGCCCCCTACCAGGTCATTAATAAATATATTAAATAGAAGCGGGCCCAACACTGACCCCTGTGGTACCCCACTGTTAACTGTGACCCATTCTGAGTGTGTTCCATTAATAACCACCCTTTGTTTCCTATCACTAAGCCAGTTCTTAACCCACTTACACATATTTTCCCCTATCCCCATTGCCTTCATTTTATGTATCAACCTTTTGTGTGGCACCGTATCAAAAGCTTTTGAAAAGTCCATATACACCACATCCACTGCATTTCCTTTGTCCAGTCCAGAACTTACTTCTTCATAGAAGCTTATCAGATTAGTTTGACAGGAACGGTCCCTCGTAAAACCATGTTGATAATGGGTCATGAGGTTATTTTTCTTCAGATACTCCAGTATAGCATCTCTTAGAAAACCCTCGAGGATTTTACCCACAGTAGAGGTTAAGCTTACTGGCCTATAATTTCCAAGTTCAGTTTTTGTCCCCTTTTTGAATATTGGCACCACATTTGCTATACGCCAGTCCTGTGGTACAGACCCTGTTATTATGGAATCTTTAAATATTAAAAATAATGGTCTATCTATGACAGTACTTAATTCCTGCAGCACTCTGGGGTGTATCCCATCCGGGCCCGGGGATTTGTCAATTTTAGTGATTTTTAGACGATGCCGTACTTCCTCTTGGGTTAAGCAGGTGACATTTAATTGAGACTTTTTGTTATCACTGATCATATTGTCTGTCATGGGATTTTCTTGTGTAAATACTGTTGAAAAAAAGTCATTTAGCATATTGGCTTTTTCCTCATCCTCATTCACCATTTCACCCAGACTATTTTTAAAGGGGCCAACACCATCATTTTTTAGTTTCTTACTATTTATGTAGTTAAAAAATATTTTGGGATTATTTTTACTTTCTCTGGCAATGAGTCTCTCTGTCTCAATCTTTGCTGCCTTAATTTGCTTTTTACAGATGTTATTTAATTTTCTGTATTTATTTAATGCTTCATCACTACCTACTTGCTTTAATTCCCTAAATGCTTTTTTTTGTCACTTATTGCACCTCTTACCGCTTTATTTAGCCATAGTGGTTTCCTCCTATTTCTAGCATGCTTATTCCCATAGGGTATATATTGTGCACAGGTCCTAAAAGCATATTGGCTTTTTCCTCATCCTCATCCACCATTTCACCCAGACTATTTTTAAAGGGCCAACACCATCATTTTTTAGTTTCTTACTATTTATGTATTTATGCAGCCCCTCATCCTGGATATAGCCCCCCATCCTGGGATACAGCCCCCCATCCTGGTATATAGCCCCTCAACCTGGTATACAGCCCCCCATCTTGGTATACAGCCCCCCACCCTGGGATATAGTCCCCCATCCTGCTATATATCAGCGTTTTTCGCTGAATGCTGCATCTGCAGGATCTGCTGCCTAACGGCCTACTTACTGTACGGTACACCTGTGGCAAGCCCCCATTAATTTTTTTTGGGACTTGTGATAGGTGCGGCAAATGCAGTTTTGCCATGATCCGGCACTTGTGGCAGCGCAAGAAAACTAAGCTGACCGCGTTTTTTTTCCCCGCCGCAACTCCCAACTCCGGATTTGCCAGATCACGGCAAAACCACACTTGCTGCACCTGCCACAAGTCCCATAGAGAATGAATGGGGGCTTGCCGCAGGTGTGCGGCAAGTCAGCCGTTAGGCAGCAGATCCGGCTGATGTGGTAAAGCTGCCTTATCTGCCGCATTCAGCGAGAAACGCTGATGTGGAAGGGCCCTAAAAAAACATTAAAAAACCTAAAATAATGAAAACTGATGAGAAATAAAGCTTCTACCTTAATGATTAAAAGGAATCTATCAGTAGGATCAGCTCTTCTAAGCTATCTACTGTATATGGACATAAAAAGTCAAACAAAATAAAACCTTTATATCTGAAATCATCTTATATTTTTGTGGGGAAATTCACATTTTTCTTTATGAATGTGGAAATTAACTGATAAAATCTATTGGCCAGACAAAAACATAGATCTCCAGGAGAATCCGCCTCCAGGACTTATATTAAATGAAAGGAGCATTACTACTGTTAAGGCCACTTCACACGCTAGGATCTCGTTAATGATATCGTCACAGATTTGTGAATGTTCTAACGATATCGTTTCTGCGTCGATGCGTGTAAAATGAACGATGTTGGAAGGAAAAATCGTTGGATCGTTCAGCAAAAATTTGAGATCCGGACCTCAAATCTATCGTTCGTCGTCCAATTAACGTTCTGGGAAGTAGCAACATCGTTCAGTTTAACACCTTTTTGAACGATGTCGTTCATAATTCTCCTATTCCTGCCCCTTTGTAACATCGTTCAATCGTTCTTCTCCAAGTAGCTGGAGCGTTGCCAAATTTAAGATCGTTGATGATATCCTTGCGCGTGACAACGCACTAACGATGTCGGAAGGATTGCGGTCACGTGACATAGCTAACGATCTCGTTCACCTATATCCCAGCGTGTTACGGTACCTTTAGACATGTAATGACTGACAGTTGAATTTCATGATCTACTTGTCATCTCACATTGGTAACACTTTTTTATCTAATATGTAAAGCTGAATGTGTGTATGTATGTATGTCCGAGATTTGCATCTACACCGTCGCAACTAAAGCCACAAAAGTTTGCACAGTCACACATCTGGACCCCGAGAGTGTCATAGGCTATGTTGTGAGGCGAAATTTTAACCCCGCGCGTTCCAGTTCACCAAACAATTTTGGCCCTATCTACATAATGGAGAGAAAGTGACAGTTACCAGTTGACAGTTGTGAATGAGAGGGGCTTAATGACAGCACCAAAGACTAACAGCATATACCAGTATATAGTCACTAAGGTGGGGCCCTGACATGGAATATTCACCACACATGGGGACATGTATACACACCACACGCACACAAAGAGTAACAGCAAGTGTATAGTCGCTAAGGTGCAGCCCAACATTGGATACTCACCACGCACCTGAACAAATACACACACACCACAAAGAGACACACATAACATAGAGACACACACACACCACACAGACCCCCCCCACAGGGACACACACACATACAAATCCTATAGGGACACATGTACTCACCCCACAGGGACACACACACCACAGGGACATATGTATACACACCACATGCACACAAAGAGTAACAGCTAAGGTGGAGCCCCTACATTGGATACTCACCACGCACCCGAACACAAACACACACACCACAAAGAGACACACACAACACAGAGACACATACACACATCCCCCACGGGGACACATACACCACACAGACACCACCCCCCACAGGGACTCACACACATACACACCCTATAGAGACACATGCACTCACCCCACAGGGACACACACCACAGGGACATACACACATACACACCCCACAGGGATACAGAGGCACATACACACAGCCCACAGGAACACACAGACCCCATAAGGATGGACACACACCACAGAGACACCCCTCCCCCCACAAGGATACTCACCACAAGGAGACCCCTCCCCTCCATAAGGACACACACCACAGGGACCCCCCCACTGGGACACACACCCCAGGGACACACACACCACACAGACAGACACAGATGTACACAACTCGCCTCATACGTCTGGTATCTTTAATTTCCAAAAATAAACATCTGATTAAAAACAGCCAATGTGCAACACATGTGCCATATAGGGAATTAAGACAGATGTCAGTCACATGAGCTGTCTTTTATGTGTATGTGTGAGGTAATATATTCTGCCCGGCCGGGTGGAGGGTTTACTGTTGGCTGGAGATTTATTAGGCTGCCTATAGCAACCAATCACAGCTCAGCTTCTATTTTCCTACAGGTCATTATTTTATGACATATTCAAATTCTATTTTGTTATAGCTAACAGCAGTTATTTATTAGCCCGGGCGTAGCCGGGTAGTACAGCTAGTCTAAAATAAAAGGCAGGTTCTCAAGTGGGAACTGTGTCTTTATCCAGCTCATGGATCTTAACAGCTCATTTACAGTCCATAGTATGAAAAATGTGTTTTTCTGTGGAATAAGACATCAGATAGCAGGTATAATGATATCATTTTGTTCAACATTCTATGACCTGAATGCCCATATACACAGTTTAGGAGGGTTCATTCTACTGACAGATTCCTTTTAATGTAGTGCTTTTATGTAATCAGCACTACCAAAAACAATATATGATTTGTACTTATAATGATGCATTATAAATGCCCAACAAGAGTTTGTGGTACATCATGACATTTTCGTCACTCTATATTCATGTAATTTTTAAAATCCTTTTTTTCTCAATATAAAGAATTTTGTTGATATATTTCCAAACCAGGGGAATCCATCTGCAGAGACGGAATGAGGCTAAGTGCCAAGACTATGAAATATTTATTTCATGCTTTTTTTTGATTCTCCAGAATTTTGTGCATTACTATATAATATGATAGCGATGTATGTAAAGTGCATTTAATGTAATGCATTTCTACCTGATAATAATATAGTGTTACTGTTATTGTGAACTATGATTCATCTCTTGTAGTTGTTGTTCTTTGGTACCACAATGCTAAAAGCTCAAGAGAAACCTAATGCCTTACACATAAAAGGGAATTGGCTGCAGGAGATGTTCTGCTTTCTTTTAGTTTTTCATATATTTTGTGTGTAAAATTACATTACTGCATTTTGCTTATGCAAGCAGCACCCGGGTAACCAAACTCCAGATGTCTAAGAATGACGTGCCATCACTAATGAGGTCTGGTTAGGGCAGTTTACAAAAAATACCATTCACATTTGCTAATGGAACCTGTGGATATGGTCTCATATTCCCAGTGATACTGATACATCAGGATGTGCTTTTAATATCAACTGAGGTTGGTTGATTGACTGTTCTGTGCATCACTGAGTTTTGTGGTTGGCAGAATGCTTAGCGGTTTATCTGGAAGCTGACCACATGTGGCATATGGATGGAAGGTGTAGTTTAGCAATCAAGTGTAATAACTTACTCAAGTGACCAGAAGAGAGGTTGTTAAGATCTTTAAAGGTAATTATGGGCCAGATTTATGGTCTTCACCAGCAAACTTTTCCATAAAGTTATGTCTAGTGAGTTTTGAGATTTCAAAAAAAATGTGTACATAGAAGTCAACTGAAATGTATTTTTTTTCAGAAGAAATCATTTATTTTACTATATAGTGTACAGGAAAATGGAAAAAAAATTCCAAGTGCAGTGAAATTGCAAAAAAAAGTGCAATTACGGTACACATTTATTCTTTTGGGGTTTTGGTTCAACACGTTCACTATACAGTAAAACTGACATATTGGTGTGATGTCGCAGGTCGGTAAGAGTTCGTAGATACCACATATGTATATTTCCTGTTATCTATGTGGTCAAAAAAAATCTGAAGTTTTTAACAAAAAGAATAGAATTGCACTTTTATTGCCATTTTCCTCAACTTATAGCATTCAAATTTTTTGGGATCTGAGGCTGTGTGATGGCTTATTTCTTGCGTCTTGAGCTGCCGTTTCTTATAATACCCTTTTTGGTAGATGTAATGTTTTGACCGCCCGTTGTTGCATTTTATTGCAATGTTGCGGTGACCAAAAAAACTTAATTTTGGGGTTTGGATTTTTTTCCATTACACAGTTTACAGATTTGATTAACTGATTTGATATTGTGATAGATAGGGCATTTTTGAACGCGGCGATACCATATACACTTTGTGCAGAATTATTAGGCACATGAGTATTTCGATCACAATACTTTTTTTTACATGTTGTCCTACTCCAAGCTGTATAGGCTTGAGAGCCAAGTACCAATTAAGTAAATCATATGATGTGCATCTCTGTAATGAGGAGGGTGTGGTGTAATGACATTAACACTCTATATAAGGTGTGCTTAATTAATAGGCAAATGCCTTTCCTTAGGCTGGCTTCACATTGCAGGTCAGATCCGATCCGAGGCTGTCAGGGTGAACCTGACAGCCCCGGATTGGATCAGCACACAGAACCGGAGGGCTAATATGCCCTCCGGTCCGGTGTGCACCCTAACGCAGGTGCCGCTGCTGCTGAATCAGGACCGCGGCTGGCAGAGAGCTAGCCGCAGTCCTGAAATAACAGCAGCGTGCAGCTGCAGGTGTCCGGTTCCCGGATCCTCCTGGACTGGTGCAATCCCGCCCCGTAGGCTCCCATGTTAGTGAGCGCCAGATTGCCTTGGATCCGGGCGAATCCAGGAGAATCCGGGAGTAGGCAATTAGAGGAGATATTCTCCTCTCGGACACAAAAACACTGCAAGCAACGTTTTTGTGTCCGTGAGAGTATTCTGAAATCTTCCGGATTGTCCTGGACAGATAGAAACCGGATGGCAGAGAGCTCCCATCCGGCTTCTATCCGGCCCCATAGTATACTATGGGGCCTAAATCCGGTCCGGGGTTGTCCGGTTTACACGGACAGCCTCGGATCGGATGTGACCCGCAATGTGAAACCGGCCTTAGGCAAAATGGCTCAGAAGAGAGATTTGACGGGTTCTGAAAAGTCCAAAATTGTGAGATGTCTTGCAGAGGCATGCAGCAGTCTTGAAATTGCCAAACTTTTGAAGCATGATCATCAAACAATCAAGTGTTTCATGGCAAATAGCCAACAGGGTCACAAGAAGTGTGTTGAGCAAAAAAGGCGCAAAATAACTGCCCATGAATTGAGGAAAATAATGTGTGAAGCTGCCAAGATGCCATTTGCCACCAGTTTTGCCATATTTCAGAGCTGCAATTTTACTGGAGTATCAAAAATCACAAGGTGTGCTATACTCAGGGACATGGCCAAGGTAAGGAAGGCTGAAAAACGACCACCTTTGAACAAGAAACATAAGATAAAACGTCAAGACTGGGCCAAGAAATATATGATACTGATTTTTCAAAGGTTTTATGGACTGATGAAATGAGAGTGACTCTTGATGGGCCTGATGGATGGGCAGGAGGCTGGATCAGTAAAGGGTACAGAGCTCCACTCCGACTCAGACGCCAGCAAGGTGGAGGTGGGGTACTAGTATGGTCTGGAATCATCAAAGATGAACTTGTCGGGTCTTTTCGGATTGAGGATGGAGTGAAACTCAACTCCTACTGCCAGTTTCTTAAACACAACTTCTTCAAGCAGTGGTACAGAAAGAATTCGGTATCATTCAAGAAAAACATGATTTTCATGCAGGACAATGCTCCTTCACATGCATCCAACTACTCCACAGCGTGGCTGGCCAGTGAAGGTCTAAAAGAAGAAAAAATAATGACATGGCCCCCTTGTTCTCCTGATCTGAACTCCATAGAGAACCTGTGGTCCCTCATAAAATGTGAGATCTACAGGGAGGGAAAACAGTACACCTCTCGGACCAGTGTCTGGGAGACTGTGGTGGCTGCTGCACGCAATGTTGATCGTAAACAGATCAAGCAACTGACAGAATATATGGATGGAAGTCTGTTGAGTATCATCATAAAGAAAGGTGGCTATATTGGTCACTAATTTTGGGGGTTTTGTTTTCTGCATGTCAGAAATGTTTTTTTCTAAATTTTGTGAAGATATATTAGTTAACCTGGTGAAAATAAACTAGTGAGATGGGAATATATTTGGTTTTTATTAAGTTGCCTAATAATTCTGCACAGTAATAGTTACCTGCACAAACAGATATCCTCCTATATCCTCCTAAGATAGTCAAATCTGAAAAACTCCACTCCATCTTCCAAAAATATTAAGCTTTGGGTTCATTGAGAACATAGTTGTTGATCAATCTAATATATAATTGCCCTAACGCACTTCCGTAAGTTTCGGCGCTACTTCCATCGTCGTGTCCAGTGAAGCATTGCCCGCGCAGCGGGCATTGCGAGCCGTTGCAGGGGCGCGAGCATTGCGAGTCTCCCACCCCGGCGACGACCGACGAGAGCCGAGATCCGTGGCCGAAAATAGAACCAAGGGCCCGGCCATGCACAGCTCTAAAGACCGCTATGTATCTCAATGGGAAGTGAGGCGCTATGCTCATTGGTCGGCGCCAGCACACAGCGACCAATGAGCATAGCGCCTCACTTACAGCGGTAAATTTGAAACTCAAAGTCCTCCATTATATCTCAATGGGAAGTGAGGCGCTATTCTATTGGTCGCTGTGTGCTGGCGCCGACCAATGAGAATAGCGCCTCACTTACAGCGGTAAATTTGAAACTCAAAGTCCTCCATGTATCTCAATGGGAAGTGAGGCGCTATTCTCATTGGTCGCTGTGTGCTGGCGCCGACCAATGAGAATAGCGCCTCACTTACAGCGGTAAATTTGAAACTCAAAGTCCTCCATGTAGCTCAATGGGAAGTGAGGCGCTATTCTCATTGGTCGCTGTGTGCTGGCGCCGACCAATGAGAATAGCGCCTCACTTACAGCGGTAAATTTGAAACTCAAAGTCCTCCATGTAGCTCAATGGGAAGTGAGGCGCTATTCTCATTGGTCGCTGTGTGCTGGCGCCGACCAATGAGAATAGCATCTCAATAAACAGCGGTAAATTTGAAACTCAAAGTCCTCCATGTATCTCAATGGGAAGTGAGGCGCTATTCTCATTGGTCGCTGTGTGCTGGCGCCGACCAATGAGAATAGCGCCTCACTTACAGCGGTAAATGTGAAACCCAAAGTCCTCCATGTATCTCAGCGGTCATGGTGCACATTGGCACAAATTACAAAGTTAGAGGTAGGTGGAAGGTCCTTAAAGATGATTTCAGGGAATTAGGCTGCAAGCTTAAGGCAAGGACCTCCAAGGTAGTATTCTCTGAAATACTGCCTGTACCACGTGCCACACCAGAGAGGCAAAGGGAGATTAGGGAGATAAATACGTGGCTCAGGAATTGGTGTAGGAAGGAGGGTTTGGGTTCCTGGAGAACTGGGCCGACTTCTCTGTTGGCTACAGGTTCTATGCTAGGGACGGGCTGCACCTCAATGGGGAGGGTGCAGCTGTGCTGGGGGAGAAAATGGCTAGAAGGTTGGAGGACTGTTTAAACTAGGGATTGGGGGGGGAGGGTATTCATTGTATAGGAGGGGAAGATAGTGTAAATAGTAACCTGGGCACAAGTAATAAAATTGGGGGTGGCATGGGGGGTGGGGTTAGAACAGTCAATATAGTAGGAAGGAATAGAGGTAAAGAGAGATGCATAAAGTGCATGTACACTAATGCCAGAAGTCTCACCAACAAAATGGAGGAATTAGAATTGATTTTGTTGGAAAATAATTATGACATGGTGGGGATTTCGGAGACTTGGCTGGACGAGAGCCATGACTGGGCTGTTAATTTACAGGGCTATTGTCTGTTCAGAAATGACCGTACAAATAAGCGAGGAGGAGGAGTATGTTTATACGTAAAATCATCCTTAAAACCCATCCTGCGTGATAATATAGGTGAATCTAATGGAAATGTAGAGTCTCTGTGGGTGGAGATAAGGGGAGGGGAAAAAATAATAAATTACTGATAGGGGTTTGTTATAAGTCCCCAACAATAATGGAAGTGGAGGAAAATATCCTCAGAAAGCAAATAGATGAAGCTGCGACTCAGGGAGAAGTCATTATTATGGGGGACTTCAACTACCCTGAAATACATTGGGGAATAGAAACCTGCAGTTCCAGCAAAGGTAATAAGTTTTTGAAAACTATGAGAGACAATTACCTTTCACAACTGGTTCAGGACCCAACAAGAAGGGGGGCACTGCTGGACCTAATATTAACCAACAGGCCGGACCGCATATCAAATATACGGGTTGGAGGTCACTTGGGTAATAGCGATCATAACATAATAAGCTTTCAAGTATCCTTTACTAAGATGTGTAGTAGAGGGGCTACAAGGACACTAAACTTCAGGAAGGCAAATTTCAAACGGTTGAGAGATGATCTTAGTGCAATAAACTGGGACGATGTCCTGAGACATAAAAGTACACAAAGCAAATGGGAGATGTTTATTAGCATCCTAAATAGGACCTGTGCACAATATATACCCTATGGGAATAAGCATGCTAGAAATAGGAGGAAACCACTATGGCTAAATAAAGCGGTAAGAGGTGCAATAAGTGACAAAAAGAAAGCATTTAGGGAATTAAAGCAAGTAGGTAGTGATGAAGCATTAAATAAATACAGAAAATTAAATAACATCTGTAAAAAGCAAATTAAGGCAGCAAAGATTGAGACAGAGAGACTCATTGCCAGAGAAAGTAAAAATAATCCCAAAATATTTTTTAACTACATAAATAGTAAGAAACTAAAAAATGATGGTGTTGGCCCCTTTAAAAATAGTCTGGGTGAAATGGTGAATGAGGATGAGGAAAAAGCCAATATGCTAAATGACTTTTTTTCAACAGTATTTACACAAGAAAATCCCATGACAGACAATATGATCAGTGATAACAAAAATTCTCAATTAAATGTCACCTGCTTAACCCAAGAGGAAGTACGGCATCGTCTAAAAATCGCTAAAATTGACAAATCCCCGGGCCCGGATGGGATACACCCCAGAGTGCTGCAGGAATTAAGTACTGTCATAGATAGACCATTATTTTTAATATTTAAAGATTCCATAATAACAGGGTCTGTACCACAGGACTGGCGTATAGCAAATGTGGTGCCAATATTCAAAAAGGGGACAAAAACTGAACTTGGAAATTATAGGCCAGTAAGCTTAAGCTCTACTGTGGGTAAAATCCTAGAGGGTTTTCTAAGAGATGCTATACTGGAGTATCTGAAGAAAAATAACCTCATGACCCATTATCAACATGGTTTTATGAGGGACCGTTCCTGTCAAACTAATCTGATAAGCTTCTATGAAGAAGTAAGTTCTGGACTGGACCAAAGAAATGCAGTGGATGTGGTGTATATGGACTTTTCAAAAGCTTTTGATACGGTGCCACACAAAAGGTTGATACATAAAATGAGGGCAATGGGGATAGGGGAAAATATGTGTAAGTGGGTTAAGAACTGGCTTAGTGATAGGAAACAAAGGGTGGTTATTAATGGAACACTCTCAGAATGGGTCACAGTTAACAGTGGGGTACCACAGGGGTCAGTGTTGGGCCCGCTTCTATTTAATATATTTATTAATGACCTTGTAGGGGGCATACAGAGTAGAATCTCAATATTTGCAGATGACACTAAACTCTGCAGGGTAATCAATACAGAGGAGGACAATTTTATATTACAAGAGGATTTATGTAAACTAGAAGCTTGGGCTGCTAAATGGCAAATGAGCTTTAATGGGGATAAATGTAAAGTCTTGCACTTGGGCAGAGGAAACAAAAGGTATAATTATGTGCTTAATTGTAAAACACTGGGCAAAACTGTCACTGAAAAAGACCTGGGTGTATGGGTAGATGACAAACTCACATTTAGTGGCCAGTGTCAGGCAGCTGCTGCAAAGGCAAATAAAATAATGGGATGCATTAAAAGAGGCATAGATGCTCATGAGGAGAACATAATTTTACCTCTATACATGTCCCTAGTGCGACCACACTTAGAATACTATGTACAATTCTGGTCTCCGGTGTATAAGAAAGACATAGCTGAACTAGAGCGGGTGCAGAGAAGAGCGACAAAAGTCATTAGAGGATTAAGGGGTCTGCAATATCAAGACAGGTTATTAAACTTGGGGTTATTTAGCTTGAAGAAACGAAGGCTTAGGGGTGATCTTATAATAATGTATAAATATATGAGGGGACAGTACAGAGAACTTTCTAATGATCTCTTTACTCTTAGGCCTGAGACTGGGACAAGGGGGCATCCTCTACGTCTGGAGGAAAGAAGGTTTAATCATAATCACAGACGCAGATTCTTTACTGTAAGAGCAGTGAGACTGTGGAACTCTCTGCCACATGATATTGTAATGAGTGAGTCACTACTAACATTTAAGAAGGGCCTGGATGCCTTTCTTGAAAACTATAATACTACCGGTTATATATACTAGATTCTTTGATAGGGCGTTGATCCAGGGAACTAGTCTGACTGCCATATCTGGAGTCAGGAAGGAATTTTTTTCCCCAATGTGGAGCCTAGTGTTGCCACATGGGTTTTTTTTCGCCTTCCTCTGGATCAACATGTTAGGCTATGGGTTGAACTAGATGGACGTAAAGTCTTCCTTCAACCTTAAAAACTATGTTACTATGTTACTATGTTACATGGAGGACTTTGGGTTTCAAATTTACCGCTGTAAGTGAGGCGCTATTCTCATTGGTCGGCGCCAGCACACAGCGACCAATGAGAATAGCGCCTCACTTCCCATTGAGATACATGGAGGACTTTGAGTTTCAAATTTACCGCTGTAAGTGAGGCGCTATTCTCATTGGTCGGCGCCAGCACACAGCGACCAATGAGAATAGCGCCTCACTTCCCATTGAGATACATGGAGGACTTTGAGTTTCAAATTTACCGCTGTAAGTGAGGCGCTATTCTCATTGGTCGGCGCCAGCACACAGCGACCAATGAGAATAGCGCCTCACTTCCCATTGAGATACATGGAGGACTTTGAGTTTCAAATTTACCGCTGTAAGTGAGGCGCTATTCTCATTGGTCGGCGCCAGCACACAGCGACCAAATAGAATAGCGCCTCACTTCCCATTGAGATATAATGGAGGACTTTGAGTTTAAAATTTACTCAAAGTCAAACTCAAAGTCCTCCATGTATCTCAATGGCCAGTGAGGCGCTTCTCTCATTGTACTCATGACAGTAGCAACATTAACCCCTTACATTCCGTTTTATCTGTAATTTCTATAACACAGTGTGTAGTTGTACTGCCACTGCGAAGTTAACCCCTTATATACCATTTCTGCCTTAACTCCATACTTTGTAGTCTCTATTACTACTGCCAGTAGGAACATTAACCCCTTATATTCCATTATTGTTGTTATTTCTATTACACAGTGTATAGTTGTAATGACACTGCGAAATTAACCCATTATATACCAGTTCAGCATTAACTGCATATTTGGTAGTGTATATAACTACTGCCACTGGTACATTAACCCCTTGAACACCATTTTGGATATAATTTACAGCGCTGAGTCTGTTGTGGGAGTGCCTGTGGGACATTAACTCCTTCAATAACATTTTTGATATCATTATAAGTTCCTACTCTGTTATAGTCCTGTTAGTCGGACATTAACTCTTTCTACACCTCCACTATATTGCTACCCTCACAGTTCTGCCTACATCGCCTACTTAGTCATATATCTGGTGTTTAAGTCTATTATTTAAAACTCTTAAAAAAATTATATACAGATTCTAGACTCCCGATTGTTTAGAATCGGGCTCACAGCTAGTAATAAAAATAATCCTCTAAAATATAATTTGCCTAATAATTCTGCACTCGCCAGGCATCCACAGGAAGTGAACCCAGATAGCATCTGGGGTTACCACAGAACCCCAGGCTATCTAGTTGACACATTGAGATTCCACAATTGCATCACAGGATCTCATATCATGACGAGTAATGGCGCGATCCCCGTCGCGATGCTTTGGATCGCTCTGTCAGCGAATGACAGCGCGATTCAAAGGGTTGATACCTCCAATCAGATCCCTGAATAGATCGTTGCTGCTAGCCACACACCTCAGCTGATGATATCAGCTGATATGTGGGGGAAAGATCGGAGCTTACATCAAAGACAGGGAGCCAACATATGACATACTGTGTACGTCATATGTCGTAAAGAGGTTAATGCACACCTGAAACACACTGCTTTTTTGTGAAGCATCATGGGAAAGTCTAAATAAATAAGCCAAGATCTCAGGAAGAGAATTGTGGACTCTCACAAGTCTGGTTTATCCTTGGGTGCAATTTCCAGATATCTGAAGGTGCCTCCTTCATCTGTGCAAACAATTATATGCAAGTACAAACAAGATGGAATGTCCAGCCATCATACCGATCAGGAATAAGACAGAGCCTGTGTCCCAGAGATGAATGTGCTTTGGTCCGACATGTGCATATCAATCCAAGAACAAAAGCAAAAGACCTTGTTTAAATGATGGCAGAAGCTGGTAAGATTGTGTCATTATCCACAATGAAATGAGTACTGTGTCAATATGGACTAAAGGCCACCCTGCCAGGAAGATGCCATTACTCAATAGAAACATAAAAAAGCCAGGTTCATTTTTGCAAATGTTTACTGGAACAAAGACCTCCATTTTTGGAGACATGTCCGGTGGTTTGACTAAACTAAAATTGAACTGTTTGGCCATAATGACCATTGTTACGTTTGGAGGAAAAATGAAGAAGTTTGAAACCCTAAGAATACCATTCTAAATAGTGATGGCAAAATCATGTTGTGGGATTGTTTTGCTGTAGGAGGGACTGGTATTTCACAAAATAGATGGCATCATAAGGAAAGAAGATTAATGTGACATTACAGAAGCAACATCTCAAGATATTAGCCAGAAAGTTAATACTTGAGCGGAAATGACTCTTTCAAATTGACAATGACCCGAAGCCCACTGCCAAACTGATTACAAGGTGGCTTAACGATAACAAAGCCCTGATCTCAATTCCATTGAAAATATATGTGCAAATCAAGGCAGGTGTGTGCAAGACAAACTACCAACATGGCTCAGTTACACCAATTCTGTCAGGAGGAATGGGTCTAAATTCCTACAACTATTGTGAAAAGCTTGTGGAATTAAAAACGTTAGAATCAAGTCATACAGTTTAAGGACAATGGTACCAAATATTAATGAAATGTATATAAGCTTGTGACTTTGCATAAAGTAATTAAAATGCCTTACAACATTCTCTCTATCATTATTCTGCCATTTGACAAATATTAATAATTATGGTAATCTTAATTGATATAAATAGGAAAGTTTTTTTGATTTCATGTCAGATCGTGAGAAAAACATGCATATGTGTCTTTTTATATAGTGTATGTAAACTGGTTTCAACTGTACATAGTTGTTGTCAAATTCAAGTTCAGTAAAAACTATAATTGCTATAAATCATCTGGTCTTGGCCTGCCATATCCATTCGCAATCAGCAGTCTGCAGAGGTGTATTGTCGAAGTAAACAGAGCCATAAAGACAAACACCTAGTCAGGTCCTCAATTTTCATGCAGCATGATGGGGTGCAAGAGATGAATACCTCACCCACATCTACCTCTCCTGGTCATGTTACAGGTGGAACTTGCATTATATGCTGTGTATATTGGTGTTACCTGTCATTGTAATCCTGCCTGAATTGTAAGGAGTCTTGCCGAAAACGTTTTCTTAAAAGACAGAAAGTATGTGTCTGTAAATGTCTCAGTGACCAGAGTGAAAATTGCAAGATTTCTGATATTGTTTTGTAAAATATTAGAATCTGAGTCCTCTGTGGATGATACCTTTTAATGGCTAACTGAAAAGATGGCAAATAATAGCAGGGTTTAAGACAACTCAGGTCTATTCTTCAGGCTTAATATTGTTTTTTAATAAAGATTTGGGAGAATAGCTGTTCCCCCAGACCTCATCTTAGACTCTCATACAGCTAGATCAGAATTCCCACACACTGCACTGATGAGGGGCAGTCACCCTGAAATGCAGTGTCTGCAGATTGGGGCTCTGATCTTACATAAATCCTAAATCATATTAAAAGGCTTGTTAAAGAGCCATTTATGACTTGTAGGATTGCTATTTTTAATAGGTGGCACTAGAGTTCATCTAATTTCACCCTGAAGTGAAAATTTTAATAAAGATTGTGAATTTAAAAATAGAAACAAGACAATTATTGGCAAATATTGTTTAATAAGTTTGAAAATACTAACATAAAAACATGATATAATCTAAACTTAATTTTCAGATGATAACTTCCCTTTAAGGAGTATTTGGAGTAATCTATAAAATAGTGCTATGAACTGGATTCTTGTCTGGATGATGAAAAGTTGTTTCTAAGAGCCCCTAACTATATTAGACAAAAGCAAGTAGAACCTGCCAATTTTCCGCCTATTAGCTTTCGTTTTAATGGCCTAATAAAGCCACAGATTCAATATAAAGTACCTTATATAAAGATTGACCAGAAAAAATTACTTTGCACACACATCTTTCATCTATATACAAAGGGGCCGATTCATCAAGATGATTGCGCCAGAAATTTGGCATTACCACCTTATTAATTTGCAATATTTGAATTACACACCCGTTCAGGCAGATACACCAATATACAGTAGGTGTACTATTCATGGGTAAAGACCGGGCCATACCTATCTGTCAAATTTATCATTAGATACCCCAGCAATGTGACATCACTTAGTCCTGAAATATATGCCAACCTCAGGCTGGTGTACATTACCAGCAACACTGTGAATCGGTCGCTCTGCATTTATGAAGCGGTGATCACCATTAAGGAATCAGGTCAGGGTACTGCAGCCAGTTAAATGTAACCCCTCTGCCCCGGTCATGTACTCACCTTTGTGCATATTCATCTCTTATTGCCGCCGCTTCAGTACTGCGGCACCATCTTGTGCTTGTAATGTCTGACTGGCTGGAAGTCAGAAGATATTTCACAAGAGCTCAATGCATCTCTTATAGAGCCATAACAAGGCATTTATAGATATGTATTGATTTGTGACTTAGGTTGCTCTCCATAAAATACTAGATCTACCAGGAGATCACAAATCCCCGAAGGACCAATCAGAGTGCCACTAGAAGGTGAGAAACAGGCAGGGGTGAGCTGACATTAATTTAAAACACCATTTCAGAGGTGCAATTCAAACAAAACACTGAAGTGGTGATTTATGTCTTCATGAATGAATTGCCACCAGCATAGTTCACAAATGCACTTTTAACCCCTTCCCGACCTATTACGTTGTACAACGTCATGGGCCGGTAAGGGGGGTTTGATGTGAGCGCCGTTGCGGAGCTCACAAGAAACAGACGACATCTCAGCTGTTGTGATCAGCTGACATATCGGGCTTACAGCACTGATCGGATCCGGGATCCGATCGGTGCTATTAACCCTTTGGATCCCGCCGTCAATCTCTGACAGCGGGATCCAAGGGCGCCGTGGGGGGTAATGCGCTGTTCCCCGCCTGCACCGGAGATCCAGCGATAGTATCGCGGGATCTCCGGCGCTCACGTGACAGCCCAGGGTCCTGGCTAGATCCCGGATGCTGTCACAGAGCACTTCAGGGTTGTGGTTGGCAGGCGCTGCCAACCACAACTAGTCCGCGATTCTGAGAGATACAGATGAGTTGCAGCTCATCTGTATCTCCCAAAAGTGATTGGACCGTGCAGCAGGGTACCTCTCTAAGAGGCAGTGTAACACTAAGTATGAATTGTTTAATAACGTTTTTAAAAACCTGTAAAAAAAAACCCATAAAAGTTCAAATCACCCCCCTTTTCCCCAAATCATAATAAAAGTATTAAAAAGAAAAAAAATACACATGTTTGCTATCGCCGCGTTCCGAATCGCCCAATCTATCAACATATTAAATCTGTCAATGATGATGGAAAAATAAAAAAGTTATGGCTCTTGGAAGTAGGGGAGCAAAAAACGAAAATGAAAAATTACAAGGTCATGAAGGGGGTTAATAGCGATGTAATCTTTGCTGTCATCATTGCATATGCACAAGATAAAATCAAAAAGGTCTAATATATTGGGTGTGGCTAAGTTCGTAGGTTGTAGACTCCATGGTCAAAGGTGTGACTTTCACATCAGCTCCAATTTGGATTTTCATTTAGAAACCACTGCCTGCGTTACAACCTGGTCCTTCTGAAGGATTATCAGGCACTCCAATAAGCCAACCCTACATAAGCTAACAGTAAAGTGTTAGTTAGTAATGAGTTACTGTGATTAGAGACACAAAGATTAGATTTTTAACCCCTTCACAACATCTGCTACACATAAATGCCGCAAGGCAGAAGCCAGTGTGTGGGATGGGATCCGCCCACACCATACTCAGCAAAGAATGGTTGTGTACTATAACCAGTACTTTCTTCTAACAATCGTGGGTAGAGTGGAGCTCTGCCTCCAATTGTTAACTTGTTAAATACCACTGACAAACTTTGACTTACAATTTAACACAATCCAGCATGGGGGCGCCCCATTTTAAGTACTAATAGGTGCACCTGTGAAAAGATTGTGGGTTGCCGATGGGTTGCTATGATAGCAGAGGGGTCTGGTCAAGACCTTTGTACTTGATTACCACTCCTTAGAAATCACTGCCTGTGGTCTGTCTTTAAAAGAGAACATTCTTTTCACTATATGCTGTAATACTATGGCATTTTTTTAATATACCAGAACTGATCAGATGCTCACAGCTACAAGTCCACTAAGGGGATTATTATCCCCTTCACGATCAAAGGACCTATATATTTGTCTTTGGTCATGTTCCCCAGATTGATCCACTCATACCTGTTCACTAGTTAAATCTCTCTCTTAATCTCTGACAGCGAGATTTACCACGTGCTGGTGTGGATCATGCCATGCCCCACTCCCATCGGTGACGTGATCACGGGGCATCAATGTTTTGTTGTGACAGCCAAGGATCAGCTGATGATCCCTATGTTTGTAATGACATATATCCTGTGGAGATGATCAATTATACTATACAAATCTGTGCTGAACAACTGCTCTGTACAGCACAAGTGATTGCACAGTGCAGCTTCAAATCCCCTATTAGGGTACCTTTACACGCCACAACCGTGGGAGACATTTTTGACAGCGATATGTCGCCCTGGAATTATCGCCGTCAAATTGCCTCCCAATTGCGGCGTGTAGTTGGGGAATTTGGCGGTGATATGTCGCCTCACCACGGTCGCCTGATTTCAGTGCGTGCTCTGAAATCAGGCGAACGTGGAGAGACAATATATCGCCGCCAAATTCCCCAAATATATGCCGCAATTGGAAGGCATTTTGACGGCGATAATTCCAGGGCGACATATCGCCGTCAAAAATGTTTCCCATGGTTGCGGCGTGTAAAGGTACCCTAAGGGAACCAGTAAAAGCTGTGCAAAGTAAAAAAATAAATACATTTTCAAAATATTAAAAAAAAGAAAACACAAAAGTTCAATTATGCCCCATTGAAAATAAAATGTAAAAAAATATAAAATCAATGTATAAAATAAATTAACACGATCTGTAAACTGTGTAACAGAAAAAATATTAAAAATGCCAGAAGTAAGTTTTTTGGTCATCGCAACATTGCAATAAAATGAATAAGAGGTGATCAAAACATTGAATATACACCAAAATGGTATAATGAAAAACATCAGCTTAAGACACAAAAAATAAGCCCTCACATAACCCCAGAATCTGAAAAAAAGAATGTTATGTATCTCAGAAAATGACGATAACTGTTCAATTTTTTTTCACAAATGTAAGATTTTTTTTCACTAATTATTTGTTAAAATATCTCTACAATGTTTGGTATCCACAAACCTTTACTGACCTGCAGAATCATGCTACCAGATCAGTTTTATCATGTAGTGAACATGGTAAAAATAAAAAAATGGTAGAATTGCACTTTTTTTGTAATTTCACCGTACTTGACTTGAAGTCTCTTTCCTGCTTTAAAGTCATCAAAAGTACAACTCGTCCTGCAAAAAACAAATCATTGATGAAGAAATAATGTATATACTCGTGTATAAGCCGAGTTTTTCAGCCCAAAAACTGGGCTGAAATGTCACCCCCTCGGCTTATACACGGGTCAATACGGTAAAGAATGGTGGGGAGGCTGGAGGAGGCGGGGGGGGGGCTGCTGACTGAGCGGCCCGTCACGTGGGGCCGCTCATTAGATATGCACGGCTCCCCCCGCCCATCACAGCGGCAGAGGGAGCCGTGCATAAAGCCCCCCCAGTGTATACAGCAGCCCCCCAGTGGCACTAGCCCCCCATCATTTGAAGAGCCCCCCACAGTTTGCAGAGCCCCCCGCTGCTCACCGGAGGTCCTGCAGTCATCATCGAGCGCTCTGGTCTCACGTGACCCGGCGCGATGACGTCATTCGACTGCGACCGCCGGGTCACAAGAGACCGGAAATTAGTATTGATTTACAGAAGAGTCTTAAGCTTATTAAATCATAATGTATTTACTTCTGCTAAAATTACAAACTTTATTTATGCACTTATGCAAAGATACATACAAAAACAAATAAAAACTGAGTGCACAGAATAGTTTGGGGAAAGAAGGAGCTTGCCTTAGCACTTATACCTCCCTCCTTACCCTGCCTGCCAGCGGCACCCTATATTCGATGTGGTGCCCCCACTCGTTGGCGGCTCACCATATGCTTACCCTAAACTCTCCCTTTTAGAATGAAAGTGGTGCACCCCACCTATAATCACTCCAAGGGGGTATCCATTGGGAAGCACAGTCACAACCTGTGTCTCAGTGTTAAAAAGACTCAGACCATACAGAGAAGCACACATCTGACATACTTAATACATATATGTTCATAGCCCACTGTTTCCTATTCTCCGTAAGCCACCTTCTCTTGATGAAATCGATATGGTGGCTCATATATATCAGGGAAGATACAGTGGTTCCCCCCAGCATATCAGCTTTCTTGTGCACCGGCAATGACCGCAGCTATGGAAACATCATATCAAGCCTCCTGATGATGATGAAATGCGTCGCGGCGCGCGGGGAGAGACTCTCAGCACCGTTCTTGAGCTAAGTACTGGTACCACTGTATCTTCCCTGATATATATGAGTATAGCCACCATATCGATATCATCAAGAGAGGGTGGCTTACAGAGAATGGGAAACAGTGGGCTATGAACATATATGTATTAAGTATGTCAGATGTGTGCTTCTCTGTATGGTCTGAGTCTTTTTAACACTGAGACACAGGTTGTGACTGTGCTTCCCAATGGATACCCCTTGGAGTGATTATAGGTGGGGTGCACCACTTTCATTCTAAAAGGGAGAGTTTAGTGTAAGCATATGGTGAGCCGCCGACGAGTGGGGGCACCACATCGAATATAGGGTGCCGACCCCCGCTGGCAGGCAGGGTAAAGAGGGAGGTATAAGTGCTAAGGCAAGCTCCTTCTTTCCCCAAACTATTCTGTGCACTCAGTTTTTATTTGTTTTTGTATGTATCTTTGCATAAGTGCATAAATAAAGTTTGTAATTTTAGCAGAAGTAAATACCTTATGATTTAATAGTCACAAGAGACTGGGAACACAGCGCGCGAGGATGGACTGCAGGACCTCCGGTGAAGAAGACCCTGGATGGTAAGATAATGCAGCGGGGGGGGCTCTGCACAGTGTGGGGGCCTGCTGTATGGTGCCAATGGGGCCTGCTGTATGTACCCCCGGGGGCCTGCTGTATAAACCCCCGGGGGCCTGCTGTATAAACCTGTGAATACCCCTGGGGGCCTGCTGTGAATACCCCTGGGGGCCTGCTGTATATACCCCTGGGGGGCCTGCTGAATACCCCTGGGGGCCTGCTGTATACCCCTGGGGGCCTGCTGTATACCACTGGGGGCCTGCTGTATACGATACTACTGGGGCCTGTATACCACTGGGAGGGCCTGTATACCACACTGCTGGGGCCTGTATACCACACTGCTGGGGGTTGTATACCTGTGCTGGAGTCCACCTCGGCTTATACGCGAGTCAATATGTTTTCCCAGTTTTTGGGGGCAAAAGTAGGGGGGTCGGCTTATACACGGGTCGGCTTATACACGAGTATATACGGTAATAAAGTTACGGCTTGTGGAAAAAGGTGAGATAAAACAAAAATAGAAAATTGTCGGGAAGGGGGGGGGGGAAGGGGGTGAAGATGTTAAGAACAGTATAAGTAAAAAGATGTTTTTAAAAAATATTAAAATATAGCCGTTCAAATCAGACCTCCTTCTGCTGCATTAAAGATACGGTAATAAAAAAAAATAAAAATATGTGGTGTCATTGCATTCACAAAATTCTGATCTATCAAAACATAAACATAATTAATCCGATCAGTAAGCACTATTAACAAAAAAATTAAAGAATGGCAAAATTACATTTTCTTGGTTGCTGCAATACTGCAAAAATGCTGCAAAAAGCCATCAAAATGTCATATATATCCCAAAATGGTATCAATAAAAACATTGCCTCACTCCATAAAAGATAAGTCATTACGATAGCAGGATTTATTTGTTTATCTTGACTTCATTTTGATAATGTGTACTTATATTTATTGTCTCTGTGGAATGGAGGAATCACTGTTTGCTTTTAGGTTAGACTCACATGTATCTCTTTTTGTCTAAAATGAAATTAGAGAAACATTGGAATGTGAAACTTAAGAAGTATATGTCACACCCAGACTGTATATATACAGTATACATACAGTGTTTCCTCCGTTTTCGTCGATAATATGTCCGAAATCTATCGACAAATAACACATTCGATGAAAACCAAGGCCATGATTTCCATAGGAATTAATGTTAAATCAATTAATTGGTTCGAGACACTGAAAAAGACATTCAAAAAACATTTTATGGAGATTAAAGTTCATGGTTTATACTGAAAAGACTCAAAAATGACTGTAAGATGAATATGAATGACTGATTGAAAGAATAAATAAACATTTAATATGTTCTTTTACAGTGCTGTGCAAATTAATTGGAAAAAAGCATTTATTAAGTAAAATCATAAGGCTAGCTTCACACCACGGCAAGATCCGATCCGGGGCTGTTCGGTTTAAACCAGACAGCCCCGGACCGGATTTTGGCCCCATAGTATCCTATGGGGCTGGATGGAGCCAGATGGCAGCTATCTGCCATCCGGTTTCCATCTCTCCGGAAGAATCCAGGAGAATTTGGATTTTTCTCCCGGACACAAAAACGTTGCTTACAACGTGTTTGTGTCCGGGGAGAAAAATCTCCCAGATCCTCCCAGATTCCCCCGGATCCTCCCGGAGCTCCCTAACATGGGAGCCTATGGGGCCAGATTGCCCCAATCCGGGAGGATCCGGGAACTGGCGGCTGCAAGCCGCTGTTATTTCAGGACCGTGGCTAGCTCCCTGCGAGCCGCAGTCCTGAATCATCATCAGCGGCAGCTGCGTCAGGCTGCACACCGGACCGGAGGGCATATTTGCCCTCTGGTCCGGTGTGCTGCTCTGGTCCGGGGCTGTCAGGTTCATCCCTGACAGCCCTGGATCGGATCTTGTCGTGGTGTGAAGCCAACCTATGTTGGGGTTACCAGTCAGTGATTCAAACCAGTTTTAACTGTTTGATCAGTTGTGAGTGTACAACCTTGAGTAACAAAATGTGGTTTGACTGGTTTTAGTCAGAAAATAACAGCTAGCTGCCCCCTCAGCTTCAGTTGAGAGCTTGTTTCTGTGAGGAGTGATTTAGTGTTCTTTTTCTTTTAGTATGATTCGTGCCTGTAAAAATGGATGTTACTCCACGGAAGAGGTCTAGAATTATTTCTCATAATGAACATACAAGTCTGACTGTAATAGAAATCGCTTCCACCGTTGGTATTGGTAAATCTACCGTTTCAAGAATAATTCACACACAATGAAACTGGATTGTTTTCTCCAAAATGAAAAGGGAAATGTGGAAGAAAAAGGAAAACGACACCAAGAACTGATAAAACACTTATCAGAAATAGTAAAATTAATGCAAGAAAAACAAGTAAAGACTTGCTTTGTCCCAATTAATTTGCACAGCACTGTATTTTTATAAAATCCCTTTTTTGTATGGGAGACGCCGAGGAGAGGAGAGAGGGGTGTTCATTTTATTTTTTGGAAGGAGAATCATAGCTTTAATGCAAAATTACCAATGATGGACAAAAAACGATGAAAACCGAGACGCATTCTTCTTAAAAAAAAATTGACGAAAGCCAAAACCGACGATATCCGAAGTCGACGAAAACCAAGGTATCACTGTGTATACATATGCTAATGACAGCACAATGAAAAACATGAGCTGAGACAATATGTATGCTACATTGTATATCTAGGAATTTTCTGTATAATAGAGTGACGATGATGAAATAAAGGGAAAAAAAGATCTGCTTTGATACATGAGTGCAGGGCTGCCACCAGGGGGTGACAGCTCTGCCTGGAGTCAGGGGCCCAGGGCCTCACTGCAGGGGGCATGGCCATTCGATCAGGGGCAGGGGGGCCTGGCCGTGACTACAGGGGGTGTGGCTGTTTGGAGCAGGGAGCAGGCTCCTCTGGGCCCTGCCCCCCACATCTTGCATGGGCCCCCCCCCACTGCTCTGGGGCCCTGAGGGAGGGGGTCCCTACACCACTTTGTACCAGGCTCCTCCCCCCACCTGACATGATGATGATGGAGTACATTGTACGTGGCTGTGCCGAGTAGGCATTCAACACTGCGGCCACAATGGTGAGTGACTGCAGAGGGCTCATTTTTAGTGTTAGGGGCCGCACAGCAACAAAGACAACAGTGGGGGGAGCGCAAGACTTTGTGTGTCTTCTGCTTCCTGCACTGTCTGGGCCCTTGTAATGTCGGGAATCCCAGCAGCAGCTCATCAATTGTAAAGGAGGCTCATAGCAGGAGACAGCATGCATGGCAGAGGCAGTGTGGCAGGGGCAGCATGGCAGGGGCAGTGTGGTAGAGACAGAGACTTTTTTCCCCCCCTCACCTCCACATTGGTTTCTACAGCCACTTTCTAAACTATAACAGACAGACTTTAGTCCAGCCTGGGATGGGGGAGGGAGCTCTGTATTGGAGCTGAAGGGTAAACAGATTTGATAGATGGCTGACATAGAGGATGTTTGTGTGACCCTTATATTATCCTGCTCATCAGTGCAAGGAGGACGAGCCCCTAGCTGTACCTGTAACGCGGTGGTATCCAGAGAAGATCAGCAGCCTTACCCAGTGGTCACCAATGGCAGTGACCTGCCCCAGGTACGGATAGATAGAGCAGCCCAATATACACCATATAATGCTTAGTAGCGGGGGCCGGCAGCACATGGCTAGGAAGAATGATCAAAGAAAACATCAATCTGGTCACAGTCCATAATCTAGGGATTGGCAGATGTCACGGTGTTAACCTCAATGGTCAGTCTGTCTGTCTATCATTCCAGGAGAGCGATTTGCCAGACACTCATTCTACTGACCACTGCTGAGAAACTGCAATCTTCTAAACTCCACTGTCCGTTTTCTCCTCCATCCCCCTCTGTCCTCTATCTTCACTGTCTCCCTCTGTCCTCTTTCTCCCCTATCCCCCTCCATCCTCTTCTACACTGTCTCCCTCTGTCCACTTTCTCCTCCATCCTCCTCTGTCCTCTTCCCCATCTCCCTCTGTCTTCTTTCTCCTCCGTCCCCCTCTGTCCTCTTCTTCACCATCTCCCTCTGTCCACTTTCTCCTCCGTCTCCCTCTGTACTCTTTTTTCCCTTTGTCCCACTCTGCCCTCATTCTCCTCCGTCCCACTCTGCCCTCTTTCTCCTCTGTCCCACTCTGCCCTCTTTCTCCTCCGTCCCCCTACTGTTCTTTCTCCTCCATCCCACTCTGCCCTCTTTCTCCTCTGTCCCCCTCCTGTGCTCTTTCCCCTCAGTCTTCCTCTGTCCTCTTTCTCCTCCGTCTCCCTCTGTTCTTTCTCCTCTATCTCCCTCCTGTCCTCCAGATTTCTCTGTTAGATATTCTGCCGTCTGTTCACCTCTCATCTGGGACTTTGTTTTGTCAGCTTGGGGGCATGGCAGATGTTTGTATGTGGGTGGTCCAGGTCCCTCCCCTGATGATGACATCACAGTATGTTACCCTCCCTTGTAGTGGTTGGAGAATGTGATGAGGTCACAGGATCTGACCCCGCTCCACAGGATACTGCCGCTCATCCCGAAGATCAGAAAGCCAACACCACTGAGGCTCTGGTGCAGGAAGAACCGTCTGGAGCTGTCAATGCTGAGGCCGAGCCCGAGAGCCAAGGCAAGAGCGTACGATGAAGATGAGAGCTCAGCGAATCAGCCCACAGCAGTCTCAAGGGTGTGTATAACATATTTTATATAATATATATATATATATATGTATATATGTATACATATATAATACGTGTATATATATGAGAGAGAGAGTAAAAAAAGGAAAAGAAGCATAAAAAAAGGAAGTAAGTGGACTTTATTGCCCAATGGCCACGCATTGGGCAATAAAGTCCACTTTTTTCTATTTTTTTTGCGCTGTTTTTCCTTTTTTACTCTATCGTAAGAAACCATCAGGATTGCTGGTTGGGAGAGCTTTGCACATAAATTGAGGTAATTTTTGGTGCTGGTCCAATTTTTCACTATATATATTATAATATGTTTGGGTGGAAGCGGAGTTTGGGTGGAGGCGGAGATGGGGTTAGACTGGGTGGAGTCTCAAGGGGCCCCAACATTTTGTCAGTCAGGGGCCCCAAAATTCGTAGTGACAGCCCTGCATCAGTGTCTCAGTGTGGTTCTTTTCCCATTACAGACTTAAGTCTCTGCAAATTTAATTTGCCATAGGCACAATGTCTCAGAAAGTCATACACTGAGTGGTGACATAACCATTGTACAGGTCTAAAAAATGAAAACTTTATGGCCCCTTTCACATCTATGGCCATGTTCACACACATGCGTTTTTTTGCCCATCCCTGCGTTTTCGGGGTGTGAAAAAAAAACGCAGGTGCGTTAACGCAGGGTACATGTGAGCGTACATGCGTTTTTCAGGACCACTTGCGTTTATTTCCCATACCCCAAAAAACGGATGCAGACACACGGTAGCGTTTTTGTAAAGGGGTCATCAAAAATGAAAATTCTTTTTTTTCAATAGCACCTTCCCCCTATATAATAAAGAAAATACAAAAACATTTTTTATGATAGCACCCCCCCTTGGTCGCAAAAAAATTCCTTCAGCTACAACATAAATTTTTATGCCATGCGTTTTTACATGCGTTTTGCATGCGTTCCTATTAAAATCAATGGGGACAAAAACGCGTGCGTTTTGATGCGTTTTTCTGTAAAAACGCATGAAAACGCAAATGAAGCAAAACGCAGCAGACGCATAGATGTGAAAGGGGCCTATGTGTTTTGGAAAATGGCGACACAACCACCTAAATTTTTGCTTTACAAAGGCTATGTTCACACACAATTTGCGTTTTTTTTAGCACTCCTAAAAGCACTTGCGTTTTTTTAAGAGTGCCAAAAAATGTGCCTTGTGTGTGTGAAAGCATTGAAAATGTTTTTGCAAATAGTAATGTTTTCACCAAACACCCAAATAACAAAAAACGCATGCCATAAAAATTTGTGTTTTTGCTGAAGAAATTTATTTTTCCGTTTTCCTGTCGACCAAGGGGGGTGCTATCATAAAATTTTTTTTTGTATTTTCTTAATTATATAGGGGGGAGGGGGGGGGAAACACACCTGCGTTTTTTTCCAGCACCCAAAAACGCTGCATGCAGCGTTTTTTGGGGTATGGGAAAAAAACGCAAGTGGTCCTGAAAAACGCATGTGCACTCATATGTGCCCTGCGTTAACGCACCTGCGTTTTTTTTTAACACCCCAAAAACGCAGGGATGGGCAAAAAAACGCATGTGTGTGAACATAGCCAAACTTCAGATTTTTTTCACCTATAAAATAATTAAAAAAACTGGACATGTTTGGTATCGCAATAATCATACTAATGGGGAGAATCAAATTACTAGGTTATGTTTATCACACAATTTACAGTGTAAAAACAATTTTCCCCAAAAGTCAGAATTATTTTTTTTCACAATCTCTCCACATTTGAAATTTTTTCCTGTTTTCCTATCACAACTCGTCCCAAATAAAACAAGCCTTCATATGTCTATGTGGTTGTTAAGAGCTACGAGGATGCACAGTACAGACAATGAGGAGACTGTAGAAGTTGTACCAAAAACTATTTATTTGCTTCTAACAAATGGAAGATGCTCCCAGCACAGTATCAGGGTACCTTTACACGCCGCTACTGGCGGGTGGCTACAACCGTCTTCACACGCCGCTACCACGGGGTGAATTGCAGGTGCAAGATACATTTCTCGCATGTATCCGGTTGTAGCCACCCGGCAGTAGCGGCGTGTAAAGGGACCCTGAGGGTACCTTTACACGCGGCTACATTTCTAGGGTGGCTACAGGTAACTTACTGGTTGCAGTGAAATCATGGAGAGATTATTCCATTTGTACACAGCAACAAGATAGAACCTTGTCTCGATGATTTCACTGCAACCAGTAAGTTACCTGTAGCCACCCAAGAAATGTAGCCACGTGTAAAGGTACCCTCAGGGATAAGTTGAAATGATTCCAATAAATTAGATAATATTACAAGAAAAATACAATTATGATGGATAGAATATATTCATAATATTTTTTAAACACCATGGTTCTATTCTAATCATTAACTAATAGTTACTGTCATGGTTATCTTAGTCCTATTACCTCACCTAGGGAACATCAGAGTCGCTATTGAACCAATCACTATTGTCACAAGTTACACAAATTGCCACAAAGGCTCTAACCAGGATAAATGATACTACCCTCTAGACCACAAGGCCCAATTGAAAAGTTATTCTGCATCCTCTATACACTCCCCACCCTTCGTACTCACCACCCTTCATTTTCCAAAGCACTAGTTAAGTCCCCATTTTTTACCGTATGTTCACACAGAAAATGACAGCTCACGTAGATGATCCTCCGGTAATCCTGGGTCATCTTGCCTCCTCTCAGCTCCTGCTTTATTGGGGCGGGTCCTGTAAGGTCTGGCCATTCTAAACCCGAGTAGGCTCCTTGCACTTCTGGACATACTCCAGCTCCCTGTCAGATCACCTGATGCCCCTCACTGACCATAAGTGGTGGTGTGTCACCTCTAGAGAGGGAGGAGCTAGTGCAGGTGCTCGCTTTGGCCATGTATTGCACTCTGAGATTTTTACTTTCAAGTGTTACTGGGAGCTGGGCAACAATTCTACCAGCAATTATGCTGTTCAGATGCCCTAGGATACTGGGTTCTCTAGTGTCAGCTGTTGCCAGTGAATACAGGACACCATGTCTGTTAGTTCAGCTAGATGGTGGGAGTATCTTTCCACTCTCCTGCCCTCCTCCATTGCATCCTCTGCACTGTGTAGTGCAAATTATTTTAGTTGTGTTTGGATGGTAGACGTAAGTAGTTTTGTGTGCTTATCAGGTGGGTTCTTTGCTCCAGTTCTAGTCTATGCTTTGTCTCTGGTTTTCCTTACCTGGTTTTGTTCTGCACTGCTTCTTTTGGTTTTCTGGTGTGTTTAATCCGACAGTGGTCTGTGTGCCCTTCCAGCAGCCACCACGCTACTTGCCACCTGGGAAAGGGTCTGACAAAGTCCCCCCTCTAGAAGATCTAGGGAGTTGAGTGAAAAGTACCTCGGTCTTTTGGGTGCACCGTAGCATGATGGCTTGCACAAAGATTGACCAACATACTGCCCTTTCTTGTTTGTCATTCCACCACTAAACTGCTAGCAATTAAGAGATGATGTGCGAACCACTGGGAACTAAGAAAAATACAAACTTTATTGAGTAAATTTAATGATGACACCATACAGAAAGTAACAAACACTTTATTAAAAACAATTAAAAAAGCAAACCACTTTTATATTCACGACTGGTGTGTGTAATAACAACACCAGTGAGGTCACACCTATCAATACTCTGGGAGTTGCCAGCAATACTCAACTGGACCTTATGGGTAAATAGGACTGTCATGCACAAGATAAATGCAGAAGCCAATGCATTAATAAATTCATCAAATCTTGCCCAGAAATAAAAAAGAGCAAATACAGAGTGACTTATACAACAATCCAAATTTTTTTTTTTTTTGTGGACACACAACAATATCAGAACTGTATGTTATATAAAAAGATGCAAATGGCATAACTAAAGTGCTGCATGAAAAGGTGCAAAAATGCGTTCATTCATATAAAAGTGGTTTGCTTTTATAATTGTTTTTAATACAGTGTCTGTGTAATTTCTGTATGGTGTCACAATTAAATTTACTAAATAAAGTTTGTATTTTTCTGAGTTCCCAGTGGTTCGCACATCATCTTCTTTTAATTGCTAGCAGTTGTGTCTGGATGTGTCTACTGGTTGAGCCGTTTTTTGTATACTTTTGGGATATTAAAGTCTATGGCGCCCTTGCTTTATGGTATAAAATTCCACCACTACACTAGCATTACAAATTCTCTCTAGGATCTGTTCTTGGGTGTTCTCCAGAATCTGATATCTGGTCACAGGTCTTCTCCAAGATATAGTCTCAAATCTTCCCTTGGATCTGGTCACAAGTCTTTTTTGGGATCTGGTCTCGGAGCTCATCACATATTGCACTTTATAAATTTATTATAAGCAATTAAATTAAAAGTTAAGCTTTCAATAAAGTCTTTAGATAAGGGATTTTGTTGCCCTTTGGACAAATTGTTGATACTTATGTTACCACTTCACTGACTTTATGAACTGCTGTTTGTTTTTCTCAAGGATCTGGTCTTGAATCTTCCCTTGGATCTGGTTATGGGTGTTCTCTGGGATTTGGTCTTGGATTTCATTTCAAATATGATCACAGGTCTTTACTTGGATCTAGTCAAAGGTCTTCTCTGAGATGTAGAGCTGTAAGCCACTCCACTGTTTCCATGATCATTCTGCTACAGGTCCAGGCACTAACTAATCTGCCAAAAGCTGTCACCTCACTTTCATTCTTTTTCTTAGGGGATGGACACTTCAATCTTTGGCTACTACTATTTTCATTCTCTCTGCTTTCTCTTTTCTTAACATCTTTGGTCAGTAGATGGTGATGTTTACTTGCGCACATTCAGTTTAAGCACTAGTAATCTCTTAGTGCGCTTTAGTCCCAGTGTTGCCAGCATCCAAGCACATTCTTGTGCACTGCTAAATTAAATCATCCTCTGTGTATCTTTTGTGTAGCACAAAAGTATTGGCACATACAGTTCTGCAAGGCCCCTCTTCGTTTGTCCTGTCATCAACACTCGGAACCTCTGGAACTTCTACCAAGTCCTTTGGCGCTGCAGGTACCATCTACTATTCATCTTCATTGTCAACAAATGTCTAGATGCAGCATTTCTTCAGGGTTTCAACCATTCTCTCCCCATCAGATATAGCCATGGCTGAAAGGGTTGGCACCCTTGAAATTGTTCCTGAAAATAATGTACTTCTTCTAGAAAAGTTTTTACAATTACACATCTTTTGGCACACACATGTTTATTCCATTGTTTGTGTTGGATCAATACAAAAGTAGAGAAAGTAATTCAATTAGACAAACGTTTGCACAAAACCCCAAAAGAGGTCTGGACTAAATAGTTGACACCCTCAACTTAATAATTGGATGCACACCCTTTGAAATAAATAACTGCAATTAATAACTTCCTATAACTATCAACAAGCTTCTTAAGGTACCGTCACACGTGGCAATATGGCTTCCATATCCCCGGCAAATTATTTCGGCGATGTAGTGGCATGAAACAGAGAGATTTTATGGTGTCAAATCGCCGGTGGAGCGTCGCCTGATCGCCCTGCTCTGCTGAGAAATCAGGCGATTTCCACCAGGCGATTTCTGCGCACCATGGCATGTGACTGGGTGATAGCAATGTAGAAAGCGAGCTCAGGCCATCTGGAAGCAATTCCAGAGGCATGCCTGAGCGTTCTGTTTCGTGCGTCCCGTCTGCCTCGATTGGTGGTCGCTCCTGCGTTCCCATTGGCTGGCCATGGCTAAGGCGCCATATTTGAGTCGCAAAATAGTTGAAAGGATACATGCATCATGTAGTGGGCAGACTTCCTGACAAGGCTGACCAATGGCGACGCAGTTGTGTTGGCCAATCGGAGCGGTAGGGATGCAGCGTACAACACACTGCCACGCCTGTCTCCTCGGCACGCTCAAACTCTATGCCCACATCACTGATGCGGTGGTGGCATGTGACACGCAGATTTGATGGCAATGTGGGTATGTGAAATTGCTTCCGGTCTGCAGCAGGGGATTTCCGGAATGTAGGATAGCCGAACATCGCACGCGAGATGTCTATGTGTGACAAGGTGACGGCGATGTGTAAAAAAAGTGCCCATGTCAAAATGCCAGCCATATGGTGGCGATATTGCTACATGTGATGGTACCTTTAGATCTCTCAACTAAAATATTTGACCAATCTTCTTTTGCAAACTGCTCCAGGCCTCTCATATTTAAAGGGTGCCTTCTGCCAACTGCAGTTTTAAGATCTCTCCATAGGTGTTGATGGGAATTAGATCCAGACCCATTGGCTGTTACTTCAGAACTCTCCAGTGCATTATTTCCATCTATTTCTGGGTGCTTCTTGAAATACAGTATGTTTGGGGTCATTGTCAAGGGTGGTATCCTCCTGGGTCTACTTCAATAGTGTTTCATTTAATTCAAGTATTGATGGATAGTACACGATGACATGACAGAGCCTGCAGGATAGATTCCATTTCTTCGGAGATTGGTGTTTTTTATTCATGATCCAGACTATCCTGTGTTGCAACTTTTCATCAATTTTTCTCTGCCATCCTTGTCCAGGAAAATTAGCTACAGTGCCATGAGTTGTAAGCTTCTTATCATTTTGTCAGGCATCTCGGACAAAGAAACATTAAGATCTGTAGAGATGGACTTAAACCTTGAAATTAGTTCTCAAGTCCACAGACAGTTCAGATTTTTATATATCTCACAACTGTTACTTGCCAAAGATGAGTTTGAATGAGCATTATATACGTAAAACAAAGTTGTTTATCAACATTTTTGAATAAGTGTCAACAATTCTAACCATCCATTTTGGGGGTTGTGTGTGATATTATGTCCAGTTTAACTTTTTTTCCTCCATTTTTTTGTGTTGAATTTCATACACTGGATTTTTGGGGCACATTCTCCTTGTTACTCGGTGAAGTTTTGTCTCTGCAATACAACATGCCCTTCAGTGGCAGTGGTGTCTCCTGCACAGGGTCACATTTGGGTGGCTCATCTTCTTGAAGTTCTCATCAACAAACCACCTGTGCTTTGGTAGCCAATGCCAATGTTCTCATACCCAGGTGGACATGCTTAGCCTGTGCAATCTTTCTCTGAGTCAAGCTCCATCTCAGTTATTTTATGGCCGTTACGACCAAATAGAAATGTCCAGGGCATGTACATGGTTGTGACATGAGCTTGATTGCTGAACAGCCATACCAACTCTGAAACAAATTCAGACCACCTTATCTTCCAATCATCTTCCAATATTCTTAGCATCTGTAACAACGTCATGTTGAATTGTTCACAGGCTCCATTCCCCCGAGAGTGATGAGGGATTGTTTGAGACTTTTCAATGCCAGAGAGTTTATGCAGTTTTTCCATGACTTTCCACTGGAAACATTCCCCCTGATTAGAGTAGATCCACTTTAGGCACCCATACATCAGGTTGAAATCTCAACAGATAGCTCAGGCTACTGATTCGGCTGCCTAATCTCAGTACAAGGTCACGACTGCAAACTATAACCCCAACTTTGTATTTTCTCTATGGGCAAGTGGGTTATTTTCAGGCCACACATGAACTTTGTACCCCAACTGGTACTCCGCAAACGTCTCAGTCTTGGCCCACACCAAGGTTAGCAATTCCAGTTTGAAAGAGCTGAATATAACAGGATTCCTCTCTATTTCCCATAGCGATCGACTGACGTAATCAATCATCCATTCTGTCTTTCTTGAACCTAGTTTAGCATAGCTCCTAGACATTTTAAACTCCCTTATATATCCAGTATACCACAAAGAGTTGAAAAAAGACTATCTAGGTTACTATAGAAGCATTTATCAATGCAGGCTTCAGTGCCTGGAAAGCCTCTTCTTGCCTTGGCCTCCACTGGATCAGCGGACTCTTGGAACCTTCTGCCATTTTCCTCAGATGCTCTTTTAGTGTTGCTGAACTCTTTGCAAAGTTCTTGATAAATGTTTGATAACACCCGACAGGTGCAGGAATGCTCTTAATTCTCTCAACATCTTGGGCATAGGCCACTTTTGCATGGCAGCCAGCTTCTCTTTTGTCAGGTACACACTTTCAGTGGTCAATGAATGTCCCATGCACCTGATATCCTTCTGGAACAGATGACGCTTTTGAAGCTTTATCTTCAGTCTTTGTTTTTGAAGCCACTCTAGCACATGTCTACGTCTACCAAGATGCTCTTCAAACATAGTAAGGTATATGATGATGTAATTCAGGTATAATAGCGTTGCCTTGAAGTTCAAGTCCTCCAGACCACTCTTCATAAATCACTAACAAGTCACTAGGGCATTAGTTATCTTGATTGGCATCTGACTGAACTCAAAGAGTCTTGTTCAGCCATGCAGACCTGCAAGTAGCTACTGGAGAAATATTTAGTCTTCCCTAGTGCCAACAGTGGCTGTATCCTCAGCAGAAGGTATGAATCTCGGATTGTGCAGGTGTTCAACCTTAGGTAGTCTACACAGAACCTCAGAGTCCCAATGTGATGGGTACAACCTAGGGGTTCTGGTTTTCTCATATCACCTGTTTTGCATCATGTGTGTCAGATAACTCTTCCCTTCTTAATACATCTTCAGCCTGAATGGCCTCTGTACATCAAAAATAATGATCATGCCAAAGAAACAACTCCTTATATTGCCTTGACAGATTCTCAACTTGTCCATCTTGTCTAGAGGAAAACTCAGATGTCTGCCTCCATCTGCTCCAATATGCCATGGCAATGCCTTGTCTGGTACTCTCTTTTCTTTTACTTTTCGGACACCAACAATGTCCATGGTCTCAATCCACAGGGGAAAGCTCACTGCATCAGATCTTGCAAGGTCTCTCTCCATCACGTAGACTCTTGCCAATTCCCTCTTGAGAGCCAGCCACAGGCTTGTTCTGCTGAAGGAAATACACCTTATCAACACTCGGTGCAATGTCACCACCTTATGGATAACCAGGAGACCCAGCATCACTTCTCCTGTCCCCTGGGATTTAACCTTCACTTCCACTCCTTCCTAGGACATCAGACCCAGACTGGCATAGTGAGCATTGTCTTACTATGTGGTAAAGCTAGGGCAGTAGTACTGGATACTTTGACTTTTCCCAAGGTCTGCAAGGTGACTGATGACTTCTGGATTTTTCTCTCTCTGATTAGCTGTTGAAATCTTCTTCTACTATGGCAGTGCTGGATTGAGAGCTTTAAGTTGCTTCCTTGCCACAAGTAACTATCACTCCTCCAGGATACTCATCCCCTATGTCATGATGGGTTCACTCTCTATGGGTTCCTTCACCAGCTCGACCTTCATTCCTAAATTACATCTGCAGACTTGTATCACCATCCACACTACACCTGCTACTGAGATGGTTAACAGATTGCAAGCCATCAGTCGGACCCTTTCTTGATCGGGCAACATTTGGGAAGTGCTGACAGAAATATAATGATCTCCCTGTTAAGCTCAGCCCATATTGTGGGACTCTTGCAAATTATGTCTCCAAAGCTTTTAATTCTCTTTAAAGAGGAACCTAGCCTTACGGTATGCTCCCTGACCATAGTGTGTTTTAATTTAACTGCTGCCCCCATTGGATATCTCAATTTGGGTTAATCCCTCGATATGTGTTAATCGACTGACGATTAAGTGGGCTAGACCCACGAAACGCGTCCAGAAGCTCCTCTGGAGCATGTGTGATTTTTACATTTTTTTGAAAATTAAAATGTGGCACCGGATTCTACACCTTTATTCTATTGCTACTGGTGGTTGCCAAGCCACCTTCCGGTTTGCCTGGGAGTCCTGGGAATATTAGGTGGTTGGAGCTAATCCTTCTCATGATTTTTCACTACTGTGTGTGTCCCTTCACTCATTCTTCCTTCTACATGGACAGAAAAATAAAAAAAGATATAGCTCTGGGAGGAAGGGAAGGAAAAAATTAAAACACAAAATGAAGGGGTTAAGAAACGTTCCAACAAATGTGAGATGGTTAAGAACTTGTTAAGAAAAGTGAAAAGGTTGAATGATTAGATGTTCAATTACTGGAAAAACAATAAAATCACTTTCTATTGGTTTGAAAATCTTTAGTAAACTTTAAATTGAAATTGTCTTTCAATAGATGATGTCTAAACAATGAGCAGTATGAATCCCAGTCTTGCCGCATGACTGCAGTCATGCACCACATTTTTTGGGACACTAAGAAGCACCGGACCATAAAATGCACCCCAAATTTAGAAGAGAAAAATAGGAACAAGAATTTTAATGTGAAATTGGGGTTTCATCTTATAGTTTAAATTTAACTTACCTTGAGCAGTGGCAGTGGAACAGGGTCACAAGAGGCAGGGTTGTGGTAGCGGTGGCAGTGGAACAGGGTCAAAAAAGGCAGCATTGTGACAGCAGAAAACGGCAGGTTGAGTGGGATAATGCTACTGGCCCTAGACTTGGGGGAGGAGATGTCCTGGTGCTGCCAGGCTGGAGCTACTCTCCCAACGGTGGAATTCAGGGAAATGTTGGTAGTGTAAGGCAGGTACCATTGATCTCCTGGCGGTACACTTCAGAAGAATGGCACTAGAGGCAGCTTTTTCACAGATTTAGATTTTAGCTTGTCTCTACTATGTGGACATCTGCATAGATCTGTCAATCACCTCTAGAAGTGCTTAGAAAAGCTTATAGGATGCAGTACCAAATTAGACTACATTGTGTGTAGACTTATTAGGCAAATGAGTATTTTAATCACATGATACTTTTTATACATGTTGTCCTACCCCAAGCTATATAGGCTTGAGAGCCAACTACCAATTAAGTAAATCAGGTGATATGCATCTCTGTAATGAGGAAGGGAGTGGTGTAATGACATCAACACCCTATATAAGGTGTGCTTAATCATTAGGCAAATGCCTTTCCTTTGGCGAAATGGGCCAGAAGAGAGATTTGACGGGCTATGAAAAGTCCAAAATTGTGAGATGTCTTGCAGAGGGATGCAGCAGTCTTGAAATTGCTGAACATTTGAAGCGTGATCACCGAACAATCAAGTGTTTCATGGCAAATAGCCAACAGGGTCGCAAGAAGCGTGTTGGGCAAAAAAGGCGCAAAATAACTGCCCATGGATTGAGGAAGATCAAGCGTGAAGCTGCCAAGATGCCATTTGCCACCAGTTTTGCCATATTTCAGAGCTGCAACTTTACTGGAGTATCAAAAAGCACAAGGAGTGCTATACTCAGGGACATGTCCAAGGTAAGGAAGGCTGAATAACGACAACCTTTGAACAAGAAACATAAGATAAAACGTCAAGACTGGGCCAGAAATATCTTAAGACTGATTTTTCAAAGGTTTTATGGACTGATGAAATGAGAGTGACTCTTGATGGGCCAGATGGATGGGCCAGAGGTTGGATCAGTAAAGGGCAGAGAGCTCCACTCCGACTCAGACGCCAGCAAGGTAGAGGTGGGGTACTGGTATGGGCTGGTATCATCAAAGAAGAACTTGTGGGACCTTTTCGGGTTGAGGATGGAGTGAAGCTCAACTTCCAGACCTACTGCCAGTTTCTGGAAGATAACTTCTTCAAGCAGTGGTACAGGAAGAAGTGGCTCAAGTGGTTAGCACTGCAGCCTTTGCAGCACTGGGGTTTCGAGGTCCTGGGTTCATTTCCCACAAGGACAACATCTGCAAGGAGTTTGTATGTTCTCCCCGTGCTTGCGTGGGTTTCCTCGGGCACTCGGTTTCCTTGCATATTGTAAAGACATACTGATAGGATATTTAGATTGTGAGCTCCAAGAGAGACAGCATTACTGATGTATGTTAAGTGCTATGGAATTAATAGCGCTATATAAATATTATTATTATTATTATTATTAAGTCAGTATTGTTATTTATTATTATTATTTATTTTTTTAGCGCCATAATATTCCATGGCGCTTTACATGTTAAGAGGGCAGACTAGTACAAGTAATATAGTAACAATACAAGTAACAATGGCTGTGGACAATTCTAACGTACAGATACAATAGGGGAGAAGATCCTGTCCGCGAGGGCTCACAGTCTATGAGAAGAAATCATAGAATCATAATCAAGAACATCGAGAAAAGAATCAAGAATAACATGATTTTTATGCAGGACAGTGCTCCATCACATGCATCCAAGTGCTCCACAGCGTGGCTGGCCAGTAAAAGTCTAAAAGAAGAAAAAATAATGATATGGCCCCCTTGTTCACCTGATCTGAACCCATAGAGAACCTGTGGTCACTCCTAAAATCTGAGATTTACATGGAGAGAAAACAGTACACATCTCGGAACAGTGTCTGGGAGGTTGTGGTGGCTGCTGCACGCAATGTTGATCGTAAACAGATCAAGCAACTGACAGAATCTATGGATGGAAGGCTGATGAGTGTCATCATAAAGAAAGGTGGCTATATTGGTCACTAATTTTTTTTGTGTTTTGTTTTTGCATGTCAGAAATGTTGTTTTCTAAATTTTGTGCAGTTATATTGGTTTACCTGGTGAAAAGAGAGAAGAGAATATATTTGGTTTTTATTAAGTTGCCTAATAAATTCTGCACAGTAATAGTTACCTGCACAACAGATATCCTCCTAAAATAGCCAAATCTAAAAAAACCACTCCAACTTCCAAAAAATATAAGCTTTGATATTTGAGTCTTTTGGGTTGATTGAGAACATAGTTATTGATCAATAATAAAAATAATCCTCTAAAATAAACTTGCCTAATAATTCTGCACACAGTGTAGTCTTCGGCTTAGTTCCCCAGCTGGATCTTCAAATAATATTTTCTCTGAAAATCTATTCAGAGCATTTCAGAAAAAAATATATCTGGCAGCAAAAAATTAAGAAGGCTATATTAAATTGATGAATATTTAGTATTTTGAACTATGGACCTTACTCATCGGCGTTAGAGGTCTGTGGTATATATAAAAGTCCTTATGCCTGTTAAAGATGTCACGTTTTACGTTAGTCCAGTTATAATGACTTGTGAACACTTTTCTTTGATCACAGATCCTTCTCACAACTAAGTGAATATAAATTCCTGCTAAAGTAACAAAATAATTCAGTTGGAATAAAATCAGCAAATCTCTGTATACACATATTGTTTCGCACAAATGAAAAATTCTGATGGTGTATTTAAAGGTGTCAATCTAAAACAAGCTGAGTGTGGAATACATTTGGGCATATGATAAAGTACACAACTGTGAGTGGAAGACAATATGTTTTACGATCATCTAAAGAAGAAAGGTATTTCTCTGTGTGTTTAGTGTGACCTTTACTGTGAGATACTTACATATTAGTTATCATTCCAAAGCAATTGTCCAATAAGTGATGAACGCAACATCATGAGGGGGAGGCCACATTTTTCCCAAACATACCTCTTGTGCAGAGAGGGGTGTAAGTACAATAATTTGATGGCATATTTTCTTAAGAATGTTTCTACATGGGAGGATTGCCAAGATGACAAATGTGGTGTTACTATATCTGGAATTGAAGATGTGCTATGCCTTTCAGAAACAGGTAAAGTGCAATTATTCTCCAGCAAGTGGCAGTCCAGTTCAGGGTATTGGAATATTTCCAACTAATTTAGATGCATTTAAAAATGTACGTTATATATTTTTTATCTACCTGGCCTGCATGTGAGTAACTGTACTTCAAGAGGTATCCTCAGCATGGAAATATACACACTTGCAATTGACTTCTGTTTTCATTCTGTTGTTCTGAAAGATTTCATCAAACATAGTGCACAGCTGGTTTCCAAGGAGACCACTAGGATATTGTAGTGTCACTGAGATTCACCAGACCTCATGTAAATTTATTAGGATACCTAGAATACCATGATATGCAATACCCACTTAAAGGAATATTTTAATCTCTCCCGATATCCACTGAATATGCCATAAATCTAGGTCTCACCTTTGAGTGAATAAGGTCTCACTGTTTTGAAAGTAGCATAGAAGTGAACAGAGAGAACACATTCACCTTTCCATTATGGCATGGCAAAAAAGAGTTCCAGCATATCCAACAGACATGGCACATAATAAAATTTGGCATGGCAGTCAATTTTCACTTCTGTTCTTAACATATTCAGTCCAGTGTCCTGGATGGCTTTGGCACTTTGTAGGCTCACAACATCATTATGTTGTAGATGAAATACATGTACTGATATTGTAAGGCACCCAGCTCATGACTAGAGATGAGTGAACCTTTTGAAGTTCAGGTTTGGTTTTGGTTTGCTGAATAGGCATGTTTCCCGAATTGATAGGTGAACAGTTCGCCAAACTTTCCAACTCCATTCAAATCAATGGGTGGCAAAATCAAGGTCCAATAAAACACCTGCAAAGGGTTCCAAAAGCTGACAAATAAAGTTCAAACCATTTTACAGTGGACCCCACTGTTTTGGCACAGACATTATTTTCCTACACTATTACTTTGCAAGCTTCTATGTCGCTGTCACCATACTTCTGGGCTTGCTCATGAACCTCAGACATCCTCATGACTTCTCTCAGGTTGTCTTTGGTTACACAGAAGGTATCACGGAGCAGGGAATCCACCCACTGTGTGACCTGAGATAACTTTAGTGGCATCAGCGCTCATAACACTAGCTCTCTTGTGAGACACACGATATTGTATGAGATGTAGCGGATATATCTTGTAGGCACTGTGAGGCAACACTGAGGAGTAGTGACATCATGGAGCGCAGTGCAGTTGAAACTTGAGGGATAGCCCATGTGTAACCCCTCAAGTCTGAGCTGCACTACTATTTGTGATGGCACCACTTGTCACACTCTCCCTAGTGCCTGCGTGCCTGCTTTCACAGCATATGGGGATGTTTTCTGTAAATGTGACCCCATGATGCATCTTTTGAAGCAGAATTTGAGAATTTCATCAAAATCTGCATAACCATCCTGAAGCCAGCAAAGTCTATGAGAGTTTAAAAGTGCTGTGCTAATGTGTTCATTTTTCTTTGCAGATTTGGTGCAGATTTTGGGGCAGAAAAAGGAAATCTGTACCACATGTCCAAGGACTTCGACTAGAGGTGAGCAAACCTTCCCTGATCATGTTCACCAGTATCAAATTTGACCCGAACATTGCAGATTCGGCTTGGGATCGGAAAGCTGAACAATTTCCCAAAAAATCAATGAACCCTTCTATGTTTGAAAAAAAGTTCTAAATTTAAAATGGTCCTAAAACTTTCCCTGTTTATTTGGGGCCAAAATGCTCACCAGAAGACCCGTTGGCTGGGGACAACACCTAACCAGTGTCTCCAGTCATCAGGTCTACCGGTTTCTATCAAGATGTAGAATTTTTGGAGCCTTAAATGATTTTTTTTAGATTCCTGGAGTATGCAGATGTTTTAGCACCTAAAGGGTGTGAATTTTGCAAACAGTGTCAGATGTGGCAGCAGTGGGGAAATCCAGGAAGCTTACAATGTCTTTAAATCATCTATTTAGGAGAGCTTAATATTTTTTAGGGAATATCTTTTGAATATTTTTTTTAATTTTTTTAATTTTATTTTTTTAGGGGGAGAACAAACCTATATTATTGCAGAGGGTCAGCAGCATGCAAGGCCACCTCTTCTACACTTATCTACTAGCAATTCAGATAAAAATAACATGTCCATAGCTTTGCGCTGATCGGGCTCTGCTGTATTTTTGGTCACAAGCACAGGTTCGTTGAGTAGAAAATGTAACACTTCCTGCTCAGAACAAGAGAGT
>JARQOC010000002.1:188511075-188609121 GCA_033576535.1 Allobates femoralis | reverse complement strand
ATACAGAAAGTGAATAATAGCAATAGGGCTTGATGTCAGCTGCCAACAAAAGATGACCAGGGCAGGTAGGTTGGAAGAGCGAGGTAACCTCCAGTAATGGCGACTCTCATGGAGGTGCCAATTCTGGTACGGCTGCTGGCTGAAATGTTTAGCGTGGTAGGCCTAGAATGCTTGGGACTCACCACGCAGAGAATTCCAGCCCCCAGCTGCCTGAGTTACCTTGGCTGGAAATAGAAAATACAGCAAAGTGAACAAAATGTTTTAAAAGTATTCATTTACTTATTTATTCTTTACAGTAATCTGATGTCAGTTTGGTTGCTATATTGGCAACCAATCACAGTCGCTGGCAGAGGGGGTGGGTGGGGCTAAATCTGACTTTAGCCCATCAAGAAGGGCAAAGCAGTCATGTTCATGAGTGGGCCTGGAACTCTGGAAGCAAGGTGACAGTGGCATGGAACCTTAGTAAGTAATACTTTAGGAAGCTAATGTCTGTGCGAAAACAGCATGGCTCCACTGTAAAATGGTTTGAGCTGTGTATGGCAGCTTTTGGACTCCTTTGAAGGTGTTTTCTATGCCCTTGATTTTGCCTCCAATTGATTTGATTTGAATGGGGTTCAGATGTTTGATGAACTGTTCGACAAGCTGTTTGGTGAATATTGCCCATTTGGCAAACCAAAATTAATTCTAACTTCCAGAGGTTCGTTAATTTCTGCTTCCCAGACTTTGCTGGCCTCAGGATATACATGCAGATTTTGATGCAAATTCTCAAAATCTCAAAAAAATCATCAAACAATGCACCATTGTCACAGGACCTTAGAGGGTTTAGGGACAGCTGCCATTGTGGTGAAAGAGCTCAATGAATCCTCTAGCTCCTTGGCTACCTCCACAGAGGTTTCTAAGAAAACTGTGGCCAACTACAGTCCTCAAGGACTGAAAACAATATCAAAGCACCTCTTTGCAGAAACAGTCCAGCACACAAGGAATGAAGTAAAAAAACTTTCCCATTGGACCGACAATGATAAGTCTCAAAGGCACATATATCAATATACATAGAATAGGAAAGTCCCACAGGGATCAGTAGACTCTATTAAAATAGTGTAAAGTCAATTAAGGGTAGAGTACATTAAGGGCTTTGAGGTGTAGCCCAAAGGCTGCAGTGGAAGGTGTAAACAGTGCTAAACTTGGGAAGGGGAAAGATAAAATTAATAAAAAATCAGGCTTCTCTCGTCAAAGAACTCAAAAACAACTGAAAAAAGGCCTTCTCCAGGCAAAGTGCAAACTATGGGATGAGTTACCAACCCAACAACATACCTTTTTTAGGTCAGTCATCTCTTCTCTATTCAGAGTAGAAAGACTTAAACAGCTTTTTGAACGCTGCCTGGGATGAAGATTCCATTCCAAATGGTACTCCACTGCCAGATGGTCTTGGGGGGTCACAGAAGCTACTCCCCAGAGGCATTTTCTGTCACCATATGCCCCTCAACACATCCCATGATATTACCCACTAGAGAAGTGGATGGAGGAAAGTGGGGATAACCACCTAGGAGAGACGGGAGCAACTTGGGCAACACTGACAGGGCCCTTGGGGATCAGTGGCCCCTTGTGGGCTTGGGTGCAGCTGGCAGACTAACCAAGAGAGGCCTGGCCTCCAGCTGACACATATTTCTCTACCAGTCTGCCTCCTGCTGCCACTTTCAAAGTCGTCGGCGGTGGCAACCTGACATATGCCAACCATGAACTACCTATTGCTGCCTATCACCTTCATGAAGGTGACTTTCTCCTCAGCATAGATTGTGCGCATTCTATTGGGAAGATGGTCACACAGCAGGTTGACTAAGTTGACATAGCACTGATGACTAGTACATTCTTCGTCTATGAAACAAAATCCCTTCCGCTGGATGAATGCCACCACCTTGTCTCAGGTACCATGGTCATCAAAGTCATTGGCCTTAAGTCCATGGCATCTGTGAGCCAAATCTCCTCAAGGAAGGAGACAGGACAGTGTGGTTCATGATATCGGATAATTGCTTGGAGGGGGTAAGAGTCCACATATGGCATTCTTCCAATCAAATCCATCTAGGGGGTGCTACATAAGGCTGGGAAACAGGGCTTTCTGCCTCTACTACCTTCTCCTCTTCCTCATACTCCTCATCCCCTTCATCATGCTCCTGGCCCTGGATTTGCTGATTTGCGGCACTGGCTGTAGGTGTAATAACTTCAGACATGCTGCAAGATCCTCCTGAGTGTGACATTTGCTGCTCCCAGCTCCTGACTATGAGTTCCTCAGGTCCTCGTCTTGAATCTGAGCCCACCACTGGATCTTGACCTCCCTGTATATGAGGGTCAATGGAGATAGTGCAGTGGAGTTCCAGGTGACATATGTTTCCTATGAGGGCTGCTCCGATTCTGGTGATGACGCACCCTGCGGAAGATTATGTCCTCCAGAGCTGGCATACCGTGTAGTAAATCCATCATTAATATCACTGTGTACTGCAGGCACATGGTAACACAATATAGCAGAATGTAGCTGCATTGTTTGCACTGCCACCTCTTTGCTTTGCCAAGGGGACTGCCTCATCCAGTGCCATAACACAATCGCTTACAGAATATTATTGTTTGCACAATCTTGTTCCCTATCTCCTCATTAACCCCTCCATGGTGTGGGCTGCAAAAGGCATTTTCAATCTCCATGCCATAGGTAACACCTGAGCTTGCGGTTGGGTGGTGTGATTATTGAAGCCTGACATATTTGGAGGAGAAATAAGAGAAACAAGTTAGTTTATTCAGATCACCACCAATTCATATGGAATGTGAATAAGGCCAGTGGGCAGCAATACACGAACAAGTTTAATATTAATGATACATATAATACACTTGTGCACATGCCAAAAATCTGTATTCTAAACATATGGAATGAAATGAAATAAAGTGACTACACATTTTCAAGAAGCAATATCCATAGTGTGCTGTTTCTTGAGTGTGAATAGATCTATAAAATCATGTATGTGAAGCATATAATCGCACTATGTTATTTTTATATGAATTGCTATCGCATAAATGTAGAAGAGATGGCCTCGCATGAAGCTTACCCTCTGCAATAGTAAAGATTTGCTCTCTAAAAAAAAAGAATAATTCAAGCAAAAAAAGAATAATAAAAAAATAATGCAATACAATTTAAAAAAATTGCCCAAATTAAAAAAAAAAATCTCTCTTAAATGGATGTTTTGCGAAGATTGTAAGGTTCCTGGACTTCCCAGTTGCTGCCAAATCTGACACTGTTTACAAAATTCACACTCTACTGGTGTCAAAAAACACCTCTATGAAGTTTAAAAAAATTATTTTAAAGCAAAAAATTCTACAGTTTAAAAGAAAACGGTAGAATCGATGGCTGGGAACACTCCTAATCATAAGGTTAGGTGTTCTTTCCAGCCAGCAGGTATTTTGGTGAACGTTTTGCCCCCAAACAATCAGGGAGTGTTTTAGGGCCATTTTAAATTTTAAACTTTTTTCCTGAACATAGCCGAGTTTGACAAGTTTTTGGTAAATTGCTTGGCCTTCAAGTCTGCAATGGTGGTGTAGAATTTCAAATTGGCGAATATGTTTGGGGAAAGTTCACTCATCTCTACTCATTATATTGCAGCTTCTGGTTGTCTTCAGATGTGAACAAGATGCCAGGAACAAGAATGACTTAACATAAGTGAGCACCAGGTGCCAAGTTTGACTGGTATGCCAGACCAGGGCAGTGTGAATTAAATTGCTCATCTCTACCATGTGTAGCGTCTAACGCAGGGACGTTAGCATCTCCACTGCTGGTTGATCGACAGCTGAGGTATACTCACTTCGCTGGTGGGCCTGCTACAGCCACTTGGTCCCTGTCAGTAACTTCCTTCTCCCTGGACCTGCGCTGCCTTCACAGGTCTCCTGGTAGTGCACTTAGGCGGTGTGCGCCACATCCTCAAGATTCTTAAAGGGCCAATGTGCCCTAACCTCAAAGTTCTTCTCAGTCTATGACTGAGAAGCATAGTGTGTTAAAGGCACCTTCCACCATTAAGAGATGCCTGAGCAACACTGTCTTATTCCTAGAGACCCACTGATATTTCTCAGGTCCCCTATATCTATATTTTTGCACCTTGTGCCTATATACACGTTCCTGTACCTTCTATCCATATACCTGTTCCTGTACCCACTAACATGTCTCGTCCTAGTGCTTGATACCTGCCTGCACATGTGTACACCAGTCTGTAGAAGTCTGCACCTGCTGCACTTACCTACACCTGCTTTGTTGCCATACTAGTCTGCATCTGCTTTGCCAAACCAGTCTGTATCTGCCACACCTGCCATCACCCACTGTGCCATCATACAACTTTGCATCTACGTGCACCTGTCTTCTCCTGTTATGCTATCCCAGCCTGCTTCTGCCATGCCTGACATCTGCCTGCACCAGCTGTACCCAGTCAGTCTGCAGAAGCCAAGCCCCTGGAGTTAGCATGTCATGATATCGAGACCCTCTAATGCTGTGCCTGCCAGCGAATCCTAGTCCAACCACATGGGACTGTAGCATGCACTCGGTGGTCATTTAGGGAGCTCATCCAGGTGGTGATTGGTGCCACGTGCAAGTGGGTTCACTACTGGATACTCGCCTTGTGTCTTTACTGAATGTCTTAAAAGCCTACGTCACTAACTTAGAAGAAAAGAAAGGATATATAGGATTAAGTTAAGCAAGTTACAAAAATTAAACAAACATAAAGACATGACCTTACGTTTTATTTATTTATTTTACTTCATTATAAAGTGCCATTAATTCTACAGCATTCTACAGACCTTATCATCACTGTGGTCACCAGTATGTGTTTTTAGTATGGGAAGAAATTGGAATAACTGGAGGAAACCCAAAACATGGAAACACAGGAAGAACATACACGTTCTTGCAGAGGTTTAAATCCAGGACCCCAGCGCTGCAAAGCAATAGTGCTAACCACAAAGCCACCATGCTACTTCTTGTACATATATTTATGTTCATGTAGTTCATACCCTGTATAGTGGTCAAAGTCAAATTAAAGAAAATGAATGGTTTGATGGCAAATTACACCATCTTAGTAAATTTGCAAAATTGTATTTGGAAATGTCATAATAACAATTATATGAGTTAAACATGACAAATGTTATAAATAGCTCTAGAACTCATTTTTGTTGAAACAAGTTTGAATTTTATTTGTGTCCATTGTGAAAAGACACCAACACAAGACTTAAAGATTCAGAGCTATAATTTTGGAATACAGAAGTTCTATAATGATCAATAGTGGGAATAATGCTGATCTCCCAGTAAAATCTGCAATACATAGCAAGAGTGGCAATCAACTCTTACCCATACATAGAAAATAGAGGGCAACAAACTTTATCTTCAAAGTGAACATAATCTTGAAATGTGAATAACTAACCCATGGAGGAATTTCAAACATGAGAAGCTTTTATTCAAGAAATACATTTTTTTTGCAATGTGACGTCTATGACATTTGAATTTAAATTAATGTACCGTATTTTTCGCTTTATAAGACGCACCTGATTATAAGACGCACCCCCAAATTTGGTGAAGGAAAAGAGAAAAAAATAATTTTTAATGTTAAATGGGGTCTGTCTTATAATGTCAGTGTCCGTCTTACAAATCATATGGGGTATATGTCTCTTATAGCCCCCTCTTCCTGGTACATGGTCCTCATCCTGGGATATAGCTCCCCCATCCTAGATATGGCCCCCATATTCTGGTTATGGCTGGCACACGTCCCCCAGGGCTGGCATACGTCCCCCAGGGCTGGCACATGCCCCCTAGGGCTCTCACACATCCACTAGGGATGGCACATGCCCCCAAGGGCTGGCACATTCCCCCCAGGGCTCTCAAACATCCCCCAGGGCTGGCACATGCCCCCCAGGGCTGGTACACGTCCCTCAGGGCTGGTACACGTCCCTCAGGGCTTGCACATGCCCCCAGGGCTGGCACCTCCGCCCCAGAGCTGGCACATGCCCCCCAGGGCTGGCACCTCTGCCCCAGAGCTGGCACATGCCCCCCAGGGCTGGCACCTCCGCCCCAGAGCTGGCACCTCCGCCCCAGAGCTGGCACTTGTCCCCCAGGGCTGGCACATGCACCCCAGGGCAGGCACACATCCCCCTGGGCAGGCACACATCCCCCTGGGCAGGCACACTTCCCCCTGGGCAGGCACATGCCCCCCAGGGCTGGCACTTGTCCCCCAGGGCTGGCACATGCCCAGGGCTGGCACATGCCCCCCAGGGCTGGCACTTGTCCCCCAGGGCTGGCACATGCCCAGGGCTGGCACATGCCCCCCAGGGCTGGCACACATCCCCCTGGGCAGGCACACTTCCCCCTGGGCAGGCACATGCCCCCCAGGGCTGGCACTTGTCCCCCAGGGCTGGCACATGCCCAGGGCTGGCACATGCCCCCCAGGGCTGGCACCTCTGCCCCAGGGCTGGCACATGCCCCCAAGGGCTGGCACCTCCGCCCCAGAGCTGGCACATGCCCCCCAGGGCTGGCACCTCCGCCCCAGAGCTGGCACATGCCCCCCAGGGCTGGCACTTGTCCCCCAGGGCTGGCACTTGTTCCCCTGGGCAGGCACACATCCCCCTGGGCAGGCACACTTCCTCCTGGGCAGGTACATGCCCCCCAGGGCTGGTACATGCCCCCCAGGGCTGGCACCTCGGCCCCAGAGCTGGCACATGCCCACCAGGGCTGGCACTTGTCCCCCAGGGCTGGCACATGCCCCCCAGGGCAGGCACACATCCCCCTGGGCAGGCACACATCCCCCTGGGCAGGCACATGCCCCCCAGGGCTGGAACACTTCCCCCTGGGCAGGCACATGCCCCCCAGGGCTGGCACATGCCCCCCAAGGCAGGCACACTTCCCCCTGGGCAGGCACACTTTCCCCTGGGCAGGCACACATTCCCCTGGGCAGGCACACATCCCCCTTGGCAGGCACACTTCCCCCTGGGCAGGCACACTTCCCCCTAGGGCTGGCGCTTGTCCCCCAGGGCTGGCACTTGCCCCCCAGGGCTGGCACATGCCCCCCAGGGCTGGCACATGCCCCCCAGGGCTGGTACATGGCCCCCCTTGCTGCTGGGCAGAAAATAACAAACATTTTATACTTACCTCTCCAGCGCTTGCCTCAGTCTTCAGTGCCTTTCTCCCTGACTGCAGAAATCTCCCTCCGAGGTCCCAGAGAAGCCGGTCATGTGATCGGGGGCTCACTGATGACTGCAGTGCGGTGATGTCATCAGTGTGCACCTGATCACATGACCGGCTTCTCTGGGACCTCGGAGGGAGATTTCTGCAGTCAGGGAGAAAGGCACTGAAGACTGAGGCAAGCGCTGGAGAGGTAAGTATAAAATGTTTGTTATTTTCTGAACAGCAGCAAGGGGGGCCATGTACCAGCCCTGGGGGGACTGCAGGAACATTTAATATGCCCTGCTCCCCTGTCCATACCTCGGTGCTAGCTTCAGCACCGAGGTGATGGACAGCGGCAGTGCAGTGAATATTAAATGAGTTAATGAGCGGGGGTCACGTGACCTGCTGCTGCCTCCTACAGCCCGCAGCCAGCCCGCCCCAGCCCTGGGACACACTCCAGAGCTGCCCCCACTCTCCCCTGCACCGTATGTTCGTTTTTTAAGACGCACCCCCCACTTTCCCCCAAAATTTGGGGGAACAAAAGTGCGTCTTAAAAAGCGAAAAACACGGTAGTTTTACAGTTTACATTTTTTTACTTCACTTGTTCTGCTCTAAAATTAAAAAATCTGCTGCTTCAGCATCAAGCTTTGAAACGGCTTTAATAAGTTTTTATTTAGTGACAACAAACATTTGTGCTTGAAGTTGATCTAAATCAAGAAATTTTAAAATTCAATACTATAGACAATATTTTAAGAATACAATTAAGAAACACACAAACTGGGGTGTCTAAAACAGGAAAAAACATTATGGTATAAAAATAAAAGTCTAGTTCAATAAGTCAACCCTTTCAGTGAACACCGCAGAAAGAAAAAGAAAAAAAACATGGCAAAAATACTATGCTTTGTCTTCATACCACCAAAAAAAAAGTGGAATTATGATTATTTATTATTATAGCGCCATTTATTCCATGGCGCTTTACATGTGATAGGGGCATATGTAGACTATTTGTTGCTGCCCCCCCACTTCTGCCAACATATTTTACAAAAGTCTTATGATTCTGTGCTTGCAGGGCATTATGGCATCAACAATTCTTTTTGACTAGTAACCAGGACTTTTTGGTGGTATACTATCGTAAAAGACTGTAAAGAATATGTGCTTGCTTGTGAAACCTGTGCTTGGGCTACGTCACCTTATAATTGTCCTGTCCTTGCCTGACCCTGAGAGTACTTGGACCCACCTCTCCATGGACTTCATTACTGACGTACTACCCTCAGAGGGGAAAACTTGTATCTGGGTGGTGGTGGACAGGTTCAATAAGCAATGTCATTTTGTCCCTCTGTCTGGATTACCTAATCCTGAAACCCTAAGCAAATTGTTCATCAGGCATGTTGTACGGTTACATGGAGTTGCTATGAATATAGTTTCCGACCGGGACACACAATTTGTTTCCAAATTTTGGAGGGCATTATGTAAAAATATCAAGTTAGAGTTGTCTTTTTCTCCTGCCTACCACCCAGAAACTAATGGTCAGACCGAACTTACTAATCAAGCACTCTAGCAGTTCCTTTGTTGTCATATGTCTGAGTATCAGTCCAATTGGATGGAACACCTGCCATTGGCTGAATTCGCCATGAATAATCAATACCAAGAGTCCATCAAAACTATCCCCTTTTATTGTAATCTTGGGTTACATCCTCGCTTTGGTTATTTTTCTGCTATGGTTTCGGATATTCTTTAGGTAGAAAGATCTGTGGATCAACTGAAGGCTATCTGGTCTGAAGTCAGAAAGAACTTGAAAAAGACTCAGTGTGGTAAGACTTCAGCTGCCAATAAAAGGTATTCTAAAGGCTCGGGTCTGGGAGTTGGCAACAAGGTATGGCAATCTATGAGAAATATCAAGCTAAAAGTGCCATCTGGAAAGATGGGTCCCAGATTTATTGGTCCATATGAAATTCTTGAAGTGATTAACCCTGTAGCTTTTCGTCTGAAGCTTCCTCCATCATTTAAGTAACCCAATGTATTCCATAAGTCCCTCCTCAAGTTATACTGTTCTCCCATTTATCCAGTCCTCCACCTCCCATTCATTTCAAGCATAATTTAAAATATGAAGTAGAAAAATCCTTGACTCTCGCCTTGTATGAGGATCGGTGCAATATCTAGTGCACTGGAAGGTTTATGGTCCGGAGGAGAGGTCCTGGGTACCTGCAAGTAAAATCCATGCTAAGAACCTGATCAGGAAATTTCACCTCCTATTTCCCAATAGACCTGGTTTTGAGGGTTCGGAGACCCCTCATAATGGGGGGTACTGTCATGTCCCCACCTGGATCTGCTCCTGTAATTCCTGCCCCAACCACTAGGCACTGACATATTCCATCTATGGGTGGTGCTAGTAATGTGTCCTCATATGCACCTGCTCTTGTAATTCTTGTTCTAGTCGCCAGGCTCTGCCATATTCACCCTCTAGGTGGTGCTGACAATAAAGGCATTGTACCTCTGATATAGCTTCCTTCTGCACCTTCTGCCCCTGTCACCAGGCATCGCCGTGTGCACACTGCAGGTGATGCTGGTGTTGGGAGAGAGGTCCTTGTGGCGGATTCTGGAGAGCACAGACTTCACTCGTCCTCTGGGGTTAGTGTGGCTGCGACCTGTTTTTGCTTCACAGTCTGATAGTATTGGTATGTGGGTGGTCCAGATTCAGTCATTGGTTCATGAGATCTAGCCTATGGGGAGGTACCATATGATATATATTCCCTTGTACTGGTCTTATAAGTTACCAGTTGTATTTCTGGTCCCCCAATTCTAGCTAGAGCTTGTTTTTCCCTATGATATTGGTTTAACCTTGGCTTTGTTCTGTGACTTTTTTGTACCTTACTGTCCTCTTGTTTTTCCACCCTAGTCTTTTTCCCTGGCTTCCCTGTTAAACTTTCTTACTACTCTGGTCTGCTGCTCCCCCATAGGCAGTAATCTCATGGGCTCTGCTGTAAGTACAGATCCCTGCATGGGGGTTAAGGTTCTGTGAGATTCTCGAGGCTCTGCCTTACCAGCAGCTCTGACAGTGAAAGCATAGGATGGTCGTCACACTCACACGACTAGTACGATATTCAAGACACTCAGTACTTAGCGATTATCGCTGGTGCTCAAGAGTGATGTGTCTATTGTGAATGATCTGACACATATTGCCTGCTCTCTTCAAGGAACAATGGGAGCTAGCACACCAGTGAGAGCATTTTGAGTGGAAGGCTCTCACAGGGGAGAAGAACAATGTGTTTTATGCTGTAAACAAACAAAATAAAAAGTCCACCCTCCCTTTCTCCCCTGGAAATGCTTTTTATGACTGACTATGTGTGAATGGAGGCCATCACTAGTTGACTTGTACTAGCTTCATTACTCAAACTCTCGAATAGTACAAGGTGCTGTATGCGAGTAATCTGAGCACATATATTTTAGTATTCGCTCAACACTAATGTTTATCTCTGGTATTGGAGAGAACTATGTCAATAAGATAATTATAATATTATTTGCTGATATTGTCCCAACTATCAGTACCTTATCAATCTACTGTTTGTTTGCTTTTTAAAACACCACCTCTTTTCATTTTTGTATTCTTATAAGAATGAGAAAAAAAGAGAACAGAAACAAGCAGGACAGGACAGAGAACAGAAAGCAAAAACACAGTTTTTACAAGTCTTTGTGATGTCTGCCAAAACACCATTGCTTCTGCAGCCCATTCCCTTCAGAGTTTATTCAGGACAGATTTATCCCCAATTTCTCTTTATATAGTTACGTTTTCTTTCATTTTGAAGAATTGAAATTGGTAATTATGAATTGCAGACATCTGGCAAAACTGCAATAACATTTAGTTACCAAATCAGTCTTTGAAAATGGTCCAGTAGGAAAGGATTCCCTCAGACTTTTTCCTTGTAATGATACAGCTATAAATGAAAATGACAGGATTCAGGACTGCAGCCGTGTATTTTTTTAATTCAATGAGGGTCAGGAATCCAGATTAGCAAATCCTACTTGTAATGTAATACAAACTCATCATTTCCATTATTTCCCTCTGGTGCTTCCAGGGGTTATAGTAATGTGTAATACAATTGTAAACTACGTTCACTTTTATTCTATTCACTATTATTGATGTTGTATTCCTTTTAACTGACTGTGTCCTACCAGGGCATATGAAATACCATTATGTATAACAGGGGATGAAACTCTAGGCCTCAAGGGCCATCAATAGGTCAGATTTTCTGGATCTCCTTAGTATTGCGCAGGTGATAATATAATCACTTACACTGGTGATGATTAGGGATGGGCAAACTGCTCTATTTTTCCCCAGGTTCGTTATTGGGGTAGCTCTGTTAAAGCAAGTACATGATTAATGACCAAATTGATTACATTTACCGGGTCCCCATTATCCATATCAGCTGAGCGGCGGCACTGTGTCACTTCTGGGCTTCTAGGGTGAAGTCATGTGATTGGCTCCATTAGCAAATCATGTACGCCAAGAAGATAAGGGCGGCCCATAAGTGATAGAGTGACGTGTCACGCCAGGAAGAGAGAACGCGGACCCGGTAAGTATTAACTATTGGCTTACTTTAACGCAACTACCCCAGTCACGAACCCGAATTGTTCGCCCATCCCTAGTGATGATTCCAGCCCCTGTGCAATGCTAAGGAAATCCTGAAAACCTGCACTGTTGCCGGCCCTCGAGGCCTGGAGTTCCCCACCACTGATGTATAAAAATTCTACTGCGAGAGACTCTGCTAGTTTATGAATTGTTGGCCATTCATTTAAAAGACAATCATGAAATAATACATTTCCCATTGGAGCAGTCATGGCAAGTGAAAATATATGGCCATGCAGTGTTTTATTGATAATTACAGTTGTTTTCCAATGATCAGATGTTCCAGATTAACAGTATTTAACTGATGAGCAAGACGGCATCTATCTAACAAAGGTATGACTGTGTGAGAACACTATCCTTCCCTGCATACCTTCCAACCTTAAAGGGAACCGGTCACTATATTTTTCTATATAATGTGCAGCTACCACCAGTAAAGCCTTATACACAGCATTCTAGATTGATGTATATACAGTACAGACCAAATGTTTGGACACACCTTCTCATTCAAAGAGTTTTCTTTATTTTCATGACTATGAAAATTGTAGATTCACACTGAAGGCATCAAAATTATGAATTAACACATGTGGAATTATATACTTAACAAAAAAGTGTGAAACAACTGAAAATATGTCTTATATTCTAGGTTCTTCAAAGAAGCCACCTTTTGCTTTGATTACTGCTTTGCACACTCTTGGCATTCTTGATGAGCTTCAAGAGGTAGTCACCGGAAATGGTTTTCACTTCACAGGTGTGCCCAGTCTGGTTTAATATGTTTTATTTCTTGCCTTATAAATGGGGTTGGGACCATCAGTTGTGTTGTGCAGAAGACTGGTGGATACACAGCTGATAGTCCTACTGAATAGACTGTTAGAATTTGTATTATGGCATGAAAAAAGCAGCTAAGAAAAACGAGTGGCCATCATTACTTTAAGAAATAAAGGTCAGTCAGTCCAAAAAATTGGGAAAACTTTGAAATTGTCCCCAAGTGCAGTTGCAAAAACCATCAAGAGCTACAAAGAAACTGGCTCACATGAGGACCACCCCAGGAAAGGAAGACCAAGAGTCACCTCTGCTGCGGAGGATAAGTTCATCCGAGTCCCCAACCTCAGAAATCGCAGTTTAACAGCAGCTCAGATTAGAGACCAGGTCTATGCCACACAGAGTTCAAGCAGTAGACACATCTCTACAACAACTGTTAAGAGGAGAATTTGTGCAACAGGTCTTCATCGTAAAATAGCGCACTAGGAAACCACTGATAAGGACAGGCAACAAGCAGATGAGACTTGTTTGGGCTAAAGAACACAAGGAATGGACATTAGACCAGTGGAAATCTGTGCTTTGGTCTGATGCGTCCAAATTTGAGATCTTTGGTTCCAACCACTGTGTCTTTGTGCAATGCAGAAAAGGTGAACGGATGGACTCTACATGCCTGGTTTCCACCGTGAAGCATGGAGGAGGAGGTGTGATGGTGTGGGGGTACTTTGCTGGTGACACTGTTGGGGATTTATTCAAAATTGAAGGCATACTGAACCAGCATGGCTACCACAGCAACTTGCAGCGGCATGCTATTCCATCCGGATTGCGTTTAGTTGGACCATTATTTATTTTTCAACAGGACAATGACCCCAAACACACCTCCAGGCTGTGTAAGGGCAATTGACCAAGAAAGACAGTGATGGAGTGCTATGCCAGATGATCTGCAAAACAAAAAGGAAAAGGGGCGCAAATGTGTAGGATCTCCTTATTAAAAACGTCTGAATGGCGTGGGTAGGTGGCCACTCACCTTATCGGGTTGTGCAAGTACTGCACAACCCGGTTTACTAGCCTCCGCCGCCGGCAGTATTTGTGCTGCCTCTCCGCTCTCCTCTCTCCTGGTCCTCGGAACAGGACCTATCCGGTCACGTGACCGCGAAACCGAATTTGCGTCACCGCTCTTTGTTGTGGGTTGCTGCCTCTCCGCTCTCCTCTCTCACCACCTGGTGAAGACTGTTTTATACAGTTGAAACGCATGGTGGAGCTGAGAGGGGAGCTAAGAAATTAATAAAAGGTTTGCCATTTATTAAAACATCTTACATGTCTGCTTAATCCTTAGAGCGCTCCTAATCAGACCGCCATTACTATTTTTTGTATGCCAGATGATCTGGCCTCCACAGTCACCAGACCTGAACCCAATCGAGAAGGTTTGGGGTGAGACATATTTTCAGTTGTTTCACACTTCTTTGTTAAGTACCGTATATACTCGTGTATAAGCCGACCCGTGTATAAGCCGACCCCCCTACTTTTGCCCCCAAAAACTGGGAAAACTTATTGACTCGCGTATAAGCCGAGGGTGGACTCCAGCACAGGTATACAACCCCCAGCAGTGAGGTATACAGCAGCCTCCCCAGTGGTAGTATACAGCAGCAGCCCCAGTGGTAGTATACAGCAGCCCCAGAGGTATATACAGCCCCAGAGGTATATGCAGCCCCAGAGGTATATGCAGCCCCATATGCAGCCTCAGAGGTATATGCAGCCCCAGAGGTATATGCAGCCCCATAGGTATATGCAGCCCCATATGCAGCCCCAGAGGTATATGCAGCCCCAGAGGTATATGCAGCCCCATATGCAGCCCCAGAGGTATATGCAGCCCCATATGCAGCCCCAGAGGTATATGCAGCCCCATATGTATATGCAGCCCCAGGGGTATATGCAGCCCCATATGCAGCCCCAGGGGTATATGCAGCCCCAGAGGTATATGCAGCCCCATATGCAGCCCCAGAGGTATATGCAGCCCCATATGCAGCCCCAGAGGTATATGCAGCCCCAGAGGTATATACAGCAGCCCTAGTGGTGTATACAGCAGCCCCAGTGGTAGTATACAGCAGCCCTTAGGTAGTATACAGCAGCCCCAGTGCTGTATACAGCAGCAGCCCCAGGGCTGTATACAGAAGAAGCCCCAGGGCTGTATACAGCAGAAGCCCCAGGGCTGTATACAGCAGCAGCCCCAGGGCTGTATACAGCCGCAGCCCCAGGGCTGTATACAGCCGCAGCCCCAGGGCTGTATACAGCCACAGCCCCAGGGCTGTATACAGCCGCAGCCCCAGGGCTGTATACAGCCGCAGCCCCGGAGGTATACAGGCCCCCCATCAAGCTCCAGGGCCCCCCCCCTTGAGCGGCGTCCTGTAAAGGAATATCATACTTGCCAGTGTCCTGTCGCGCCGTCCGCAGCTGCCGACACGCGATCCCGGGCTTCATTCAGCGTCTTCCGGATTCCGACTTCCTGACGTCATTGCACGCGACTAAAGGAATGCGGAAGACGCTGAATGAAGCCCGGGATCGCGTGTCGGCAGCTGCGGACGGCGCGACAGGACACTGGCAAGTATGATATTCCTTTACAGGACGCCGCTCAAGGGGGGGGGCCCTGGAGCTTGATGGGGGGGGCCTGTATACCTCCGGGGCTGCTGCAGTATATATACATATATGATGTATATATATGTATATATACTGTATACTCGCGTATAAGCCGAGGGGGGACTTTTCAGCCCAAATTTTGGGCTGAAAAAGTCGGCCTATACGCGAGTATATACGGTATATAATTCCACATGTGTTAATTCATAGTTTTGATGCCTTCAGTGTGAATCTACTATTTTCATAGTCATGAAAATAAAGAAAACTCTTTAAATGAGAAGGTGTGTCCAAACTTTTGGTCTGTACTGTAAATCCCCAAGTCGATCTGCATAACACAAAAAATGACCTTTTATTATACTCACCTATGGGGCAGTTCATTCTAATGTTCAAGAAAAACCAGCAATGACCTACAGGAGGGCTAACAATTTGAGAGATCTCCTCACACATAGCCAGTATGAGACCCTGAATCCGGCACGTGGGTTTGGATGTGGTGGACCTAAGTGGAGTTTCTTCCCCTGTAGGGATTGCATTGCATGTCCCAATATGATGAGAACTTTCAATTTTACATCTGCAGAATTTAAATTTACAAGCCATATTACATGTAACACCACCCATGTAATATACTATTCAGTATGTCCATGCAATCTAATTTATGTAGGACTTAACACCAGACCCCTGAAGGTCAAAATAAGGGAACATATTTTGGACATAAATAACACCATAAAAGATGAAGACCTCACCTTCATGAAACCTCTAGCGAAACATTTTAAACAAAAACATTTGTGTAATGGCAGTTTGTTGAGAGCCTATGGGATTGATTGTATCCCAATAAATTCACATGGAGGAGATATGGGGAGAAAGTTAGCACAACTGGGAACACGTTTGATACACAAAATATAATACCTACGACCACACGGGCTCAACAAGATTCTCAGCTTTGCCTCATTCCTATAAATTTAGGTATGTGATTTTGTTATTTTTTTTGGATGTCTTTTAATGTTTTAACTTTTTAGATTTTTGGACGGTGAAGAAGAGGACAACTTTGGATGGACTTTTATTTTTACTTTTTTACTATTTTTTCTCAACGAGAATACCTGATATTTATGAATATATTTTATCGAATATTTTTATCCAGCACAATTTTTGTAGCTTATCGGATAATAATAATAATAATAATAATAAAGCTTTATTTATATAGCGCCAACATATTCCGCAGCGCTTTACAATGTAGGGTTAGCGTACAGAAAAATATACAGTAAGTAATTACAATAGAGAACAAATAAAATACAATCATTGGATACAAAAACAATAGGCATAGAATCAATGTGAAAAAAAATACAATAAATAAAGCAAGAAATGAAGGTGACCCTGCTCAAAAGAGCTTACAATCTACAGCGGGATAGGGGTTGTACAAGGTGCCGGGGCTTATTGCACTGGTGGTCCAGGCATCTTGAGGAAGTGGGGTATAGGGCTAAGCTTACATGAATGGTCATCAGTCTGTGTAGACCTTTATGGTTTGGTGGAGTTTGTAGAAGAATAATGTCCAGAGGATAGCCCATTCACTGTCTACAGTACAATGGACATGTTAGGGAGTATGATAGGCCGCCTTAAAAAGATGCATCTTTAGGGATCGTCTGAAGCCATGTAAGTTGTGGATAGTCCTGATTTCTTTGGGTAAAGCATTCCAGAGGTTTGGTGCAGCTCTGGAAAAGTCTTGGAGCCGGGAGTGGGAGGATCGGATTAGTGCAGATGTTAGTTGAAGGTCATTTGAGGAACGTAGAGAGCGGGTGGGGTGATAGACAGAGATGAGGGAGGAGAGGTAGGGGGGAGCTGCACTGTGAAGAGCTTTGTGGGTGAGAACAAGCAATTTGAATTTGATCCTGTAATATACGGGCAGCCAGTGCAATGACTGGCACAGAGCAGAGGCATCTGAGTAACGATTGGCCAGATGGGTGATCCTGGCTGCTGCATTAAGGGTGGACTGGAGAGGAGAAAGTCTGGTGAGGGGAGGCCGCTTAATAGAGAGTTGCAATAGTCAAGGCGGGAATGGATTAGAGCCACGGTGAGGGTTTTTGTTGTTTCCAGGGTGAGAAAGGGGCGGACTCTAGAGATATTCTTCAGGTGTAAGCGACAGGAGCGGACGAGAGATTGCGTGTGGGAGGAGAAGGAGAGATCGGTGTCAAATATAACACCCAGACAGCGAGCCTGCTGTCTAGGCGTTATCGTGGTGCCGCACACTGAGAGAGAGATGTCCGATTTAGGGAGGTTAGTGGATGGGGGAGCAGAAGAAGTTCAGTTTTGGAAAGGTTTAGTTTCAGATAGAGAGTGGACATGATATTGGAAACTGCAGCTAGACAGTCATTGGTGTTCTTTACTACCGCAGGGGTAAGGTCAGGGGCTGAAGTGTATAGTTGAGTGTCATCAGCATAAAGATGGTACTGGAAGCCAAATCTGCTGATGGTCTGTCCAATCGGGGCCGTGTAGAGAGAGAAGAGGAGAGGGCCAAGGACTGAACCCTGAGGGACCCCAATAGTGAGGGGAAGAGGGGGGGAAGTGGAGCCAGCAAAAGATACACTGAAAGAGCGGTCAGAAAGATAGGAGGAGAGCCAGGAGAGAGCAGTGTCCTTTATGCCAATGTAGTGCAGCATAGAGAGTAGGAGCTGATGGTCGACAGTGTCAAAAGCTGCAGAGAGATCAAGGAGAATAAGCAGAGAGTGGTCACCATTACGTTTTGCTGTCAGAAGGTCATTGGTCACTTTGATGAGGGCAGTTTCTGTGGAGTGAAGGGGGCGGAAACCAGACTGTAATGGATCTAGAAGAGAGTGATCGGAGAGGTAACGGGTGAGGCGGGAATAGACCAGGCGCTCCAACAGTTTAGAGATGAAGGGGAGATTGGAGACTGGTCTGTAGTTATTTGTGCAGGTTGGGTCGAGAGTGGTTTTCTTTAATAATGGAGTAATGATCGAGTGTTTGAAGGAGGAGGGGAAAATGCCAGAAGAGAGGGAGAGATTGAAGATTTTGGTTAGATGAGTGGTGACGACTGGAGAGAGGGACTGGAGCAGGTGTGAGGGAATGGGGTCAGTAGTGCATGTGGTGGGACGAGAGGAAGATAGGAGCCTGGAGACTTCTTCTTCTGTGACTGGGTCAAATGTGGAGAGTGAACCGGAGGGGATGTGAGGAAGAATGGGGGTGGCAGTGCTTGGAGGCTGAGAGCTGATTTCCTGGCGGATGTTGTCTATTTTATCCATGAAGTAGGAAGCCAGGTCATCAGCACAGAGGTCGGTGATGGGGGCCTGCACTTTAGGACTGAGGAGAGAGTGAAAGGTGTCAAAGAGTTTTTTTGGATTGTTGGATAGTGAGGAGACCAGGGTGGTGAAGTAGGTCTGTTTGGCAAGGTGAAGGGCAGAGTTGTAGGTTTTGAGCATGAATTTATAGTGGATAAAGTCTCCTGGTGAGCGAGTTTTCCTCCATAGGCGTTCAGCACTCCTGGAGCATCGCTGGAGAAATCGGGTTTGTGATGTGAGCCAGGGCTGTTTTGTTCTCTGTTTGGAGGTTCTGCGGGTGAGGGGCGCTACTTGGTCCAGGGAGCTTCTGAGAGAGTCATTGTAGTGATTTACTGCCTGATCTGGACAGGAGATTGAAGAGATTGAAGAGATAAAATGAATGTATGGTAATTGATTTTTGAAAAAGTATTTACACTATTATTTTATTTTTCTTATTTTGGGCATTTTTCATTATATTGATTTTTAAATTTTTTTATTCTTATTATTTTTTTTATATATTTTTTATTACTTTATTTTTTTATTATTTTCCATCATTACATATAATTTTTTCATTATTGAACCTTCATATTATTGTATATTTATAATTGCATTAATTTACATTTTTTTAATTACATTTTTAACTTTTTATTATATGTATTTTTATTTTTTATTATTTATTTTTTATTTCTTATTTTTTATGTTTTATATTTTTTTTTTTTATTATTTATTTTTATTTTTTATTTTTTATTATATTTTCTTTATGCTCTTTAATCTTATTTGCTTTCATTAAAATTAATAAAATTCCATAAACATTTTTTATCCTTTGACATGCAATTTACACTATTTCTTGTTAACACATGGGAAATGAATTGATAGTTTATACATATACCGTAGTATAATAAAATAATATGACCTATACACTTACACTTTTTATATAGATACACTTTTAATTTTTACTACCTCAGTAATAGACATGGGTTAATTCAATACATCTGCTCTTTTTTAAGTCACTATGTTTAACACCACAAGAAGTATAGTTGTTTTCTGTGTAAGTGGAAATATAATCACACTCTTTACATCTATGCCTGCAGTGAGCGTGCGTTTTGCTGGTAGCCGCGGTGACTAGTTGCCATTGAGAGGCGTCTATTTCACGTCGCTTCTCCGACCTCCCTCTTGACGCGTCTGGGGGTGGATACCAGGAGTGACGTCAGACGCTGAACCTGGTGATCTGGCCCTGCGGCGTGGGCTAAGTGCCATTAACTGTGCACTTGCACCTTGTTAGTACATTCTGCTATAAAAAGGACATACTACACATCAGAGGCACGATCAGGAAGAACCCCCAAGGCGAAACGCGTCAGTTTGACCCCCGCATCCACATAGGACCGGTAATTATATCACCAACCAAGGCGCAATTTTTGCAGGTCACTTGTCCAGCCTCAGTGTGCGGTTTGAATGAGAACGCATCTCCAATCTTTAGTGTGTAATTGTGCAGTAGGTACACAGCCTTTATCTTTCGCAGGCTGTTAGTCATTTCATATTTGTGCATAGTGTGACATATGATAATATGTATAAGGATGTATAGTTTTTGGAGTCTCCCATATACACATGTAATTTGTATGGTGAAGATACTGGGTGCCCTCTACATCTGGTTTCGCCACCTATTAGGGGGTCCCCTTTTGGTTGAAGCATTAACAACAGTTTACACTGTTAGCATTATATGGTCAGAGCTTGGTGTACTATAGGAGAGCTGGACCTAGGTTTACCCTTTTGGTCCCATAGGAGAGCACATGTTGTTAGATTTTTTAGGGTCCCACACTGGTTAATTGCACAAACACAATTCACTTTTTGCTTCAATGTGAAAAGGTTTTTTGATATCCTTGTATGTATGTTCCACATTAACACAGGGTGGAGGTCTCCTTCCGGGCCGGGACGATAGCTAGGCGACCCTAGGCGATCGCCTAGGGCGCCATCTTGTGGAGGGCGCATTTTTTCCGCATGAGGGGCCCATTGCCCGCCCCCTGGGGGGGCCCGCACCCCCTGGAGGGCCCCGCGCCCCCTGGGGGGCCCTGTGCTAGCCGCCGGCGGCCGCGCCGGCCAGAGAGGAGGGAGGACGCGACTTCCTGTCCTGCAGCTCTGCCCGGTGCCCGCCCCTCCTCTCCTCCTTACAGCAGACGCACGGTGACGGCGGCCGCGGTGAGTGTGCAAAGGCGCACGCCTCCCCCCGGCCCCCGCATACTGGGCCCTGTATACCACCACCACCGCTAGGCCCTGTATACCACCACACTGGGCCCTGTATACCACCACCACTGGGCCCTGTATACACCACCACTGGGCCCTGTATACACCACCACTGGGGCTGCTGTATATACTGCTGGGGCCTGTATATACCACTGGGGCCTGTATAACCCCTGGGGCTGCTGTATTACCCCTGGGGCTGCTGTATTACCCATGGGGCTGCTGTATGACCCCTGGAGCTGCTGTATTACCCCTGGGGCTGCTGTATTACCCCTGGGGCTGCTGTATAACCCCTGGGGCTGCTGTATTATTCCTGGGGCTGCTGTATTACCCCTGGGGCTGCTGTATGACCCCTGGAGCTGCTGTATTACCCCTGGGGCTGCTGTATTACCCCTGGGGCTGCTGTATAACCCCTGGGGCTGCTGTATTATTCCTGGGCTGCTGTATTACCCCTGGGGCTGCTGTATTACCCCTGGGGCTGCTGTATAACTCCTGGGGCTGCTGTATAACCCCTGGGGCTGCTGTATAACCCCTGGGGCTGCTGTATTACACCTGGGGCTGCTGCATTACCCCTGGGGCTGCTGTATTACCCCTGGGGCTGCTGTATTACCACTGGGGTCTGTATATACCACTGGGGAGGCTGCTGTATACCACACTGCTGGGGGCTGTATACCTGTGCTGGGGTCCACCCTCGGCTTATACACGAGTCAATAGGTTTTCCCAGGTTTTGGGGGCAAAAGTAGGGGGGTCGGCTTATACACAGGTCGGTTGTAATCCTACAATGTCTGCTGGACATGGTATGAGGAGGTTTATGGCTCAGTCAGTACACACTCCATACTTGTTATTAACCAGTTAATGCTCTCTTGTCCACTGCACTGCAGTGTCAAAAGAGGACAACAGCGAGACAAGCAGCAACATGGCATCAGAGAGTCCCTGACCTCGAAATAGAAGATCCTCAGATCCTGGTATTGTGACATAATATTAAGAATAATACTTTTTGTATTTATATTACACTATGAACTCCACAGCACTTTACATACATCATGAACACTGTCCCCATTGGGGCTCACAATGTAAACAACCTATCAGTATGTCTCTGTAGTGTGGTTGGACGAACCTTTTATAGGTCCCGGTTAAATTAAATTTACTTTCAAAGTATGCTGACATTTTTATTCCCAGACATATTTCGGGAAGGGGGGGGGGGGGGGGCGCCGTTTGCCTTACCTGCCTATGGCACCAAAATGCCTTGTCCCGGCACTGGTCTCCTTAACCCAGTTTTGGATAGTGTAGCAGAGCAGGTTTTTTTTGTTGAATGGTAATTAATATACAAATCACCAGCATATTGATATGAGTATGGTTTTGTAATACCTGTGTGTGTATGACACTTCACTTTGAGTATTATAATTGTTCTTCTACACTCATTAGCACATTGATACAATTTTTTGGATAGTATAGCTTTGCAGTTTATGCTTTTAGCCACTATACAAACCACTAGCACATTTGTATATGTCTTAATAAAACTACACTATGTGTGTCTGACACTGCACATTGATTACTATGAATGGCTGGGTAAATGCATTAGCACATTGACATCTTTTTAACTTTTGCTTATAATTGTTTTACCGGTTGTTGTTTGTACACTAGGTTTGGGTTTTATATTACACGCATTAACATAGAGGACCACCTATAATCTATTGAAACCTAAAATATCTCCCTTCAAATCGGTGACTCATGTAAAACGAGAAATAAAACCGATTAGTTCCCCCTCCGTACTCACAACCAGCTTATATATTTTGAGGGATCCCCTTGACACACTAAATGCACCTAATGACATATTTGTATCAACTGTATTTTCTCTGAATATTTATAGATAGTAGTATACAGCAGCCCCAGTGGTAGTATACAGCAGGCCCAGAGGTATAAACAGCCCCAGTGATAGTATACAGCTGCCCCAGTGGTATATACAACCCCAGTGGTAGTATACAGCAGCCCCAGTGGTAGTATACAGCAGCCCCAGTGGTAGTATACAGCAGCCCCAGAGGTATATACAGCCCCAGTGGTAGTATACAGCAGCCCCAGTGGTAGTATCCAGCAGCCCCAGAGGTATAAACAGCCCCAGTGGTAGTATACAGCAGCCCCAGAGGTATAAACAGCCCCAGTGGTAGTATACAGCAGTCCGCCCGCCACCCCCATCAGTATACAGGCCCCCCCATCAGTATCCAGGGTCCCCCCGTGCTCCGCAAAACCTGCAAAGTAAAATCATTATACTTATCACTGTCCTGTCGCCGCCGCCATCACGCTCCTCCGTCTTCATCCAGCGGCTTCCTGTGGTCGGCGCAGGCAATGACGTCATTGCCTGCGCCGACCACAGGAAGCTGGAAGAAGACGGATGAAGCCGGGGAGCGCGATGGCAGCGGCGGGGACGGCGGCGACAGGACAGTGATAAGTATAATGATTTTACTTTGCAGGTTTTGCGGAGCAAGGGGGGGCCCTGGATACTGATGGGGGGCTGTATACTGATGGGGGTGGCGGGCGGGCTGCTGTATACTACCACTGGGGCTGTATATGACTCGCGTATAAGCCGAGAGGGGGGGACTTTTCAGCCCAATTTTTGGGCTGAAAAACTCGGCTTATACGCGAGTATATACGGTATGTACCAATAAAATATTTTTATTTTATACTTCAATTTGGGCTATAAAGTTTTCTTTATAGCTTATTGTTGCTTTGAGTTTGCCTAGTTACCACTAGTGGCCTATTCTCTGGATTATTCCTTCCTCAGGGAGTAGTAATGTTACATACTATAACAAGAAATCTAATATATAGTAACACATAAATGACAAGTTAAGTACGTCAAAGGAAGGGGAAGGAATACTTGACCTCATTCTGCCTTGAATCCACTCCCACTCATCGGAGAAAAGAAAAAATATTTTGGTTTATTTAGAAATTTATATGAGAAGGGGAAATGCTAAAGAAACGCAAAGTGAAGCTTGCTTGTGATGAATTCATTATAAAACAAAAGTGTTTATTAACATAAAAAATTCATAAAAGTATATAAAGTTTAAAATATCTAAAACCAGTTAATAAAGTGAACTTATGAAATGTATGGATTTTCTTAGGATTTCAACTTGTATTTTATTGAAACCTCATTATTGTGTTCAACATCATTTGTTCTATAGCTACCTGGCCTGGCAACTGTGGGTCCAAGATGGAAAAGTCAGTCATGTCAAGATGTTCAAATGAGTGATTATGATTATTATTTCCCTAACAGGGGAATAAACTTTTTTTAAAACAGAAAAATACTTTTTATGGTGAATATATTCTTTCTCTATAATTCTGGATCATATTGATGTGAAAAACCACTGGTTGGATTAAATATATAAATGTGTATATGTATATTAGTGTGGATAATAGTCGAGAAAAAAAAAAATATATATATGTGTGTTCACTATTTTGTGTATTAAATGAAAGGATATTTTACCATTTTCACTAAGGGTTCTTTCACATCATGTTTTTTGTAAAACGGACAGCCACGGATCCGATTTGGCCCCCATTATCCTATGGGGGTCAGATCGGATTTGGCCTAATTGCCATCCAATTTTGTGGGATCCGATTTATGTCAATTTTTTGCTGTGCCCAAAATCGGAGACTGCTCCGATTTTGGGCACAGCAAAAAATCGGATCCCACAAAATAGGATGGCAATTAGGCCAAATCCGATCCGATCCTTGGCCTTTAACATGGCGGCCTATGAGTGCGGGCGAGGAAACAGCTGATTGTTCCTTGGACCCGATTTTAGTGTACTGAGAGCAATTTTAGTGTACTGAGCATGCTCTGCGCCAGAGCTCACATCAAAGGCAGGCACCCGACCCATGATGTTGTATTAGGTAAAGGGTCGGGAAGGGGTGAAGGACTGCATTACAGCTAATGAACTATGAAAAATGGAGACATCTTAGCTAGTACAACCACATACAACCACCCAGTAGCCTCATCAAGGTGTGTCACCTGTGCTGGGTCCTAACCTTCTTTCATACATCTACTCTATAATTGCCGTAGGCAAAATCGTGTTGGACCCCGAAAACGCCGTGGCTTTGTCACTATGTGACGTCACCACGCGCGAGCAATGGCCGCGAAGCGGCCATTGCGAGTCGCTGGCCGAAAATAGAACCAGAGGCTCGGCCACAAAGTTAGCGATTTACCGCTGAGGTAGCGCGAGCAATGGCCGCGAGGCCATTGCGAGTCGCTACCTCAGCCGCCGCACCTGCCGCAAGTCCCCCTATACTTTCTATGGGGATCCATTGCGAGTCGCTGTGTAGCGCGAGCAATGGCCGCGAGGCCATTGCGAGTCGCTACCTCAGCCGCCGCACCTGCCGCAAGTCCCCCTATACTTTCTATGGGGATTACCGCAACCGCGCCGCAAGTGTAACGGTTATGCGGCGAACGCGGCAGATGCAGTTACACTTGCGGCGCGGTTGCGGTAATACCCATAGAAAGTATAGGGGGACTTGCGGCAGGTGCGGCAAGTGCGGTTTTGCACTTGCGGCAGGTGCGGCCGCAGTTGTCGCAAGTGCAAAACCGCACTTGCCGCAAGTCCCCCTATACTTTGTATGGGGATTACCGCAAACGCGCCGCAAGTGTAACGGTTGCGGCGCGGTTGCGGTAATCCCCATAGAAAGTATAGGGGGACTTGCGGCAGGTGCGGCAAGTGCGTTTTTTAAAATTTAATAATAATAAAAATAATTTTAAAAAAATAACTAAATAATATAAATAATAAACAATAAAATAAAACATAATCATAAAAAAAAAAAAAAAAAATATATAACATTAATATATTAATTACATTAACTAATTAAAATAAAAAAATGAATCTAATACCCCCCCAAAAAGTATTGAACACCCCCCAAAAAGTATTCAACACCCCCCAAAAAGTATTGAACACCCCCCAAAAAGTATTCAACCCCCCCAAAAAGTATTCAACACCCCCCAAAAAGTATTCCACACCCCCCAAAAAGTATTCAACCCCCCAAAAAGTATTCAACCCCCCAAAAAAGTATTCAACCCCCTCAAAAAAGTATTCAACCCCCCCAAAAAGTATTCAACCCCCTCAAAAAAGTATTCAACGCCCCCAAAAAGTATTCAACCCCACCAAAAGTATTCAACCCCCCCCAAAAAGTATTCAACCCCCCCAAAAAGTATTCACACCCCCCCAAAAAGTCCTCACACCCCCCCAAAAAGTACTCAGACCAGCTATAACTATTATAAGCAAATTAATGCACGTTCTAGAATCCCGATGCATTTGCATCGGGCTCACAGCTGGTATATTATAAATCTCAGCCTCTTTCAGGATTAAAAATTTCTCTTGAATCTCTCAGATCGAGGTGTTGAGTTGGGAAGGATTTTCTTTTCATTTTTCTTTTGTTTATTTTCTCCATTTGTAATCCTCCATTTCGATGTCAGCCAGCCCCAAAGCACTGAGCACAGCCACCATGAACACTACACCTACCCAGCTGCTGGGTGGGTATCCTATTCCTTGGCTCTCCGCAGCAGCGCCACCAAATCTTCGACACAGTCCAGTCTCAGTAGCCAAGAGGCTGAACCAGCTAATCCTTAACCTGATCCTCCTTCCTCCCCCCATCATGAGTCCCAGGAGACATATGACCCCAAACTTCGGCACTCTGAGGATCTCTTTTGTACGTATCATTTTGTTGCCTCTGAGTTCTGACCTTGCATTATTGAAGAGGGATATGAGGAGGTGGTGTGCATTGATGCCCAATTATTTAAGCACCCACTACCAGAAGAAAGCCCCATTGGGGAATGTCATTTACTGTCTCAAGAGGTGGAGGATGATGATAATGAGAAATAGCTGGCATCAGGTCAGCCTCTATATCTCAACTTAGAAGGAGGATCAGATAAACAAATTGGAAGACAAATTGGTCGATGATGAGGCCACTGGACCAACCTGGACAGTAGCAAGCATAGTGAGCACAGCAACGTAGAGGGGGATGGATCCGTAGCAACAAAACTGGCAGGGAGAGGTAGTGGTTTGATTAGAGTGAGAACTGGGTCAACGCTTCATTCTTCTGCTGCATGGCAGTTTTTTTCAGATAGTCCTTCAGAGAAACACATTGTAATTTGTAGAAGAATGCAAACCTGTTCACCAGCAGAATGCTCAAACACATGGCAGCCAAGCACCTCAGAAGGTGGGTGGAACACCCGTGTACAAAATCTGTGTCTCCGAGTGAAACCACTGCCACTTGACCTGTGCTATATCTTTCCCTATATGCTGTCCAGCAAGCACTCATATCTTCTGTCCACACCATGCTGTTTCAAAGACACAAAAATCAACAGGAACTACATCCACTTTTTGTTCCAGCGAAGCATACAGCTGTCCCTCCCCCAGATGTTGGAAAGGAAGCATAACTACTCAGCTACTCACCAACAGACATAAACACTAAACATCCACATTGCCAGATTGCTAGCCCTGGAAAAGCCCTGCCATTTCGGCTTGGGAGAACAAACCTTTTCTGCAACCTTTTGGCGGTGCTCGCTCCACGGTACTCGGCTCCCAGCCGTCACTATATTGCCCGGTGTGCCATCCCCGCATTACGTAAGCACGTGTTAACTTATGTCAAGTGTGCTCTGACCAATGCCGTAACCTTGAAAGTCCACCTATCAACAGACACATGGACAAGGTGTTGTGGACAGAGAAGATATATGTCCCACTGGGTGAACCTGGTGGAGGGTGGGACAGAGTTGCTGCTTGGGACATCAAACACTCTACCCATGCCAAGACTAGTAGGTTCATTGGCAAATTTTAACCATACATCCCTTAAAAAAGTAAAATTATACATAATACCCTTATTACCATGCACCAAATAATGCTGGCATATGCAGCACCCTAGTTGGTGGTTGGAAGGCATGGACAACAAAACTGTCTCTGAGTGTGAAACCATTGCTAGTTCTTTTGTCTTACATCCTTCACAAGGCGCTGTACAGGATGCAGTGTTGGTGCCTCCTTCCCACAACTGCCCGCAATTGCACATACACAACAAATATTCAGCAACCACGGTTTTTGTCCCAGCGCAGTATTCAGTTTTCACTCTTCAGCATACATGTGTAGATCTAAATTGTTAGTGAAATAGGGGATTCATATTTGATAGCACTTTACACTGACCGTTGCTGACTGGAGAACCTCCCTGGGTGGTCCAGGGGCTGAAATGAGACAACTGTCTCCTTTTCTCTTAAATTTAGTTCAAAATTTTGGTGGTTGGTGTATGCTCCATTTTCAAGACATTTCTTCTTGACCTGGGAAATAGGAGTAATATGATCCATAGACTTATTCAGGTTGCCCCCTTACATGTATTAGAACACAGTATAGAGTTGGGCTTGACGCCTGGTTCAATTGCATAATTGCAAAGTTCGGCGATGGTCTCATCTGCTAAATTATCTTGATGAATAACGCTCATACGCAAACCCCAGTTGACTTCACTGAAGGTTGCTGCTCACAAAAAAACATTCCTGGGTTTTCCCACATTCATACTTAGATAAGGGACACATATTTAAAAGCAATTTACACTGATCGTTGCTGGCAGAAGAACATCCCTGGTTTGTCCATGGGCTGAAAAGAGATGACTGTCTCTCTTTCCCTAAATCGTCATTTCGTATCAATTTAATACAAAATTTTGGTGCTTGGTTTAAACTCCATTTTCAAGACATTACTTCTAGGCCTGAAAAGTAGAGGTAATACGCTCCTCAGACCTATTCAGGTCGCAGCCTGACATGTAGTATTTGAACACGTCCATTCTCACGATGAGCCATTTGGCTTAGCTCTGTACCAGTGACTATTCTTGAGGTAATATACTCCACAGACCTGTTCAGGTCACAGCCTGACACATATTGGTACATCGTACAGAGCTGAGCTTAAAGCTTGGTTCAATTTCACGAGTGCAAAGTTTGCTCTGTAAAATGCCTTGTTGGATAGCACGCATATGCAATGTCACATTGGAGTTCACTGAAGGTTGCTGCTGACAGAAAACCATTCCTGGGTTGTGCCACAATGTTATTTAGATAGTGGATACATATTTAAAGGGATCCTGTCACCCCCAAAACACCTCTAAACCTATTAAAAGCTGTCCCTAGAGCATATTAACACTTTCCCTACACTCCTTTTACCTCCTAAATGCACCTAGTCAAAGTGAATAAAAACGTTATTATAGTACCTCATTACTGATGATAATGAGTGACTATGCTATTCATAGTCACTCATCCAGGCTGCCCCTCTTCATCATATCACGTCTGAATAGGCGTGATCTACATCCCAGATTCAAATTCGCGCCTCCCTGCACGCTTCCCCGCTGTGCCCTGTGTCGTCCGAGGCTGCAGTGTGGCTGGGTGACGAGATCCGCGTCATTTCCGGTGCCGGGTGACGTATTTACACCCGCGCCGCGCTGTCAGCTTCAAAATGCGCACTGCGCATGCGCACTGCGCATTTTGAAGCTGACAGCTCGGCGCGCATGCGCATTGCGCATTTTGAAGCTGACAGCGCGGCGCGGGTGTAAATACGTCACCCGGCGCCGGGAATGACGCGGATCGCGTCACCCAGCCACACTGCAGCCTCGGACGACACAGGGCACAGCGGGGAAGCGTGCAGGGAGGCGCGAATTTGAATCTGGGATGTAGATCACGCCTATTCAGGCGTGATATGAAGAAGAGGGGCAGTCTGGATGAGTGACTATGAATAGCATAGTCACTCATTATCATCAGTAATGAGGTACTATAATAACGTTTTTATTCACTTTGACTAGGTGCATTTAGGAGGTAAAAGGAGTGTAGGGAAAGTGTTAATATGCTCTAGGGACAGCTTTTAATAGGTTTAGAGGTGTTTTGGGGGTGACAGGATCCCTTTAATAGCAACTTACAGTGACTGTTGCTGACCACCTGATGACCCTCCAAAAATTCAGGTTGAAGACTGACTGATGCCCCTGTCAAATGTAGGTGACTAGCAACGTTTGCTGTGGACATTATTTCTGTGGTGTGCAATTTAGCAAGTAAAGTAGATATCAGTTTAAGCCAAGCCTGTTGTCGCTTCATAGCTGCACTGCTGTAGTGCTTCCAGCTTCAGACTGTTAGGGAGTCTAATTCAGAGTCAGGTGATCATCTGGAGGATAAGGGGGGGGGGGGGGTGCAATTTATTGTAGGGGGCCTGCTGTGGGCCTTCCCAAATGAGTGCGGACCCTAAATGAATAAGTGAGTGCCCTCCAAAATCTATAGATGAGGGCCCTCTCAAATTTATAAATGAGGGCCACCTAAGCCCACTTAAAAAACTCAGGTTTTATGACAGCTGCGGCACACTGAAAACTTGATTTGGGGGTTACAGAATGACATGGAGGTGGTGGTGATGGAGGAGGAGGCAAAACCCAACATAGTAACTGGCACATTGGCTGGCATTGTAAAGTGCTATTGAATATGTATTCTACTATTTGAATATAAATGAAGGATGGACTGCCCAAATGTAAGAGCTTTCTCTCCCAAATGTATGGTAAAGGGCCACCTGAGGCCCCTCACAAAACGCAGGTTTCCTAACACCTCCAGGCCGTATGAAAACCTAAATTGAGAGTGGAAGCATGACATGGAGGTGGTGTTGGAGGAGGAGGAGAAAGGCAAAGCCCAAAATACCAAGGGTCACGTTGTAGCTGGCCTTGTAAAGTGCTGGTAAATATCTAAATAAAAAATAGGTATGAAGCAGGGACCTACAAAATGTATAAGAGAGAGCCCTAAGGGTGTGTGCCCACATAGTGGTTTTACGTCGGTTTAGCAGCGAAAATCGCCGGCGGTTTAGCATAAGTTTTATTTAAATCTATGTAAATTTTTAGCAGCTTTAGGACTTACAAGTAACCCTATGTAATTTAGAAAACACTGTGCACACATAGTGGGTTTATGTGAGCGGATCTGCCCGCGGTTGAGCGGTTTTCCAGCGGTTTAGCAGCATACAACATGTCAATTCTTTTCAGCGGTTTTTGATCGGTTCCATGAAAAAAATCCTCCATAGAAAACCGCCGGAAAAACCGCCGGAAAAACGCTGTGCACACGCTGAGAAAAACCGCCGGAAAACCGCCGGAAAACAGCTGGAGACTTCTGAGCTCAGGAGTCTAGGCTCCATGAGTTTTCCAGCGGTTTACTGACGATTTGAACGTCACTAAACCACTATGTGGGCACATACCCTTACAATTATAAAAGGAAAAAAAAAACAAAAACACAATGGTAAAGGGAATTTATTTTTCTCTTCTTTATTTTGCCTAATATACAAGTGATTATGCAGAAAAAGCTGTTTCTTAACATTTTTGTTTATACAGTCCAATTTAGGATTGGTTTGATAAGTGTTCTTGTGAATCTGTAAAAGTGATGTAACGCTCTGACAACATTGTTCCCAGAAGCCATATGTGAGTCAGAAATGCATGCAGGCATATTCTCCAGGCTGTTCCCATTCAGTTTTTATCACTTTCCCATCCATATCAGCCTCTTTCTTAGGTGCTAGACCTCCTTAGTTGTGTCCAGATGAAAATCTGTCATGTTTCCCATTGACCTGCATTGGTCTCACTATTCTGTACCAATACATGAATATTACAAACTACTCAATATGAACCTCCCAAATATGAGCTTTTCACTATTCTCTCATCACAATTCGCTACACAAAATCAGTTTTTTTGTGTGTTTGCTAAGCCATGTTCACATGTTGCATATGTGGCACCCCTGCAACCATGGCAACCACAGGATGAACTGCAGCTAGGTAAGGTAGAGAGGGTTGACTAAAACACATCCACACAGGTACACACACCGACCCCACGCTAGGACTCTAGATTAGGCAAGGGGTAGCATGGGTTAAGAGTAGGGTGGGTGGAGCGTAGAGCAGCACTGATCCAGTGGGTGGCAACATAGATAAAAACAAGGGAGCACCAAGGGGAGGCAGTTAGAGCAGAAGAAGAAGCAGATCAGAACAGTAGTAGAGGGAGGTAGATTCCCAGGAGGACAGGTGCCCTGGAGGATGCAGAATCCTGGAGGCTACATGCCCAGGGGAGAAAGCTCGCGTCATATCCGGATGCGAGGGAAGATCTACAGCTTGACAGAGGAAGAGTGGGAGGACAAGGGCCCAGCAACCGCACACACCTTAGCTGACTGGAGGAACCCTGAAGCTGAGAAACAGTGAGGACGAAGGAGGCTGGTGATCCCACAGCCATACCTGGGACACTGGAGGCTAGGCTGCTACCGCCAGAGAGCCCAGAGAGCCGGCTCTGTAGAGGTGACCGGGGGCACTCTAGGACCCTAATCACGAGACACACTGGTGTGGGGGCAGGTACTCTATGACCTGCAGCCTACCTACCACCACGGTCTAGGGACACAGCCATCAGACTAGGGTAGTGACCCTGCCAGAGAGGGAATCATCACACAAAAGCCCGTGAAGGCCAGACCAAACTCGTGGGTTAGGCAACAGAGAAAGACAAGGGCCTGAATGGTTTTAGAGGGAAGCAATGCAGAGGAGCTACCGGAGCTGAATAAACCCAGTTACCCGGAGCAGTGCTAAAGTGTGAGAACTGTTTTAACTTCAAAGAGCTAAAAGAACTGTGCCTTGTAAACTGTTGTGAACTGATACTAAAGAATCTTAAGTAAAGTACCCGCTAAGCTCACCACTGCCTGAGACTGTTTCTTTCCAGCGTCACAACAGAGTCCCACCTGAAGATCATGCTTTCCACACATGCTGGTTGGAGAAGCTGCAGCAGCAAAGTAAGTGACTGGTACAAAGCACCATCCCTCAATACATCCCTCCATCCACACTATACCTGCCCTGGGGACCCTCAGCCCTACCTGAGGAGGGGTTACCATCCACGTTGCCCCTTACCACTGTCCCCAGCAGGAATACGGCAGTGGTGGTTCCACTAACCACATATCCCGGGTGGCGTTACGACAAAATCCCTTGTAAAACCCCTTTTTGGACTGATCCCAGGCCACGGACCGGGTAACGACTACCGTGATAGCCAGAGAGACCGCATCGGCCCAGTTCCCGAGTATAGCATGGGGGTGCATCACATAAATATGGTTTATTGTTTTCTGCAGGTTTCCACACTAAACTACACAGCATAGCTGCCACTAGGCATTTCAGGGCCTTTCATTGGCAACATTTTGGGGCTCCCAGAGACTTAACTCCAGCTCCATCTCCATCCCTCAAACATTCCACAACTCTACCGCCCATTATTGGAAAAACTCAACTGCTGCATTACGTCCTCACCAATCACACATTAACAGTTCCCATCAAACACCTGATCACATACAAACATACACTGTGTGCAGAATTATTAGGCAAGCTGTATTGTAGAGGATTATTTTTATTATTGATCAACAACTATGTTCTCAATCAACCCAAAAGACTCATTAATATCAAAGCTTAATATTTTTGGAAGTTGGATTGGGGTTTTTTTAGATTTGACTATCCAAGGCTGCTTTCACATTGTGATTTAGTTAAATCCGATGCTGTCCGATACTTTTTATACGTGTTGTCCTACTCCAAGCTGTATAGGCTTGAGAGTCAACTACCAATTAAGTAAATCAGGTGATGTGCATTTCTGTAATTAGGAGGGGTGTGGTGTAATGACATCAACACCCTATATAAGGTGTGCTTAATTATTAGGCAAATGCCTTTCCTTTGGCAAAATGGGTCAGAAGAGAGATTTGATGGGCTCCTGAAAAGTCCAAAATTGTGAGATGTCTTGCAGAGGGATGCAGCAGTCTTGAAATCGCAAAACTTTTGAAGCGTGATCACCGAACAATCAAGCGTTTCATGGTAAATAGCCAACAGGGTCGCAAGAAGCGTGTTGGGCAAAAAAGACGCTAAATGACTGCGCATGAATTGAGGAAAATCAAGCGTGAAGCTGCCAAGATGCCATTTGCCACCAGTTTTGCCATATTTCAGAGCTGCAACGTTACTGGAGTATCAAAAAGCACAAGGTGTGCTATACTCAGGAACAAGGCCAAGGTAAGGAAGGCTGTAAAACAACCACCACTGAACAAGAAACATAAGATAAAACGTCAAGACTGGGCCAAGAAATATCTTAAAGAAGACCTGTCATCAACCATGCATGGCGATCTAATTACAGCACTGAATGCAGCTTGTCTGCTGAATTCAGGCAAGGAGTCCCCCAGCCCTTGAGCCCCCCTGTACCCCGAGATAATACACATTGAAAACTTACATTGTGGAGCCAAATAGGAGGTGGCTTGTGGCTGGAGCCAAAGGGCAGTTTCACACCCCCTGTATGTTTAATCCGCCCACCAACGCCTCCCTGATGCCAATCATTGTCTCCCTCGCCTGCTGCATAGTATATAGAGCTTATTGCAGTGCTGGCTGCTTTGCCCCGCCTCCTGCGGTGATGTCACCACCTTTCCCCGCCCTGCTCCATGGTTAACAATGAGCAGGGCGGGGGAAGGCGGTGATGTCACAGCAGGAAGCCGGGCCAAATCGCTTGTACTCCTGTGCCCCATCCATATCCCAGCACCTCTGTGCCTCATCCCTGCACCCATGTGCCCCATCCATATCCCTGCATCCCTGTGCCCCATCCCTGCGCCCCGGTGCTCCATCCATATCCCAGCACCACTGTGCCCCATCCATATCCCTGTGCTCCCTCTCTGCACCCCTGTGCCCCATCCATATTCCTGTGCTGTGCGCCATCCCTGCACCCCTGTGCCCCATCCATATTCCTGTGCTGTGCCCCATCCCTGCACCCCTGTGCCCCATCTCTGGATCTGGCTGGTTACAGAAATACGGTGAAGCCCACGTCATTTTTTTTTCTGAAAAATCGATAAAACAATATAAATAAAAGGGACTGCATCATTATTAACCCCTGGACCATGGTCGAGGGGTTAATAAAGATGCAGTCCCTTTTTTAGGATTGTTTTATTGATTTTTCAGGAAAAAACATGACGTGGGCTTCGCCGTATTTCTGTAACCAGCCAGATCCAGCAGGCAGCGACAGGCTGCCCCCAACCCCCAGGTGCCTATTTGTACCTGGCCGGACACAAGAATACAGGTGAGCCCCCTTTTTTTATTATTTCATGAATTTCATGAAATAATTAAAAAAAAATGCGTGGGGCTCCGCGCAATTTCTATGTCCAGCCAGGTACAGCTAAGCAACTGGGGGCTGCAATCCGCAGCGCAGGGAGGCCCAAGCTTTTTGAGCACACCCCGCTGCAAATTGCAGCCCGCAGCCGCCCCAGAAGATGGCGCGTTCATTGAAGCGCCATCTTCTGGCGCTGAACCCCGCTCTTCCAGTGGCCCTGGTGGCAGGTGGCTCACTGGGTAATAAAGGGGTTAGGGCCAGCTTTGTATTATCAGCTGACCCTAAGCCCGAAATTTATGACGGTCACGCCAATATTAGACATGACCGCCATGAATTTCCAGTAATCAATATAAAAAAAAAAAACACAACACAGAGAAAAATAATTTTATTAGAAATAAAACAGAAGACAATTAGGGACTCCATCTTTATTTAAAAAAATCCTCTTCCGTCCGACGTAGTCCAAAACGTAATCTCAGCTCTGCTACATCCCTGTGCATAGACACACAGGGATGTAACAGAGCTGAGAAGTGACTAAACAGTCATTATGACCTGAGCTGAACCCTGCTGTCAGCCCGACTCGCTCTGCTCCGGAGATTCCCGAGCGGTGACGGAAGTTAATTTATTCACTGCTTCTGTCACCGTTCGGGAATCTCAGGAAACAGAAGCAGAGAAACTCGGGGAGCAAGTCTGCGGCGGCGGCGGAGGCAGGGGTAAGTAGCCGGCCGGGCTACTTGCCGCATTTTGCCGCTGGCTTTAAAAGAATAACATGGGGATTTGCAGTTTTTTCCTCTGCTGCCAGACCCCTTATAGGGTCCGGCAGCAGAGGAATCGCTGCAATACTCGTTCACCATTCATTTACATTGGAACGAGTAGCGAGTCCTGGACTCACACTCGTCAGAGTCTAGCGATTCCGAGTAGTTTAGGATTCGCCCATTCCTACCCTCTATCTTTCTATCTCTCTCTCTATCTGTCTATCCCTCTATCTATCTATCTATCACTCTATCTATCCATCCCTCCATCCATCTTTCTATCTATCTATCTATCCCTCGGGAGGCGTCGACGCTCGCGGGGCGCCAAAAGCGTGCGCGCTCCCGCCCGTCGCCGCCAACAGCTCCGGCGGTGTCGGATGGTGTGACGGGGCCTATAGATAGATGGACAAATAGATAGAGGGATAGATGGATGGACAGATAGAGAGATAGATAGAGGGATGGATGGATGGATGAAGGGATAGATAGATAGATAGATAGATAGATAGATAGATAGATAGATAGACAGGGATAGACAGATAGATAGAAAGAGGGATAGATAGATAGATAGATAGATAGATAGATAGATAGATAGATAGATAGAGGGATAGATAGAGGGATAGCTTCAGCTTCATTTGTATAGAACAACTTGCTTCCATTTGTAATTGAGTTGTCTTGACTTTATAATATTGTAACCAGTGGCGCACCCAGAAATTTCCCAAGGTAGGGGTCCAAGAAACACACACCGGCCCTGAAAGGGGGGTGTCACCCCCCCCAGCGGGGTTCCGAGGGGCAAAGCCCCCAGTGGGCGGGTTTGGGGGAGCGAAGCCCCCCTAAAAGCCAAGCAATTTTTGTAAATTTGAATACCTAATTAATGCTTAATACTGCACGGAAACAGTCTTATTTGTTGTGCCTCTATGGTAGGAATTACATTGCGTAGTAAATAATTCCATATACACACACATAGCGCAGCCCTGGGGTCCCCTCTTTTGTGGGCCTCTGGGTGCTGTGTAATTGTTCCTGACATAGGGGCCCAGCTCCTTGTGTACTGCCCCCCCCCTCCCCTCTCCCACTCTTAACCTGTGTGCAGCTGTGTGGCAGATGCAATCATGCATATCAGTCTGCACTGAGTAGAACTGTATGATCCCCTAGGTGCTGCAGGTTCGGAGATCATCATTTATTACCCACCAGGCCGGGCCAGCAACAGTCTGAGTCCGACTCCAGACTCTGTGCTGCCTCCTCCTGGCTCCTGCCTGTATACAGAGTGAGCTCTGCTCCCCACCAGCTTGCTCTGCAGTGCCTGCTCTGGCTGGCTGCAGCCTGTACTGACTTTCTCTAGCCCTCCACACTAACGTATGAGGCGGTGCTGGGTGCCGATGAGGTACCGATGTGCTGTCTGTACCTGTAGTCTGTGGATGAGAGGAGAGGAGGGGGTCACTGACAGGAATGAGTCCCTCTTCTGTGTGTGCGTTTCACACTGCCGCAGGAAGAGGATGTGAGGGGGCGGAGTAGCGAGGACCCTCTCTGCTATGCATTCCTAGTGTGTGGAACGCACACAGGGCGGCGGAAGTGGCGGCAGAGTCAGGGACTGAAAGTAATAAAGCAGGGGTCCCCAAACTTTTTACATCAGGGGCCAGTTCACGGTCCCTCAGACCGTTGGAGTGCCGGACCATAAAAAAAATCTTGACTGCGCATGACCGTATGCACCCATTCACTGCCACATGTGATCTGTGTGCAGGCGGATGCCTGCGCACAAATCACACACTCTCGTCCACACCAGGGACGCGACATGTTGCATTTCTGGTCAAGACGAGAGTGTGTGATTTGTGCGCAGGCATCCGCCTGCGCACAGATCACCTATGCAAGTGAATGGGTGCGCACGGTCCTACGCAGTCAAGCGCAGCACCGTGCGCTCCCATTATAAAGATAGGGGCTTGCAGTGCTGCGGTCACATTGTGGCTTCCCTCCGCAGCAACGCTGCGGAGGGGAACGCAAATGTGAGGGCAGCCTTAGCTAGCGTCAGACCAGGAGACTTAATGGATAATTTACACAGGTTAAGCCGTTAAGCTGCCAATTTCATTAAAAATTCAATAAATTTCTCAAGCCTCGCTTTCCCCCCTGTGTAGGCCTTTACTTATCAGGTATCTAGTTACTTGCTATAGCAGTCCCCATATAACCACATCGTGTGCCACTCACCTGTATATTAGCTGCCTACTCCACGCTCCTTGCTGTGCTGCTTTCCAGTGTATCCCCCACAGACAACCGCCTACGTACGTTTCAAATATACTTTCTTCATCAGGGATTCCTGATCTTTTCCTAGGGATTCCAAATTGATATTAGTAAATACAGCTCCAGCTCCCCCCATACAGCGCCAGCTCCCCCATACAGCGGCAACTCCCCCATACAGCGCCAGCTTCCCCCATACAGCGCCAGCTTCCCCCATACAGCGCCAGCTCACTCCCATAGATATCCAGCTCACCCCCATAGCAATCCAGTTCACCCCCCATAGCAATCCAGCTCACCCCCATAGCAATCCAGCTCACCCCCATAGCAATCCAGCTCACCCCCATAGCAATCCAGCTCACCCCATAGCAATCCAGCTCACCCATATAGCAATCCAGTTCACCCCCATAGCAATCCAGCTCACCCATAGCAATCCAGGTCTAACCCAGAGCAATCCAGGTCTCCCCCACAGCAATCCAGCTCACCCATAGCAATCCAGGTCTCCCCCAGAGCAATCCAGGTCTCCCACACAGCAATCCAGCTCACCCATAGCAATCCAGATCTCCCCCACAGCAATCCAGCTCAACCCCACAGCAATACAGCTCACCCCCACAGCAATCCAGCTCACCCCCACAGCAATCCAGGTCTCCCCATGCAGGTCCAGCTCACCCCCATAGCAATCCAGGTCTCCCCATGCAAGTCCAGCTCCCTCCAGGTTCTCTTACCTGGCGCTGCAGCCGTTCCATCGCTGAGTTCACTGAGCTCAGTGCTCTTTCTGTCTGGTCTAGCTGCTGAGCATTCGTGCGTCACTGCGCGGCGCCAGGCTAGGTCGGACAGTGAGCGCCGAGCGGCTCCAGCCGCACTATATTGCCTGCGGCACAATTGAACAAGCGGTGGGCAACGGGGGGGGGGTGGCGGTGGGCCCCCCAGCTTCTCAGGGCCGTCCAAGGGGGGGGTCCAGACACGTAGGTCCCCCCCCTTGGGTGCGCCACTGATTGTAACATTGAATTGCCAAGATATGTATTTCAGACTGATCTCCAACTATTGATGACAACAGGTGGTTTCAATATTGAAGTTTCTGAACAGTTTTTTTCTTCAACCCAACAATCCTGTTTCCCATTTTGAGAAAACACAGTGACCTTATGAAGACTGTCAGTAATATTTGTTGAAAACATGGAGCTTGGCATGTGTTGTTCTTTAGTTTAGCAATTGTTTATGTGAGTAGGATTAAATGGAATTGAAACTCAGTAGTCCTTGGAAAATACTACAAGATTGCCTTAGCCCCGACTTACAGTATGCTCAAGATACTCAAGGTATGAGCCGCCCCATTTTCTCTGTTAGCTAACGGTACTTCTTCCTTTAAGCGATGCGCTGTATCCAGCCCCCGAAAATTAAATGTATCAGTTTACATTATATGTCTTTGTGTAACAACATGAAATAAGTGTAGTGATTTTTTTTCTTGACTTCGTACAGGAATAAAAACCTGTTTAAAGTTGAAAATAAATGCAACCAATATTAGTGTAATGTGTTTTGAAATGTTCACAATTTTCTTACCCTGTACATTGCAATCCACTACTCTTCAGCGGTATGTTGCTTTATATAGTAATTCTGACAGCATTATAGGTGCAGGACTTTGCAAAATGGACTATTATTGACCAATGCTTGGCTACCTCAAACTGGAACCTCTTCTCCCAGTGTCTCCTCTTTCTTATGCCTAATTATAATTTGACAGACAGGAGACCAAATGCAGAGCAACGTCTTGTAATCTGTTATGGCGACTCTGCTGCTACAGATGGATTACACTTAACAACAGTCAGTAGACAGCAAGTAAAACATAAGCAAGACACCTTTAGTATATTATCTATCAAGTGAACTCAATTCAAAGATTGCTAAAAACGCACCTTAATTTAACTTTTTAAATGAAAAAAAAAGACTATTTTAGTGGGGAAAGAGTCACCTAATGCAAAAATGTGTCGGTCGACAGGGTAGGGGGTACTCGGATACCGGGACAGATGGTCACTTTTTTTTATATATTGCCCTTTTATATATTGCCCTTTGTACAGGGAATATTTGCACGGAATGCGCTGAGCCTACACACCCTTTTATATAGATGGTCACTTTGATGGGGAATCACGGCTGGTCAGTTCCCGGTACCATGTTCTGGATCCTCAAGGGCGGGGATGGTGGAGGATGATGATGATGGATGGGGGAATGGTAACGTGACGCCACCTGTGGTACCTGGTAACGTGGATACCAGCGCTGCAGCCGGCCGCTGAGGTGATGGAGGTTCAGCTCAGTGTAGTACAGCTCCCCACAGGTGGAGCTTTACCTCAGGGCAGCGGGGGTGGATGAGGGGAGTCGTTGTAGCATCTCCACAATGAACGCTGCGGACAGAAGAGGTGAAGCAAGCACTCACACACACAATAGTCTCTGTTTTGGTAGCTGTTTACTGATGTCCGGTAACAGGTACAGTCCAGGAGAGTAACCAGGTTCTCGCTGTAATTTGTGACGTTCACCTAGGAAAGTTGTGAGTTCTCCTCTGTTATTGTGTGCAGTAATTGGGGTACGTCCTGCCTGAAACTGAACTTGCCGCTCCTGCCTGAAACTGAACTTGCCGCTCCTTCTCCCTCTCAGGGTACTACTCCATAAGCGACAATGAGGCCCTTCTGTTGGATCCCTATTCTCTGCTTAGGTCCCTGGTCCTGTACTTGGTCAGGTTTGAGTGTCTTCTCGTCTTTACCTCAGGGGGATTAGATCCTCCTGGTCTGCCCAGGCTTTCCCTGCTACACTTTAGATTATTAGCAGAATCGGACTCCGGTGTCCGGTGGGCTAAAGGGAAACCAGGTCTGTTCCCTTCTTTTCTCCTACTTCCTCCACTGGCCTCCGACTCGCTCCCTAGGGTGCAGCAACAGCTGGGTCAGTGTTCTCTGGTCCTGGGACTGGCTTGATCCCAGCGACCAGCTCCTTCCAGTACCTTCCTCTTTGGCTGTCTAACTGGAACTAACTGCTCTCTTCACTGCTCAGAGCAGACTAACTGACCTTTCCCCTCAGGCCTGGATCTTTATAGGGGAACTTGCTTAAGGCAGCAAGTAGAATTCCCCCTCCAGGCCTGGGTTGGAAGGTGTTGTGTGCTGTGTGTACCAAGGTGTATGTCTCTCCTTGCACCGGTGGATCCTGTGGCAATTCCCAGCAGGTGTTCCACAAAAACATAATGCTAAAGGGGTTTCCCATGACCAGAGTTTATTTTAATCAAAAAATATTGGAATAATAATAATTTCCACATTTGGATTTGATTAAAATAAACATTCCAGTGCTGACTGCTGAGATAATCTTATATATGTGCTGCTGCTATTTACTGTGTAATGGCTGTTTCTGACTGCACAGTAACAAGGTCAGATCATACCCCATCTCTACAGGGAAGAAAGTAAAAATGTATACAGACATTACAGTGAGAGATTGCAAATGATTCTTTCTTTGAGGTAAAACGTTTTTTTAATGCAGAGACATGTCTACCTCACAAAAAGAATCTGTCACGCACACGTAAAATACCATAATCTATACATTATGATTCCTACACAGGATAGTACTCCAACTGTTCAACTGTGCAGTTCCCAAGGGCACCAGAAGAGATAGGAATATCCCTAACCGCAGGAATAGAAGATGACAGCTCATGCATCTGTGGCGCCCCGAAACGGGTGAGTCACAGGAAGGTATTGCATCGCTGACTGAAGATGTAATATCTTCCGTCTCAGTGATGAAATAGTTAAACCCAGAGCTCCATACACCACATGCACCACTCAGAGGTAGAGTGCCAATCTGGTCCTGGTGGGAGGAGTGTAAGGTGTAATGTGGGGGAAGTTAGAGAAGTCGGAGGAATTGGAGGAAGAGAAGAACGTGGGAAGGAGAAGGAGCAGGGACCTGCACAGTGCCGTGCAGCCCTGGAACAGTAACTTAACCGGCAGGGCACCATCAAGCGGTGACCCATACCGGGAAAACGGGCAACACTGCAACTAAGCAACGGGTTAAAAGACACCCATGCCCAATCTCACCGGACCACCAGTTCCAAGGCAAACAATCGTTCACTGCTGTTCTGCAAAACCGGAGTGATGGAGCAGCTTTTTAGGAGAGCCTCACTACAGCCGCTAACCCAGCAGTCTTACCAGCAGGGTACCTACTATTGGGCATCTATACCCTTCACAGACGGACGCATCCTGGCTGAGGTGATTCATTAAAGGTTCCCAGTACTCTGAACTGGTACACTAAGGCAGCAACGGCAACCATACAAGAATAGGACAGTTAGCAAAAAGAGGCCCAAGCAGCGCCGGTGCCATCACCGGACTCCCACAGGTGGCGTCACGACAATCAAGAAACATCCCCATCCTTTTATCCCTATTCATCTGACCACCGGGCCCCACAGCCTCAGGCGCGGAACCGTGACGAGGGAATCATCGCCTGAGACCTGAGAACCCGGCAACTGTGTGTCACATCAGTATTTGGTAGGCCATCAAGAGTTTCCAGTACCTCCTATGGCATCATTTGGAAGGTTGCTTAACATAGCAACTGCAACAGGGAAAGCATTTAGAGGCAGACAATACAAATATGAAAGTCAGGGAGTGGGATAGTGTACATCTGAGCTGTCCCTCCCTAGGATAATCCTTGTCTCAAAATATTACCCTTGATGATGAGGATGCCTGGGTCTTTTACCTCACTAGGCTCCTGGATTAGGCTCACCTAGATGTCCCTCTTTTCCCCCAAAGGCAGTGAAAGAGCTGGAGAACAAGGAAGCACACAGAGAACCTAGGCAAGGTAACAGGTATAGAAGATTTTCAGAGGATCTGCAAATAGAAACATTGCTGCTTCAACACCAATGACAACACAACAGAACAACAGTGAGCTTTACAACAGGAAAGTACCCAAGATCTATCACACAGGATGGCCATACATGCATGCATCATTATTAATTCTTTTTGAGATCCTCAAATATAGCCAAGCATGGCATTTAATATTTCCAACAGTCCCATTTAGAGAAAAATTAATTTGAAATTCAAATTTGCCAACTTTTCAAACTTTTTCCCAGAAACTTGATTTGTCTTAAAAACGTTCACCGCGAATTGACACACTGGAAAACTTCTACTTGATTAGAAAATACATATATACCACTTTTAGTTTTGGTAAAGAAAGAGAGAAATATACAGGGCATTATCGAGAAACATACGCAGCCAAACAAAGTGCTATTAGCCAACTCTCTGATACTCCAGCATTGTGTGAAATGTGCGATCCTAGCAAATCAGATCTCAAAGTGTTCTAATTTGCAAGGAAATTTAAATTTCAGGATATTTGGCTCAAATGTTATTGCTCTGCAAAATGATCAGCTCAGCTCTAGTAACATTAATATTATTATTATTATTTATTTATTGAGCACTATTGATTCCGTGGAGCTGTACATGAGAAAGGGTTACATACGATCATGTTAAAAATACAACAAACAAGCTAACAGTGACAGACTGATACAGAGGAAAGAGAGGACCCTGCTCTTGTGGCCTTACATTTTACAGGGCAGTGGGGGAGAGACAGTAGGTTGGGTCTGTTTCTGTGGTGATGGAGTGCCAGGTCCAATTGTGGTGGAGCGTCAGTGAAGTGGTTCTGTGGTCACTGCAGGCTGTAGGCTGTTCTGAAGAGATGGGTTTTCAGGTTCTGCTTGAAGGTTCTGAGTGTGGAGGACAGTCAGATGTTTTGGAGGGCAGAATTCGAGAGAATGGGGGATGCTCGGGCGAAGTCTTGCAGGTGGTTAGATGAGGAATGTACAAGTGTGGAGGAAAGAAGGAGGTTTTGGGAGGATTGAAGATTATGAGTTGGATGATATCGGAAGATTAGTTCAGAGATATATGGGGGAGACAGATTGTGGATGGCTTTGTAAGTCAATGTTAATAGTTTGAATTGGATACGCTGGTGATTTGGGAGCCAGTGGAGGGATTTGCGGAGAGGGAGAAGTCAAGGAATAGCGAGGAGACAGGTGGATTAGTCGAGCAGCAGAGTTAAGGACAGATTGGAGAGGTGCAAGAGTGTTAACAGTGAGCCCACAGAGGAGGAGATTGCAGTAGTTGGGAGATTATGAGGACATGCACTAGTAGTTTAGTAGATTGAGGGTTGAGGAAGGGATGGATTCTGTAAATATTTTTGAGTTGGAGGTGGCAGGAGGTGGCGAGAGCTTGGATGTGCAGTCAGAAGGACAGGGCAGAGTCAAGAATTACTCCGAGGCAGCAGACTTCAGGTACAGGGCACAGTGTGATGTCATTTATTGTGATACATGGATCTGGTAAGGAAGGCATGTTTGATGGAGGAAAGATGATGAGTTCGGTTTTGTCTACATTGAGTTTTAGGAAGCAAGAGGACAAGAAGGAGGATATGACTGCTAGACACTCTGGGATTCTGGACAGGAGAGAGGTGCTATCTGGGCCATAGAGATAGATCTGATTGTCATCAGTGTACAGGTGATACTGGAAGCCATGGGACATTATGAGTTGTCCCAGACCAAGGGTATAGATTGAAAAAAAGGAGGGGCCCCAGGACAGAGCCTTGAGGGACCCGAACAGAGAGGGGATGAGGCGAGGAGGTAGTGTGGGCATGGGAGATGCTAAATGTGCAGTTGGAAAGGTAGCAGGTGATCCAGGAGAGGGCAAGGTCAGGGATACCAATGGAAGAGAGGAACTGTAATAGGAGACAGTGGTCGACTGTGTCGAATGCAGAGGACAGGTCTAGAAGAAGGAGGACGGAGAAATGTCTGTTAGCTTTGGCCATGAGAAAGTCATTAGTAATTTTGGTCAGGGCAGTTTTGGTGAAGTGGTGGGGTGGAAGCCGGATTGAAGGTTATCAGAGAGAGAGTTGGTTGAGAGGTGGGATGAGAGTACAGTGTGGACATGCTTTTCGAGAAGTTTGGAAGCAAACGGGAGGAGCGATTTGGGCTGGTAGCTGGATGTAGAAGTCGAGTCGAGGGATTGCTTCTTTAAGATAGGTGTAATTGTTGCATGTTTGAAAGTGGAAGGAAAGGTACCAGAAGTTAGTGATAGGTTGAAGAGATGGGTTAGGGCTGGGATAAGTGTAGTGGTGAGATTGGGGAGGAAGTGGAATGGGATGGAGTCGAGTGCACAAGTGGTGAGGTGTGATCTGGAGAAGAGGTGTGCAAGTTTTCCTTCAGTGATGGAGGGGAGGAGGGTTAATGGGGGAGGGGAGTGGTCTGATATACAAGGGAGTTGTGTTGTTTGGTCAGCAAAGACTTATCTGATCTGATCCATCTTGCTGGTGAAGTGTGTTGCAAAGTCTTCTGCAGAGATACGAGAAGTAGGAGGGGCAGTGGGGGACAGAGGAGGGAGTTAAATGTGTTGAATAACTGCCTGGGGTTTTGGGACAAAGAGAATATGAGGGTAATGAAGTAAGCCTATTTAGTGGTGGTGACTGCTGAGAAGAATTTGAGAAGTGCTTTTTTGAATGCTGTGTAGTCTTCTTGTGAATGTGTTTTCTTTCAACGCCACTCAGCAACCCTACAGGGTCGCTGCAGATATTTAGTGGTGTCTATGTGCCAGGGTTGCCTGCTGATTTGTCCTCTTCTGCCATGAACGAGAGGGGCATCTGCATCAATAGCTGATGTGAGTGTAGAGTTGTAGAAAGCGGTGGCGTTATCTGTGTCGTGGAAGTGTTAAGGTGTGTGATGTTTCTCAGAGGGTGTGAGAGTTGGTGGACATGGGTAGCAGGTGAGGAGGACAAGGATGAGAAGGTAAGTAGATGGTGGTCAGATAGGGGGAAAGGAGAGGTTGTTGGTTTAGTTAAGGAGCAGAGGCAGGTGAAGATGAGGTCTAGTGTATGTCCGTCTGTGTGGGTAGTTGTGGAGGACCAATGAGTGAGGCCAAAGGAGGCAAGTGAAAGGAGTTTGGAAGCTGTTAACCAGTGGGTGTCAATAGGGATGTTAAAGTCGCCCATTATAACGGTGGGAATTTCATGATAGAGAAAGTATAGAAGCCAGATGGAGAATTGGTCAAAGAAGGCAGTGGTCGGGACCGGGGGTCAATAAATGAAGGCCACTTGGATGTTGAAAGGAGAGTAGATAGGAACACAGTGCTCTTCAAAAGATGAAAGGATTAGGGAGGGAGGAGGAGGAATTGGGTTGAAGTTACAGTTGCTAGAAAGGAGAAGACCCACTGCTACACCAGGTTTGTTGCTAGTGTGAGGTGTGTGGGAGAAATGAAGTCCACCGTAACTCAGAGCAGCAGGGGAGACCATGTCGGAGGGTGTCAGTCATGTTTCTCTGAGGCACAGGAAGGATAGTCTGCGAGAGGTAAAGAGGTTGTGAATGAAGTGGAGTTTATTACAGATGGAATGGGCATTCCAGAGTGCTCCAGAGAGAGGGGGTGGTGAAGTGGGGGTCAGAGAAATGGGTTTTATATTTAAAAGATTGTGGTTGTTTCTTGCAGGTGTGGGGTGATAAGAGGGAGAAATAGTGGGGAATGTTAGCTGTGGAGATCCAGGATTGGGAGATATGTCACCAGCTGATAAGAGAAGCAAAAAGAGAGCGCAAGCAAGTGGGAGAATGAGAGTGGCTTAGAGATGGGATGCAGGGTGGATTTGACAGTATTTGACACTTGCAAAACCAATGTGTGGCATAGTGTTTCTATGAAACACAAAGGTTTTGCTGGAAAGCCCAACCGCAGGAACAAATTACCATTAGTATAAAACCAAGGGTAAAAACTTCATGTGGAAAACACAGCAAAAATGCAGGAAAAATGTCCTGTTGACACATACCCTTAATGTTAAAAAGGTTGTCCAGTCTAAATCCATATGTTTGCAATCAGTCTATGTGACATAGGCAGAGACACAGTAAAACAGTTCAAGGTTAGGACAGACAGCACAGGTTCAGAAAATGAAGCTGAAGTCAGAAGAGGAGAAATAATGGAAGGCAAGCCAGGTCAATATCGGGAAAAGCAGTACAGAACATAGCCTGACAGATGAGTGAGACTCCAGCTACAGGGGGGTGTAGCAAAGCTAGATGTGTTGCAAGGAGCAGCTCATGAAATGAAAAGACGCTGAGAGGAGCAGAGTGGCGCCCACAGTGAGTAGGTCTGCGCTTGTCCGCCACATAAGTCACAAACGTGACCGAACCCTCCCCTCATGCCACCTCCTTTTTTTGCTAGGCCAATGGAGAAACCCTCAAAAATGGTATAGGCACAGATATTCGCAGCAGACTCTTCAAAAAGAGCGGTAGAGGCAGGAAGTCCTCTCTTCTTGTCTGCATTAGAGTTCATCTGGGAAACTGCTAAGTTCTCTTGGATGCACTCCAACATGGCTTGAGTCTCTTGCACATACAGAGGACATACCTGGCTAAAGGTGGTAAGGCACCAAGTAGAAGGTTGATGGAACAGCTGTAAGGTTTAGAGATGGCCATTCCTCACCCCATTTTCAAAGAAGACATCGTGCAGGCACAGTAAATGAAGGCAGATACTAAGGTACAAAAGGGGCAGTCAGGGGTGTGATCTTGGAGAGGCAGTTGGCAGCACAATATGATCCCCAGTGAAGCACTTGACCGATTGACCAGTACATAACAAGCATGTGACGACACATTCAAGGAAGACCCAGGAGAAAAGAAATCATGGATCTGGGTAGTATGAAGACCTAAATTTTTTCAGAATACCAGGCTCCAACCTACTGAATGGCATCGTCAAATCAGCCGTCTATCCATCTACACAGTGAATAGCCAGGGGTTGATGAACCAAATATTAATGGATCAAATGGGCACCAGATATGGAGTTTCAATGTGCTGCAGCAGAAAGATACCTCTCTCCCCAGGACTGGTGACCTCAGTCAATAGTTTTGGAGAGCAAGCATTGCAACCTAGGGATGGACATCTCCCAAACCAACTCAAGCAGCTGGTAATTTCCTGACCTCACAGGGTACTGACGGACATAATGCCCTTTGCCTCCACAGTATATTCAAACATTCTCTCTACACCTTTGCTGTCACTCTTGTCTGGAAAGTTGGGCCCACTAGAGTTGATTGACTTAGCTCTATCCTAGAAGGTGCAGCCAGTGGCAGCATGTGGTGTAAGAAGGTAGGAGCCAACAGGAGTCTGTTCCTGGGCTCGCTTGCAGAAACAGATCAATCCTAGTTGCCAGGTGTACAAGCTCATCCAGGGAAGATGAAAGATTCCTTCCTGTCAATTCATCCTTAAAGGGAACCTGTCATGTCCCCTGTGCACACAAAACCAAATACCTCAAATCCCTGCCTAACAGTCCTTCATATAGCAGCATCCATAATCAGATCTTTAGAAAAAGTATTTCTAAAGATCATTTATGAGATGCATTAAGGCTTTGACTCGTCGATGGGGGATTAGTTTCACCAACCAATCAGCCCACTTAGCATGTTATTAAGCCCCTGTGGGGGTAATAACATGCTTTACAAAGCCAGCATCATATGCAACACTATATAAAGTGTGCGCAGCATTGTACCTTTAAGAATTTAGCTTTTTTGATGCTGGGTTTATGCACCCCAGCTTTATAGAGGCTCACCGTGCATAATCGGACGTTGCCGCACTTCTGGTCATGCGTAGTGTGCCTCTTTGAAACCAGGATGCATACACCAGGCTTCAGAGTTGGGTGCATGTTCGGAAGTATGGACGACATTCAATCATGCGCAGTCGCCTTGTTGAAGCTAGAGTGCATACACCCGGCATTAGGGAATCTCAATGCTAAGAGGAACAAAGCTGCATGAATGCGCGTCTTTGTAAAGCAATGATAATGACGCTGACTGTGTAAACCATGTTATCATGCCCACAGTGGTGAAATAACATGATAAGTGTGCCGACTAGTCAGGGGAAACAATGCCCCCTCAACTACTCAAAACCCTAATTAGCATCTCATAAATGATCTTTAGAAATACTTTTTGTAAAGATCTGTTTATGAATGCTACTTTATAAAAGAACTGTTAGACAGGAATTCTAGGTATGTACATAGAACCACTGGAGGTTCTGTGTGCACAGGGGACCTGACAGGTCCCCTTTAATATGGCTGGACATGTCCTGCCAGATGATCGCAACCAGGACTTTCTTCATTATATGCCAACCTTGAAGCAAGGATGTGGATGTGTAAAGTATACTGCACTACGGAATCCATGTCCTGTCTCAGACTCAGGAATGAAGAGGCCTTGAACCTTGAAAACTGCTCTGAACGTCTTCAGAAGCCACCTGAAATCATGAGTCTATGGACCTCCAAGCTCCCAAATGAGATTTGCTCAAGCAAGGGCCCAACTTGGCAGGAGAGAGACCGCAAACTCAACCTTAGTTTGAGCTAAAGTAAAGAGATGACCATGGATAGTGAAATGGATCTGGCACAGGTTAATAAAGCCGCAAATTTCATTGGGAGAGAGACAGAAGTGGAAACTGGGGCTTGGCTGCTCCACCAGAAATTGGAGAGTAGGCAGTTCCCCGTGAGAGCAATCCAGTCTTGAAGGAGGATGACCAAACATGGCAGAGGCATACAACAAGGTGGACACTGAAGTGGAAAAATCCTGCATGTGAATAGGGATCATATTAATTGCCTGCATCAACAGGTCCAGTTGCTCCCATTGTGACTGGACTTCACTATACAGGATTTGCACATTAGTCTTGGCATCACAGGGTACCTACTTGTCAACGGGGCCATGGTGTGATTATGCTGTAATTATGGTGGTTGAGGACCCACTGCACCATTGGCCAAGCTCACCCTGGATGGGCATCACTAAGTAGCTACCTGGTATTCATTATAGCCTCTGATGGTGAGGATTTGCTGGGCCACAGGTAGTCAACAGATACCACTGGCAGGCCAATCCTTGGATCTGCAGCAGCTGACCATCAAGTTAAGGTAGGCATATGAGGTACAGCGGGCACAGGCAGAGATGTAGTCAGATAGTCCGGAATTTGGCAGGCAGTACAAGTTCAGAAAATGTAGCCAAGGTCAAGAAAGGATAAATGGAAGGCAAGTTGGGTAAAAATCAGAAGAAGAGCAGAACACAGCCAGACAGAGCCCAAGATTAAGTCAGACTAAACCTATAATCAGGCAAGGTATGGAGGAGCTGTCTTCTATACCCACTAATGGCACGGGATAGGCTAGAGTAGTAACACTTGCAGGAGCCAGCTGCTTGAACTCCTGCTGAGTCTGGCCATGCCTCACTACAGCCAGGTGGAGATTCTCTAGCAAGAAGAGGATGTAGCAAAGTAGATGTGTTGCAAGTAGTAGCTCACAAGACAATCTGACACTAGGAGGAGCAGAGCTGTGTGTGCATTGAGAAGGGGAGCGTTTACCAGCCGCACAAATCACCGGTGAGAATATCCGACAAGACAGGTGTAGCCTCACTCAATGCAAATATAGTAAGTGAGGCTGCCGCCATCTAGTCGGATTCTACCTGGGGTATGAATATTACTTACTTGCAACCATGTGACCACCGTTCCTGGTTCTGAAACTGGCAAATCTTCACAACGCATCGGAGATGTGAGGATTCATAAGTCTGCAGTCACATAGAGTAACTGCAGACTTATGGATTTACACTTGACAACCCATTTAAGATAGGTGAAAACTTTTAATATTGGGAATAACCGTATATGCATAATGCTATTAATTTATGCAGAAAATACAATTTGTCCCGCAAAATACAAAACTATTTTTACCTATGCCAAAATGATAATATACTGTATTACTTGTTCAATAGTTTGCTGTAAGCTTGGTTCCCTAGCACTACATGCCATATGCTCCGATAAACACTATTTCAATACATCCAGCCTTACTTTTCCTTTCCATAAGTTATTGAAAATTGTTTGGAAACATATCTAACCAAAGCATCAAAAAGAATCGGATGGTAAATGACAGTACTATTTCATATTCATTTGGATAAACAATCATTAATGCCTGACAGGTTCCTCAGTTTTTCATGGGTAATTAGATTTCACAATACAATATGACCTTGTTGCATGTGTTTATTTCCTCTCTAAAGAGTGTTTACAATGAATTCATAGATATATGTTTCCAGAAGGCGTAGGTCAGAAATATAATATCAACTCACGGGTTCATGACGTCAATATCAACAGCAGAGATGAATGGTTTTATCTGACTTCAATCCAGGAGCAGTTTCCAAAGAATTTGAACAAACTCATCAACTGAATTTTTGACTGGAGAAGATATGCATTTTATTATTTCTTTTACCAACCACAATACATATTGGATACAGGCAGTGAAAATTCGAGTTTTTCTGCTGCCTGAGGCGAAAATTATGATTGCGCCTTCCCCCCTATCCAAATAGAAACAGAAACCATTCTGTCTAAGGACAACAGGGACAAAATTGTAGAACTGTACAAGGCTGGAATGGGCTACAGGACAATATGTAAGCAGCTTAGTGAGAAGGCCACTGTTGGTGCAATAATTAGAAACTGGAAGAAGCACAAGATGACTGTCAATCTTCTTCAATCTGGGATTCCTTGCAAGATCTTGCCTCATGGGGTAAGGGTGATTCTGAAAAAGGTCAGAAATCAGCCTCGAACTACATGGGAGGAAATGGTCATTGACCTGAAGAGAGCTAGGGCTACAGTCTCAAAGATTACCTTTACTACCAAACTACGCCTTCATGAATTAAAATCTCGCAGGGCAAAAAATGTCCCTCTGCTCATGCCAGCACATGTCCAGTCCCATTTACAGTTTGCCAATGACCATCTGGATGATCCAGAGGAGACATGGGAGATAGCCATGTGGTCAGATGAGACCAAAATAGAACTTTTTGATATCAACTCCACTCGGCGCATTTGGAGAAAGAAGAAGGATGAGTACAACACCAAAAACAAAACCGTGAATCATAGGGGTGAAAACATATATTGGGGGTGCTTTTAGGCAAAGAGAGCAGGATGACAGCACCATATTGAAGGGAGGATGGATGGTGTGATGTATCATGAGGTTTTGGTCATCAGCCTCCTTCACTTAGTAAGGCTACTTTAATATTTGCTCCGCTGCATCTAGTTTGCAGACGGGAATGCAGTACGGAATGCATAATTTATTGTGTCACTGCATTCTCATTCACCCCAATGTATGATTTGTATGCTTGCAGAGCCGAGCGTACAAATCATACATTCTCCGACGCACAGAGAATGTAACATGTCGCACTTCTGTGCGCCAAGAATCAGTGCATGCAGACGTGAACAAGGCCATCTGCGGGCAACCGCATACACCGTGCGTCCCTATGTTAAACATAGGGATGCACAATGGATGTGTTGCAGCATGCATTCGGCAGCTCACATACGCAGCGGAGCCGAACGCAAGTGTGAAACCGGTTTAAGAGCTGTAAACACACACAGCCAGGGCAACTAAGCACTTCAAAGTCCTGGAGAGGCTTAAGGCCACATCACATGCTTCAATATTGTGAACGATATCGCTTAAGCGATCCGGATTTTGGATCGCTTAAACTATATGGTTTGTGCGTCGTTGCGTGTAACCGAGCGATCTTTCAGTGAAAAATCACTTGATTGTTTGGTTGAAGATTTGTGAGCAGGACCTCAAATCTGTCGTTCATCGTTCAATTAACCTGCGCTCAACCTGCTGCATCGTGCTGTGTGACACCTCTCAAACTATCTCATTCTCCACTTCGCCTATTCCTGATGCTAGATGGAGTCAATTGCTGAGCAGTGCGCATGAAACCTGGTGCGCTGCCAAATTTAACATCGTTAACGAGATCTAGGCTTGTGACACCGCGCAAATGATATCAATAAATTCGTCTAGCCATCTGGTGACTTTTCAGGCGATATCGTGAACGAGATTGAAGCTTGTGATGTGGCATTTTAGTCTGTCTCCATATCTGAACCCATTAGAAATTCTTTGCAGGGAGCTGAAACTCAAAATTGCCCAGCAACAGCCCCGAAACCAGTAAGATCTCGAGAACATCTGTATGAAGGAATGGGCCAAAATCCTTGCAGCAGTGTGTGCAAACTTGGTCAAGAACTACAGGAAACATTTGACCTCTGTAATTGCAAACAAAGGTTTCTGTAAATATTAATTTCTGTTTTTCTATTGTAACAAATACATATTTCATTCAATAAAGTGGAAAATGATTACTGTATGTAAAAACAATATACGGTAATGGGATTTTTTTCTTTTTAAATTCTGTATTTCATAGTTGAAGTTTACCTATGATAAAAAAGTGAAACACATGTATTATATAGAGTCATTACAAATAGAGTGATCTATTTCAAGTGTTTATTTCTGTTAATGTTGATGATTATGGCTTACAGCCAATGAAAACCCAAAGGTCATTATCTCAGAAAATTTAAGTAGGAAGGAAGAATGGTTAAAAACTATGTTACTGTATTCCACAAGACATCAAAAGGTGAATATAACATACATTTTTTAGTCAATTCATTTCAGGACTCCCTGAAACACCTCGAAACATGGCATTATGATATTGATTTGTCCTGAGGAAGGGGCCAGGGAGCCCTGAAATGCATTGACTAATACATCAATATTATATTCACCTTTTGATGTCTCGTGGAAAACAGCAGTGTGGTTTTTAACCCTTCATCCTCTCTACTCTATATGCACCATGTTGGGGTCTGCAGCAGCCGTGATATGCTATTATAGTGGTTTTAACTCTCACAACCACACAAGGTGAAGCCTCTGATACCTATTTAGGTTACATTTTATCTCTCAGACCCTCCATCATTCCTAAATAAATTTTTTGAGATAATGACCTTTCGGGTTTTCATTGATTGTAAGACATAATCATCAACATTACCAGAAATGAACATTTGAAATAGATTACTCTGCTTGTAATGACTCTATAATTTACAGTGTTGGCCAAAAGTATTGACACCCCTGCAATTCTGTCAGATAATACTCAGTTTCTTCCTGAAAATGATTGCAATCACAAATTCTTTGGTATTATTATCTTCATTTAATTTGTCTTCAATGAAAAAAAACACAAAAAGAATTGTCCTAAAGCCAAATTGGATATAATTCCACACCAACCATAAAAAAGGGGGTGGACAAAAGTATTGGCACCGTTAGAAAAACCATGTGATGCTTCTCTAATTTGTGTAATTAACAGCACCTGTAACTTACCTGTGGCGCCTAACAGGTGTTGGCAATAACTAAATCACACTTGCAGCCAGTTGACATGGATTAAAGTTGACTCAACCTCTGTCCTGTGTCCTTGTGTGTACCACATTGAGCATGGAGAAAAGAAAGAAGACCAAAGAACTATCTGAGGACTTGAGAAACCAAATTGTGAGGAAGCATGAGCAATCTCAAGGCTACAAGTCCATCTCCAAAGACCTGAATGTTCCTGTTGAAAATGAAGAAAAGCGGCGCTCACCAAGGATGATGAAAGCGGTGTCCTTTATTGGAGTTGCCAGTACATAGTGCAGGGAGGGGAGACCGGAGTGACGACGGCACCCGTTGAAGGGCGAGAGCCCGAAACGGTGCCGTCGGCACTCCGGTCTCCCCTCCCTGCACTATGTACTGGCAACTCCAATAAAGGACACCGCTTTCATCATCCTTGGTGAGTGCCGCTTTTCTTCATTTTCATTTGGACTTTGTTTTTGTTTGGCTGGCACCCTAAGTGATTCCTGTGGCTCCTGTCTTTTGTTCACCTCCTAATTGGAGTTCCCCCAGAAGGTGGTGCCCCATTCTCCCCTCCTTTTTCTCCTGAATGTTCCTGTGTCTACCGTGCGCAGTGTCATCAAGAAATTTAAAGCCCAAGGCTCTGTGGCTAATCTCCCTAGATGTGGGCGGAAAAGATTGCGCGGATGGTGGATAAAGAACCTTGACTAACATCCAAACAAGTTCAAGCTGCCCTGCAGTGTAAGGGTACAACAGTGTCAACCCGTACTATCCGTCTGAATGAAAAGGGACTGTATGGTAGGAGACCCAGGAAGACCCCACATCTTACCCCGAGACATAAAAAAGCCAGCCTGGAGTTTGCCAAAACTTACCTGAGAAAGCCTAAAATGTTTTGGAAGAATGTTCTCTCTTTTTGGGCAAAGGCATCAACATAGAGTTTACAGGAGAAAAAAAAAGAGGCATTCAAAGAAAAGAACACAGTCTCTACAGTCAAACATGGCGGAGGTTCCCTGATGTTTTGGGGTTGCTTTGGGGTTGCTTTGCTGCCTCTGGCACTGGACTGCTTGACCGTGTGCATGGCATTATGAAGTCTGAAGACTACCAACAAATTTTGCAGCATAATCTAGGGCCCAGTGTGAGAAAGCTGGGTCTTCCTCAGAGGTGATGGGTCTTCCAGCAGGACAATGACCCAAAACACACTTCAAAAAGCACTAGAGAATGGTTTGAGAGAAAGCACTGGAGACTTCTAAGGTGGCCAGCAATGAGTCCAGACCTGAATCCCATAGAACACCTGTGGAGAGATCTAAAAATGGCAGTCTAGAGAAGGCACCCTTCAAATATCAGGGACCTGGAGCAGTTTGCCAAGGAAGAATGGTCTAAAATTCCAGCAGAGCATTGTAAGAAACTCATTGATGGTTACCGGAAGCAGTTGATCGCAGTAATTTTGGCTAAAGGTTGTGCAACCAAGTATTAGGCTGAGGGTGCCAATACTTTTGTCTGGTCCATTTTTGGAGTTTTGTGTGAAATGATCAATGTTTTGCTTTTTGCTTCATTCTCTTTTGTTTTTTTTCATTGAAGACAAATTAAATGAAGATAATAATACCAAAGAATTTGTGATTGCAATCATTTTCAGGAAGAAACTGAGTATTATCTGACAGAATTGCAGGGGTGTCAATACTTTTGGCCAACACTGTATATGCGCGTCCCTTTATGTATTGAATTACTGAAATAAATTAATGTTTTGAAGATATTCTAATTAATTGAAATGCACCTGTACGTGTATGGAGAAAGACAACTGAGACACTCATGTATCAAAAGCAGCTCTCTGTCTCAATGTTTAGTGTTTATTACATCATCAACTTATGATGTTAGTTTAGTTACGAATATAGGCATTTCTTGGACATACATTGTAACATCCTAAATTGCTCATCTTATCTCTTACACAGTGCTGGCATTATTATATATATGTGGTGTCCTGCTCCCACAGGTAACCACAAGCTTACCTAGTGCACAGCTGGATTTCCACAGGGTGTACCACTTACAAACAACACCTTCCACCCCAGCTAGGAGGAGCTAAACTCGCTGACCTTAGGCGAGATCCCCTATAAATACTGGTGCTGGGGGAGGAGTTAGGTAGAGTGTGCAGATGCTAGGAGAGCTACGAACACGTCCTGGTGCTCGGTGCCATGCTAGGCCCGAACCTGTGACCCGGAGTAGCCCTTCTGCCATCCAGCCAGGCCCAGGAGTGAGACCGAAAGGCGAGGAGAACAGAGGACAGTGGGAGTAGATAAGCCAAAGGAGTTTCGCCTAATTAAGTACCGGACTTCGGGGGGTCCGCATCTGCAGCAGAGCTTCAAGCCAGCAGAAAACCCTGATACACCGTGGAGACTTCAGTCACCCAATCCCCTGCATAGTCAATATCAAGGGAACCAGATACCGTAGTGAGGAGAGGGCAGCGGTGATCAACGAGGGTAACCTGCAGACACAGAGAGAGAAAGAAGTGAGGAGGCCAGCCAGGTTATACATGGGCAGGGCTTCAAAAAACAGGAGAGACAACTTAAGGAGGCCGTATATCCAATACCCACTCCCTGTGGAAGTTCAACTGTGCTTCTAGTCACCTAACAGTGCTCCGGACGAATTACCTACAATTTCCACCAGTAAAAAGGTAAAGAGACACTCATCGGTGTGTGTGTTATTCCTCCCTGCTCCCGTGCTCTGCAGAGACTGCTTCACTATCCTTTACCTTGGCCCAAGTCCCTACTCTGAACTGCCCACTACAACGCTGCCCCATAGGCCCAGCTTCACCTGTAGGAAGCAATACCACCCTTGCCGCAATACCATCGCCCTCCGGAGAACTGTGGCAGCGCTGGTGATCCCTCACCAGGTACTACTTGTGGCGTCACAAATTATCCTAATAGAAACTGTATTTTTAAGAAGTCCCAGACCCCAGGGTCAAGGACTCGGGTGCAGCCACCTGTGATAGCGTCCCCCTGACACCGTGCCCAAGCTCTGAGTACCCCGGCCTGGGCGGATCATATACAAGTGCATTGCAATAAATTAGAATATAATAAAAAATATAATTTACTAGATGGTGACCCGATTCTAACGCATCGGGTATTCTAGAATATGTATGTAGTTTATTTATGAAGATTTAAGAATAATGCAATGAATACACAGGTTTTTCCGGGTAAAATTTGTACATTATCATTTAAATCCTGCGGCAATATCACTGATTGGTCGCAGGCGGCCATGACCAGTCAACGAAGACGGTTTAAATCCCACGCCAATATCGCTGATTGGTTGCATCCGCCCCTTTGAGATGTGGTTGGGGACCGCCCCTTTAAGATGTGGTTGGGGACTGCCCCATTAAGATGTGGTTGGGACTGCTCCTTTAAGATGTGGTTGGGGACTGCCCCTTTAAGATGTGGTTGGGGACCACCCCTTTAAGAAGTGGTTGGGGACTGCCCCTTTAACCCTCCGTCACGTACAATAGGCCTGACAGGCACATCTCTTTTACTTTCATTTCAGTTTTGAAATGTTTGTATTTCAGAGTCATTAGTTTTATGTTAAGTAAATCGGTTTTTTTTGCACCTGATTATGTGTAGTCTCTTTTATTACATCCCTATGAAGGTCACTGATCACTTTTAGAGCACTGAAATTGCAAACATTAGATATTATAGGTATTTTTGTAGCCTGCACCTGACAGTCACATTGTATGTGAACTCGTTAGAACCGATATTGTATGTGACGGAGGGTTAAGAGGTTGAGGACAGCCCCTTTAAGAGGTTGTTGAGGTCCACTCCTTTAAGACATGGTTGGGGATGGCCCCTTTAAGATGTGGTTATGGACAGCCCCTTTAAGACATGGTTGGGGTCCGCTCCCTTAAGACATGATTGGGTGTCGCCCCTTTAAGATGTGGTTGGGGATTGCCCCTTTAAGGAGTGGTTGGGGACCACCCCTTTAAGACGTGGTTGAGGACTGCCCCTTTAAGACATGGTTGGGGTCCGCTCCCTTAAGACATGATTGGGTGTCGCCCCTTTAAGATGTGGTTGGGGACCGTCCCTTTAAAACATGGTTGGGGACTGCCCCTTTAAGATGTCTGCGCATGACCGTGCGCTCCCATTCACTGCAATATGTTATTTGTACGACGCGGTCGCGTTCCTGGTGCGGACGAGAGTGTGTGATTTGTGCGCGGGCATCCGCCTGCGTACAAATCACATATTGCAGTGAATGGGAGGGCACGGTCATGCGCAGACCCGCGCATGACCGTGCGTTCCCATTATAAACATAGGGGCTGCGGTCAGCTTGCGGATCCCCTCCGCAGGACGCTGCGGAGGGTCCACAAATGTGAAGCCAGCCTTACTTCTTCATGATGTACAGTACAAAGCTAAAATAAATAGATAAGTACCACTGTTCCTGCTTCTAATTTTATAAAAATATTTTATTGCTGGATTCTATATAAAATCTCAGCTTCCATGGCCTAAATGCACGCTTATCATGGAAGACCAATATACAGGGCGTACTTAACCTGTCTGTGGTTCTGTTGCATCTGCCCTACCCTTTACTGTGCATCCACAGCATACTCATGCTGCCTGCCATCCCACGTCATCTGCCCATTCCTCTTCTGTGTCTTCGGCTGGGGTCACAGTTGACATGCGTTTTTTAGTGCCTTTTAAAAACTCATGCGTTTTTACATGCGTTTTGTCATGTCAGCATGAGTTTTTTAAGGTGTGTGATGGCTCCCTGCGTTTTTGGCTGCGTTTTTAAATCTGCACCAAAAAATAGTGCATGTACTATTTTTTGGTGCGTTTTGAAAAACGCATGCGTTTTTGTAGAAAACGCATGCGTTTTTATAACATGGGCACCTATGGAAAATGAATGCAAAAACGCATGTACAATTAGTACCATTTAGTGCCATTCAAAAACGCATGCGTTTTTCATAGGAGCCCATGTTAAAAAAACGCATGCGTTTTCTAAAACGCTTGCGTTTTTTTAACATGGGCTCCTATGGAAAACGCATGCGTTTTTGAATGCCACTAATTGTACATGCGTTTTTTCATGCGTTTCCCATAAGGCCCCATATTAAAAAACGCATGCGTTTTTGGATATGCTCCAAAAACGCATGTTACTGTCACACATGCTTTTTTGCTATTAGGGCATGCGTTTTTTAACATGGGGTGCGAAGGTGCGAAACAGAATGTATGCAAACAAAATTCCACATCTTCTGTAGTGCTCGTGCAAATTTTTTTTGGACCTTGTCACGACGACTGTACCATGTAATGTACGCATTTTGGTAATGTCTTGTCGTCCCCATGTTTGCAATGTTAATGGTCTTAAAAGGAACATCATACCAACATTACTTTCCATCTCACAACTCCCTCCACACATATATCATGTGTAAACTATAATGATGGTGTGTGCGACGCTAATGCGTTGTGCTGGCCATATTTCCCGACCGCAGAGCGTCCTCTGGCCTCCGCCAGTATGTGTGTGCGACGCCTTTGCGGATTGAGAAATGATGGGCCGCTCCCGCAATTTGCGTCGTGACGTCATGACGTTGCCTTGCAGCAGGCCCACCCTTTAGAGGTGGAGTGAAGTCCCAGCAGTGAAAATGGCGGCGGAACAGCGCTCATTAGCCTGGGGCGAGCCTGAGCTGCTAATTTTATTTGATTTGTTAGACAACCACGATTACTGGTGTGTTCAACCACACCAGAACCCCAGGCTGCACAAAAAAAGAATTGTGCGCAAAATCCAACGGGCCTTGATGCGGGACCTAAATGTAGACCGAAGCTACAAGCAAATAGTTAAAAAGATTGCGGATATGAAACATAAGGCCAGGGACCGTATTGCCGCCATCCGTGAACACATCCAGACTTTGCGTGGTGAGTATTATGTCATGATACATACAAACATGTGTCATCATTCCACAATATAGCATAGTACACACAACCCAGAAGCAAACATCTATTGTCTCCTACACCAATTAGTCCTACTCCAGGTCTTCCAATATTTCAGTAACAACCAGTGGCATAAATTCAAGGCCTGGGGCCCCGATGCGAAAGCTCCAGCGGGGACCCCAATTATTGCAAATCTTTAATAGTATTAGTCTTTTTCTATGGGCCAAAGGGACTTTTGGGGCCCCCTAGGCTGCAGGGCCCGGGTGCGATCGCAACCCCTGCACCTGCTCTAGTTACGCCCCTGGTACCAACACATAAGCAATATTGCTGTTGCGTGTTATTTAGTAAGCAATACTGTGGTAAACCAGTAAAGTAACCATACCTAGGACCAGTATGTTGTAATGTCCACATAACTTAAAGGCCACTTCACACACACAGATATCTGAGTCCAATATCTGAACAGATGTCTGGTAGCAGTGAAATCATGTATACATTGCTCCATGTTGTACACAGCCACAAAATGGAGCAATGTATCCATGATTTCACTGCAACCAGAGATCTGTTCAGATCTTGGACTCCGATATGTGTGTGTGAAGTGGCCTTTATTGTTTAATGTTTAAAAAATAATAGCAGTACATACACCAGCAGACACACTATAATGTCATAATGCACATAAGGCCATCATGTATCTAAAAGCTAAGTTATACCACAAAGGGTAGTAGGCACACACTACACTATTTTTAAAGTTTATAAATAGTTTGTAACACATGCTACCTTGAAAATACACAGATGCCGAAGATGAGGCAGACCAGGCTCCATTGGCAGCACCAGCAGAAGGACCACACAGGTCACCCGAGAGATCACCTGCACGCTCAAGATCACCACTTACCATTCCCTCTAGGGAAACATTGTCCCCAGCCTCGCCATCATCTGCACTTGGATCGCCACATCGGTCAGTAGCAGCATCACCACGAGCAGATCTGGGAGAGTCACCGGGCCAAGCTCCTGCATACTCCCCTCTGGCAGGGGAACAACGTGGCCATCTGGGAGTGTGTCTGCCCTCTGTTTCGGGTGATCAGGACACACCCCATGGGCAATCGGCATTACAAGCAATAATGGAGGCATATGGAGCTGGCCAGCCACAATCATCAAGTGATGAACATGGCAGTGCTTCAGGTACTTGTGAATTGTTTGCTGCCCTTTTTGGTTTTTAAAAAGTAAATATTACTGTATGTGATGTCCACTTGACACACACAAAATTATTTGTCCAACTTCAGCAAAAATTACTGGTTACAGTGAAATCATGGACACATTGTTCCATTTTGACACAGCCACAAAATTGATAAATGTGTCCATGATTTTGAGACAAACAATTTAATTTGTTCAGAAGTCGGACACATAACTTTTTGTGTGTAAAGTGTAGCTTAAAACCAACATGCTGTTAATTACTTTTTTTGTTTCTTGAAAACCACTAGGCCCAACAGCTGATGAATCCCCATCTAATTTGCGCCAATCACCCTCCTCTGTCAATGGCTCCCCTCCTGTAGTTGGTAATTATTTTTGCTGTTAACACTTCGAATGTTGTTGACAAGGTATTGTAAAATTCTGTCCAATGATGTTTGTATTCTCACAATGTAGGACAAATATCTTACCGGGACCTAATTCCGGCCTTCCAAGAGGCTCTGGTGAAGCTACGGGAGGCAACAACGCAGCTGGAGGTGCTGGGTGCCATGTTGCACCATTTTGTCAGCCAAGCTTCAAGTCAGGGCCCTGTTGGCCCACATTAATTATTTTCATTACTACCTTTCTTCCAAGTTGGAATTTGAATTGTGTCATGTTGACATACTGTGGGTAGTTACTTTTTTCCTTTTAAAAAGGTCATGTTGGCCCGTAAACTCATGTGGAATGTTTCTGCATTACGCCATTGTTGATATGTTTGGACACATTTGCACTTTATGACCAATGTTTGGCCATGGTCCATTTTACTATGTTCGGTTTTTGATACTACGTTTTAAAAAAACCCTGTGTGCCTTGCATTTGTTAGCAAGACGCTAAATTACAAAAAAACTCAACAAATTTACTTGTGTGCATTTTCATTGACCAACATAACTACACCTACCCAAAACCTGGATTCATGTCAAAGATGCTACATAAATTAGAAATATGCGTCATTTCGTGTGGGCCTAAAGCCCACTTTACACACACACATATCTGAATACAATATCTAAACAGATCTATGGTAGCTTTTAAATAAACCAGAGGTTTGCAAATGCAGTCCTCAAGGCACACCAACAGGGAATGTTTTCTGGATTTCATTTTAAATTGGAAGCAGCAGCAGGGAAGGTGATTCAATTTTCACATGGCCAATACGAATTAAATCCTGAAAACCTGCACTCTTGTTGTGCCTTGAGGCCTGGAGTTTGTATACTCCAAAATCATGGATAAAATAGCACATTGTGTGGATGTGTCCAACATCGATCAATTAAACCATGATTTCCCTATCAAAAAAAATCATGACAGATCTTGAACTCAGATGTCTTTGTGTGTAAAGTGGCCTTAAGTAACCCAAAAAAGACGACCCAGGGCACACAACTATTTAGGATTGTTGAACACTGTATGAGTACCGCACCACATAGACCATGGGACATTCTGGGGAGGGCAAAGTAAGGTCCACTTTACACACAGAAAGTGAGTGTTAAAAATATTTGTAAAATTGAGGCTTACACTGAACTAATGTACAAATTGCTACATTTCAGCCACGCCGCAAAACATAACAATCTGGACATGATTTCATTGCAAGCCAAAATGTGGAAACTCAATGTTTGAAAAAGTGTGTGTGTGTAAAGTGCCCTTAAGACCAACTAACATTTCCGATTATTACAACTTTAATTTTTATAGCTACTTGTATTGTCTGGAACATCTGTGTGTGACATTATTTAGATGGGAAAAAAATTGTACCTGCTTGATAACTGTTATCTATTCTCTAAAAAAATACAACAGTTTTTAGAAAAGTAAATTTATTGTAGCCCAAAAAAACAAACTAAAATTTAGGTTTTCTTCCACCTTGGGATAAATCAAATGGTAATAAAGGCAAATAAACAATATGGTCCATGAAAGAAATCACAGGTTTTGGTAGCGTCCCCAATAAGGCTCATAGTCTTCGCCAGGATTGGCGATGCCAGACTCACCCTCTTCCCTTGCAGGAAGAGGGTATGTTCTGTGCCGAGGGAAAGATGGCAAAGGCACCCTCGGCACACCATGAATATGTCCAGGCCCCAACATTGGCATTTGCGGCCGATGAAGGAACACTGACGGGGCATGTAGCTGGTGGGTGGCCAGGGTTGTCGGGGTGGGCTGGGGGGGCTGTGGTGGGGGGGTGGGCTCCGACAACACTGTCTCCCCAGTCAGTGTCCCATTAATCGACGCCTCCAGGGCCAGAGTGATGATCCTCTCCAGGTGAGTTTTTTCAGGCCGGGCCAGCTCTGACACCCGTTCACTGACCATAAGCCCAATCCCAGTCCAAGGAACCCGTTCAAGGTTGAGCAGCACCCTCTTGGCCCAGTCACCCAGCTGGGTTGAAGGGGGAGCATGTCTTCGCCGTGACCTGGACCCCTCCCTGGGCCCCGGGTGCTGCCTGGTGGGACCGGGATCAGGCTCCACCCCCGATGTAGTGGGGGGCTCCTCCAGAACGGGTGCCTCCTCTTGGCTTGGCCCGGCGCCTTGAGAGTCCTGTGAATATGAAGTAAAAAAAAAAAAAAATAAGGAAAAGCAAAACACAGCTATGCTGTTACAGGCAAAATCCCATAAACCACTTTAAGCATGCAATGTAATCAATGTTAAAATTTGAAAGATAACATTGATACACTTTGAAAATTTGAAAAAAACACCCTGCTCACTCTACTTACATAAGTAAGCAGCATGTTTACGCAGATGTGCAGAGACAAGAAAAAAAGCTTGTGTCCCTTTTAGAAGGGATAAAAAACGTGCTTTAGCCAAAGGTGCAGGATGAAAAAGAACACACGATGATAGGTTTTAAAAGTGCCACACAACACCAGTGTATACAACCACCGTTTAATAGAGAGACAAACCAGAACATCAAACACATACCTCTTGTGGCGGATCCGACTCTTGGAGAGTGGCGGTTGAATTTTGTGCAAAGGACCTGCTGCACAGTGTACTAGGAGGCTCATGCTGGTCCTTGAGGAAATGGAGGAGGTTAAAGAACCACAAACGTGGCACATAAACCTCCCCCGTTCCACTCCCGGACCGCATGGATTTATTTACCTCCTTCACCTCCTTTTGGTACACTGTGCGCAGGTTAGCTATTTTCCTTTGCACAAAATTCAAATCAACACTCAGCCCTGGGTTGTGCTGCTGGCTGAGTGAGATTAGCTGGTCATACGCCACTCTCCGCGCCGTATTGTTCTTATATTCCGGCGCTCTGACCCGCCACAAGCACTCCAGCTCCTGGTATTTCGCTATGAAGGCCTGGATATATTCATGCTTGTCTGTCATCTGTGAACCCAGAACAAAAAAACTGTCAAAACACATATGCATGCTTCATTTCCTTTCATGTGTTTGCATGTGGCTCAATGTCTTCCTGTTAAAATCTTAACACATTGTCATTCATGCCGCAAAATTTAAAATACATACACCTAAACATTTTGCAAAGGAGGGCATTAATCAACATAGCCAAACGGTATGTATGTATGCCACTCATTTGCAAAGGATGTAAGGGCAACTTGCCGAACTTGCGGGTCAACACATAAACAACAACATTAGCGGGACGGAGGAGCAAACTATCTGCTCCTGTACGCCAAGGCATGATTGGTTTGGCTAATACACAAATAACCATGTAAATGGTCCAAAGCAAAGAGGCATGCTAATTGCTACATAAAATGTACAAAAAAAAAAAAAAAAGGAGCAGGGTTCAGGAACATTTCAAAACACAACAAATAAAAACATAAGTGTTAAACCAAAAATACAATTGCCACACAGACACACATCTTTGTAACGTACGCACATGTATGTGTTTGAAAATCCAAGCAGATACACTTCTTGGTAAAGTGTGTCAGCAACACATATACAGCAAGATGTGGACAGGGTTCAACAGGTGCAAGCAAAATATGTATTTGATGGCCATTTTTCACACACCAAATTATCGGTCAAAACTATGAGCAACTTGCTGGATGCATTAAAATCAGGGACACATTGCTCCATTGTAGACATTTACCAAAGGGAAAAATGTGCCCATAATTTGCAACCAAAAACAAATTTGCTCATACGTTTGACAGATAACTTGGTGTGGGTAAAGTGGCCATGAGTTACATATATTGTGCATATATGCAAGTTTAGAAACATTAAAAACACTTTGAATGACTAAACAAACACACTATAATAGAAATACTACATGTAAAATAAGCAACAAAACATGACGACCAAGAGTCGCCAATACATACCGTCAATCCTGCTATGCAAAAATAGGGAACGCTACCACGGAGTATATGCATGTGTTTGTGTGGGGATGATGGTAAAGTCGTCTTTTAAAGGATAACCAGCCAATGGAAAACGTTAATTAGCTGGCCAATCAACGACGTTGGGCGTTGGCAGTCAAGACGCAGTACCATTGGACGACGCAAGTGTGTTGCCTAATTACTTGGTGTTTGGCCCTTCATAAACCGCACACAGCTGAACGCAATTAGGTTTTCTGCCCAGCGCCATTGAGGTAAGTAATGTTCCTGATTGTATTTTTTATACTTGAAAATTTGGCATAGTTATTGCGTTTAGTACGAATAGCCCTGCATGTACAATTGTGACTAGCCAGCATTAGTAGCTTGGAGACGCTGTGCAAAGTGTGCACATGTATTTCACGTTGTGTAAAGTAAAATATATCCTAGGTGCTGTGTGATTGTGGAAGTTGCGTTGGCATGCAGGCCTTTGCAGGTTATATGTGCTAGAAAACACTGTGATGACGAGTGAAGTAACAGCATAATATTGTTTGCACACATTTACACACAGTTTTTATATGTGTTATGCTGCACATGTTTGAGTTGTAGATTCCTACATGTGTGTACTTATTTTTTCACGTAATATCCGTTTAATTGAGGATTTAGGATTGAAAGATGTTTAAAATGTTGGCTCTTGGGCTGTCTGAGGTGGATATGGGGCTTACAATTATTTTTGTTGGGGTGCTGAGCTTAAACCAATACATAGGCCAAATTAATTAAAAAATTTCCTGACATTGCACATTTAATGTCTTTGCTCCTGGATATGCTGCCCACACAGCACACCAGGATTAATATTGTTTGTGTGTGTACATGGATGCTGGATGGTTTGAAACATGTTATGCTTATTGAGTGTGGTTGTATGGTTTTTTAAGGCAACTTCACACACACAGATATATTTAGTCCAATATCGGAACACATCTCTGTTTGCAGTGGAATCATGGATACATTGCTCCATGTTTTACCCAGCCATAAAATGGAAGAGTCTATCCATGATGTCAGTGCAAGCAGAAATGTGTTCAGATATTGGACTCAGATATCTGTGTGTGTGAAGTGGCGTTTACTTATTTGCAAGCATGGTTGAATTGGATTGGTTTTTTTATATGATTTAGGTTGCCAAAATGCGTGAGCAGTTTACACTGTAAACAGTTACCTAAATTTTTTTTTTCAATTACTTTGGGTTAATCCTTGCTGGACATGGCGTTACTTCCCACATACTGCACTTTGCATAGTGCCTTTGTTGAAAAATGCTTTTTAACCAAGACATTCACACACACAGCAGCACTGTCACTTCCAATTGTCATGTCTTTTCAAAAGCCTTCAAAAATAGACAGACAGGCTATTGTCATCATTAAACCTTTGCTAATATGTCTGTCTGGAACTTTTTTTTATTTTTTATTGTTTTTTTATGGCAAAAAATCTATACTATGTATGTGAGGCGTTCTAAATAAATAGCACCGATACAACATTACATGTTGTTTGCCATCATACCCCATCACTACATTACATGGTTTCATGCAGTCCTCTTTGGTGCTGCTGTGTGTGTCACATTTGAGTTCTCCCAATATTTTTTTTCGATTTATGTCAACAATGTGTTAACATTTTTCAATTTTACTCTCTTCCAGATTCCTGCTACCACTTTTTTGCCGAGATGCATCATTCCTTAATGGGAGTAGTGGCTTTGTCCATGGTTGAGGATGCCTTGTTGACAGATGAGAGGAATGAGAGACTGCGGAGGCGGAGACGACGGCGTGTGTGGTCTCGTGACTGGCTCCTGCAAAGGTCCGACCTGACCCACATGCGCCTTGTCCGTCAGCTGGAGAATAACAATCCGCAGGATTTCCGAAATTTCCTCCGCATGTCCGAGGATTCATTCAAAATACTGTTGGACTTGGTTACACCACATATTGCCCGTGAGGACACTGTGATGCGTCCAGCAGTACCAGCAGAGGAGCGGTTGGTTGTCACTCTACGTTTCTTGGCTTCAGGGCGCACGCTCACTGAGCTGCAGTATGCATCCGCAGTGTCGCGCTCCCTGCTGAGTAGCCTTATCCCTGAGACTTGTGAGGCTATTGTGAGGTGTCTCTTGCCAACCTATATGCGGTTTCCAACAACCCCCGCGGAATGGTTGTCAGTTGCCACTGGCTTTCAGGAGAGGTGGCAATTCCCAAACTGCGGGGGGGCATTGGATGGCAAGCATGTGAGGATCACACAACCCCATAACAGCGGGTCTTACTATTATAACTACAAGGGTTATTTTAGTGTGGTCCTCATGGCCCTCGTCAATGCAAATTACGAGTTCCTCCTTGTGGATGTGGGGATGAACGGTCGTGTGTCTGATGGTGGAGTTTTGGCCCATAGCTCATTTGGTCGGGACCTTGTGGATGGCCGCCTGAACTTACCCACCAATGATGACACCACTGAGCATCTCAACTTCGCCTTTGTGGGGATGAGGCCTTTGCACTACACGCCAACCTCCTTCGGCCATATCCCCAGAGGGCTCTGACCCCTGAGAAACGCATTTTCAACTACCGCCTATCCCGTGCACGGCGGGTGGTTGAAAATGCGTTTGGGATAATGGCCAATAGATTCCGCGTCTTTCATACTCCTTTAAGTCTGAAAATGGAATCTATCCGTATGGTAGTGATGGCGTGTTGTGTGCTACATAACTTTCTGCGGCGTAGGGATACACAATCCTACACGCCAGTAAGTTTTGTAGATAGTGTGGACCCCACAAGTGGGGAACTGAGTCCAGGGGATTGGCGTGCTAACGACTTTGGGATAGCGCCACTCCAGCCGTTAGGCCCAGGTCGACCTCAGCAGGATGCCAGAAGCAACAGAGACAGCTACTGCTCATATCTCAATGGCCCTGGGGCAGTGCCCTGGCAGCCACACGACATGTAAGGGGGTAGTCTGAGGTCCTTAATGTGCCATGTGTTAGGCAGCTGGTTTTTGTATAGTTTTGCTACAAAGTACTGTATGTTTATTTGTGTAATGTATCACTTTTTATGTTTATGTATTATGTCACATTGTCTTGTTATGTTTTGCTATGGTGTGTGTGAACACTATACCAATATATTTTTGTATAAACCACAAGTGTGTGTGCATACTTTCTTTCTAACATGATTACAGTACATGACGCATTTCATTATATGTTGTGGTTCGGGTTTGGTTATCCAAATGGTGTTTAGGGGTCCATGCACCATTGTCTGCACATGTACATTACACATGTATATGGGTGATCAAACAGAATGCATTTGGAAATTATTTCTCTATGGCCACATATTGTTTAGTACACATTGGTGGGTAAACACATATGGCCTATGATTGTCTGTGTCCTTAACACATATGCAGAAGGGTAAACACATACATACATTTAATAGCATGCAACAACAGGGGTATGTGAGTTACATACACATGTGCAGCCTTCTACAGGGGAGGTGAACAAGTTGCTCTGTAGTGGGATATTGTAATATGTATGTGTGCAACGTCACACACACAGATATCTGTGCAGATATTGTTTTCAGATCTCTGTTTACAGTGAAATCATGGACACATTATTGTTTTTTCTGCCCTTGTACAAATGTAAAAATGTGTCTATGATTTCACTGCAAACAAACATATGTGAAAAATATCTGCACAGATATCTGTGTGTGTAACATGGCACAAACGTTTTGCAATTAAAAACGAAAAACAGTGTTGGCGCAAATGCGACGCAGAATATATGTTAAATAAGCGGCTGGAACAGTGCCACACAATGGTTAAATCCATCCCGGACCACAGCGTGTTGGAGACGTTTAGCGGCCAATCAAGACGCACTGGCGCCGGCCAATAGGATTATCGTGGGCGCGGCAAAATACTACCTTCTAGCCGCCCATGTCCTCAGGTACGCCGAAGCCACACCCACATTGGTTCTGGGATTGTGCTGTGTGAATACCCGACTTCGATGTGAAATATCGCCGGGCCATCGGACGCGGCCACTTCCGGATCGTTGCTCCGTCGTGGATCGGAGGTGAAATTGGTACGTCTAAACCTCCGATGCGATGCGGGAGGAACGTGCACTAATTGCGCGCTCCCGCGCCATTGTGTTGCGATATCGAAACGATATCGCGGCGTGTAAACCCACCATTACACTGCTATTCATTTAAAGGAATCAGCAGGTGTTTTCTGAGTAAACTGAATAGACACAATGATCTTGGTTTCAGCTATGTAATTCTTGTTTAACGAGTTCAAAATTTGTGATAGAAATGTCCAATTTCTTTTTTAGTACAGAATACATGGGACCACTGAATAGAATGAATGTATTCAGAAATCCAAATGTGATGCTAGTCAGTACAAAAACTAGTTGTGACACAGAATGTGAAAATAGTCACTACTTAAACTAGAATGTGACAGAGTGTACTTACAGGAGTGGAGGCAACAGGGAATTCAGGAAAGCTAGGATTAGTTCCTAGAGAGGTTGTAGTATTCACAGAGTAGATTAAGACGTAGTCATGTAACAGACAGTGTCAGGTTTTCATGGAGATAATGAGGAGGATTCAGGGATTAAACAGAGGCATATACAGGTCATGGTCCATCGGTCAAAATGCTAGGAGAATAATGACAAGTTCAGGGAACAGGTAAAAGAGTAATCAAACAACAGTTCAGATCAGATAACAGAGGAGAGCAGACACAAGAATGCAGGCCACAGAGCACTTCAGACAGAATGTACGACTGACAGCATTCTGGGAAGGGATTCTCACCTGAGTAACAGAGCAATCACTGTAAGTTTGAGCACCTGAGCAACCCAGACTCTCCCAGAACCAGAATGGAAGACTGCTCTGGAGAACAGCATGGTGACAGCTCAGCACAGCAATAGCATAACTACAATAGTGTACCAGATGCACTGCACAGAGGGATCAGGACACCATTAAAATCACAGATGTGAGACTGAGATTAGTGAGGCATGTTATTCTAATCTGATTCTTAGGTTCTAGATCAGCCAGTACTCAATAGGTCAGTCTGCTGTTCAATAAATAGCTCATTTTTTTTCTCTTGTGTTCCCTGCAGCCTTTAAATCAGGGGTGGGGAACTCCAGTCCTCGAGGGCCGCAAACAGTGCAGGTTTTCACGATTTCCTTAGTATTGCACAGGTGATAACATAATCACTTGCACTGGTGATGATTCCAATCCCTGTTCAATACTAAGGAAATCGTGAAAACCTGAACTGTTTGCGGCCCTCGAGGACTGGAGTTCCCCACCCCTGCTTTAAATCTAGGGTCGTGTTTTGTATACATGTACCATGGCTGTTAAGAAGTCATTCTATAAAAGTCACTCTGAGTTTTATGAAGCAGCTTCCTCAAAGCTGTACCGTGGACATGCACCAAATACTAAGTCGCACTCAAACCTAACAGCAAGATTTGGTTTATAAACCAGGATTAATTGTATGAATTTATAAATCATCCTTTAAGGTATTTCCATTATAGGCAATAAAAATATATCCAAAAGGTATACCTGTCACGCTTAGGAGGTGAGGTAATCAGGTAACTAGATGGTGTGATGGGCGAATGGAGTCAGGGGAGCCTAATCTGAGCCTGATGCTGGGGTCCCTGGCTTGCCCTGTTCTCAGAGGTACCTTTGAAGGTGAGGAGGTCTGAGCCACCATCCTTTTTTCCTAAGCTTCTGATTAGCCCTAGGCTGAGGGCTCCTACCTCCACCCACAGGTCAGGGATCACAGCTACTCCTAAGGCAATAAAACACTAGGAGAGACTTCAGATCAGCAGCAAGGTGTCTTCTCAGCTCAGTGACTAAGAGTAAATAACTCTATCAAGAGGCGTCTGACAGAGGAAAGGGAAGGCTACTTAAAAGTCAGTGGGAGGGAATTCCAGGTGAGCCACACCTAGCCTCACATCAACCAGCACAAGACCTTCACATCTATACCTACATCACAAGCAACAGCACAAGACCTTCACTTCCATACCTCATACAGCTCCTGAAGGAATGCAAACACAAAAACACACAGCAGCATGAGCAGTCAGTGCAATCTGAGCACGTGAGAATACCACTAAACAATACATCCAGGTAAGGAATATATGAAGAGGTGGGTATTCACATGCTCAGATCTCTACAAATTTACCTATGGGGGCTATGTCAGACGTTAGGCCAAATTCCCATGTCACAAACCAATACCCATCTGTTTGAGAACTTTACAGCATACCTTGTCAATATTATATAAAAATCAATGAAGGGAAAATCTTTTTAAGTATTTGTAGAATCTAGAAAGTACACCCATAATTAAAACTAGGATGAATGCTAAAATGTGCCCCATTTATTCTTCTACTTTGTATCTTTTAATATAGTGCATCACAGACAAATACCAAATCTTTACTGTTTCCTGAAGAAAGATGAACACATTGTATTGTATCTTCTAGTAATTTGTTTACTGACACATAGTTATTTTCCACTTTCTGGAAATAGGAGCCAAATTTTCGGTATTTTCTTACGTCTTCATTTTCTACCTAAAAAACAAAATATAGAGTGTTTATAGATGAATGTTTGCTGTCTGCCACACTGTTTACATGTTGCTCTGACATGTTTACTCAAAACCAGAGAGCACAGCATTAAGTTTCTAGGAATATGAGGCATAGTAGAATTGCTTTGTAAACTCTGAAACTGCAAGAAAAGAATGGGATTTTGCACATGTTTAGAGGTACTAAATGCTTTAGATGTGCCTTAGGCGGCCGTCACACTCATCAATATCGTGAGCGATATTGTTAGCGATCACGTGCACGCGCGATCGCTAACAATATCGTTCACATCGCTGGTGAGCTATCACACAGACAGACTCACCAGCGATGTGGACCAGCGAGATCGCTGGTAACTATGGTACACATCGGGTTACTAGGCGCCGCGCGGCACTTAGTAACCCGACGTTTACCATAGATACCATCTCCCAGCATAGGCTCTGCCGCTGGGAGATCGTTCATCGTGGTGTCACACACCACGATGATGCAGATTGATCAAGCGTTTATCGCTTGATATGAGCTCCGGCTCACCAATCTGCGATCTAACGATCAAGCGATTTTACATTGTAAAATCGCTTGATTACACGCAGCGATGCACAAACGATATCGCTTAAGCGATCAAAAAGCAGATCACTTAAACGATATCGTTCGCAATATTGAACCGTGTGACGGCCGCCTTATGGAAACATCAAACATACAATAGTCGGTAAGTAAAGCTAAATATAAAAAATTGAATGACCTTGGTCCGGTGACCACATATGTCTTCTATGGCAGCCTTACCAGGGTGGTGCAAATCTTTTTCAGTCTGCACTTAAATACAAGAATACTTGGTGCCTTTTATGATTAGATTTACTGGTGACACATCTCATGTGAGGCCTAGTGAAGATTTGATAATTACATTTAAAGATGGATATCACTGAGAATGAACATATGTCTGCCTCAGAAACAGTCTAGTGTGGACATCTTGAGGAAGGTTTATGTATGGTTTTGTACAATATTTCTGTTATGAAGTATATTTGACTGTTTATTAAAATCAATTGCTCTACAATATTATACAAATTTAAATGGTTGTTACACATTAAGTATTCAGGAAATACTGTAAAAGGAAAAATGCACAAAATAGATGACCTTATTTAAAGAGAAAAAAAATGAAATAATGTTGTTACTTAACTAGGAATTTATGGCGTTACCACCATCATTAAGATAGAGGCAGCAGACAGGAACAGTGGGAAGGCGATATCTAATGTTGACAGGGTACTGTAAGCAATGGTGAAACCTTTGCAAGGACACTCCCAATGGGCACCATATTTGGTGTTTTACCCAAATTCAAGGGTAATAACATGCCATGCTCTGACTTGGTGTCTCTGCTGCAGAGCACACTGTAGATTCTTAACATCAGCCCATATGTTGAAGTAGGCCTCGCTTTGATTGCCCTGGAGGGAGAATCTCATAGAAATGTCCTCCTACAACCTGAGCCCCCACCTGGTACCCTGAAAACATCAGTGAGGTTCTTGGAAGAGATCTACAGCAATACCGCTAGTGTGGGACACCTTCAAGCCAAGTTTTTCTCTAGACTGCAGCGGGAAGAAGGAATATCCCAATAAGCAACAGTATTGTAAGAAGTGTTAGCTGAAATGCAGAGAAAGGAATCAGGGGAATCAGTGGTGTAGACCATACAGACCGGCTACTCCAGTAACAGTTCATTCTGGGATTGTACAGCACACCCTTGATACATTCCTTATCAGAATGGGTTCAGGCAAATCCTCCTCTTACATTTCGCCAAATCCTGGTCGAGGCAGTGGCCCGAAGTAAAGAGGAAAGCTAAGTGACAGTGGTGGTGCACATCCAGGCCACCAGTCCCGGAGTAGACCCTAACTGCAAAGAGGTACTGGTCAAGGTGGTGCAAAACGTACAGAGCTCTCTTCGCAACATGCAAGAGAAGCTGACTCAGATGGAACAAAGAATGGGAAATCTATCCGCAGGAAGTCTGTACCCAGCCTTGCCATTGGAGAACCACTGCATTCTGGCCCATCACACTCATGCAACAATTCCTCAGCCCTGCTGATAGGTGGCCCATGGACGCAGGCTGCTTCCAATCAGCCTCTAGAGACAAGAAGACAGGCTTGGGATGTCCCCCAGTTGGGAGAAGATATCCACTGCTGGAGATGTGGAAATTGGAGGCACCTTGACAGAGAATGCCAGAACTACCCTCGAGGTCAACGGGGGTCATCGTCAAAACGACCAGCGCCCCCAGTGGTTGTGACCCAGTCAACTAGGGAGGCCTGCGTGTTACCCCAGTCCCTGGGGAAAGCCATTAAACAGTGGGTGTAGTGCCCCGCTAGTCAGAGCTCTACAAAAGGGAACTGCACCCCTAACAGAACGTGCAGTATTCTTGTTCTGGTAGGGGGTAATAGAAGCCTGAAGCTCCACAACCACACACATACACCTAGTAATAGGGGACCAATCAGGCAACCCGTTACTAGGGTAACCAGTCCCGGTGGTAGGAGAGCTATGTTATATAGTGAGTGGGGAAAGAACAGTCAGTCAGGTTCAGATTCAGAGACAAGACAAGCAGTGAGTGAGAAGCTGGGAGGAGAGTCAGTAAAGAGGAGAAGTAACGGGAGGGCACCTCAACCTGGTGGCCCAGACAGAGAGGGGCGGATAGAGGGTAACCGAATACCCTGACCCAGTCTGAAGCGGGTTACTGGCTCCGAAGAGGTGCAGAGGACAACCCCTGAGCCGCAAATTACCGGCGTGGTTGAAAGCTTCATAGGAGCACGATCCAGCCCGACCTACGCACGGTCCCCACCAGAAGCACCAAACTGGGTTGAGCACCCCTTAGAGAGAGAAGGGATCCTCATATCACCCGACAGGCCTGATTCAACAAGCGGGATTCGTGCAGTTTAGCGTGAGGAAGAAGGAGAGCGCAGAGATAGCACAGTGAAAGAGATAAAGAAGGAACATCACTGGAGCTTCAGAGGGACATTGCCTACTGCCAGGACCACCCGGTCCACTACCCTAGCTGTAACAACTGCATACCCTGTAAGCTGCAGATTACCAGAGTAAAGTTCCCTTACAGAGTGATCAAGTGTCTGTGTTTTTTCTTTGTGAATTGAGGTAATTCTGCATCGTGAAGCAACGACTGCGCTACCATATTCCACAGGATCTACATGTGGCGTCACAACATTTTCATCCATTAACTTTAATCCCTGTAAATACCCTTTTTTGTTGGCACCATAAGGGCACAGGCTCGGGCACCGACCACCCGTGATATCCCTGCATCCGACCACCCGAGATCTGAGTACCCAGACCCTTGTGGGCCAGACATGGGGACATATCAAATATGAAGATGGGGGGCTGAGACAGATGAAGCGCTGGATAACCCAGCAGCCGAAGCCTAGCAAATAAAAAATGGATAACCTTGACACTGAGATGAAGAATGTCTTCCATCAATGGGATGAACTGGAGGTCCATGAATCAGTATTATACCGCAAAAGTTAACAGCCAAAAGATACGGAGGTGAGGTGGCAGGTGGTCATCCCCGGAAGTGTGGCTCAAGAAGTAGCCAAGGAAGACCACGAGTTTGGAGCCCACTTCGGAGCAGCAAAGACCTACCAATGGCTACAGTGGTATGTGTACTGCCCCTGGTTGGAGCCCATGGTGGAAGAGGTTTGCCATCAATGCCAAGTATGCGATCTTATTAAGAGCACTAAAGAACAAAGGGCACACATCCTCACTTCTTGGGTGAAAGAACATTGGCAATCACTACAAACAATACAGCAGTTGGCAGGTCAGCAGCTACTGAAGAAAGAACATACAGGCTGTAAACCGACTCAAGAGATACTGCTTCAATCTAGAGACCGAGTATTAGTCAGAGAGAAACACCCCAAGGGTAAACTGAGTGAGAGATGGGAAGTACAGCCTTACAGAGTAATCCAGTGAGTGTGTGCTGATGGCCCAGTCTACAGGGTGCAGATTGAGAGTGCTAGAGTACTATACAGAAATATATTGTGACCATGCCGGTCTGAAGTCCTGTCTGTGTCATTGCCACCTGAAGTCGCTACTCCACTACCTGAAACTATGGTGCCCGTGTGTAAAGCCGATGATAACTGGTGGACTATCCCTGATGCTGTAGGGATCCTCAGCCCTCCAGCATCACTAATTCCATGGTTGAATCACTACCACCACATGAAGTTGAGCCACTACCGCTGCATGAAGATGAGAGACGACAAGAACCCACTGTAACCCCTGCAAGAAATGTTCCTCTGGAAGTCAGCCAAGTCTTGCCTGATAGTCAAGACCTTTGAAGGTCCCAAAGATCTACTGCAGGGGATCTACCAGTCAGATATGTTGAAAATTGAGGTTTTTCCCTGCCTCTGGCCGCTCTGTGCTGCCTCCTGCTGCCCTGTTCCTCCTACTTATTGTGTCCGCCACCCTCCTCGCTTGCGCCGACGTCCAAGCTTCTGATCTCAAGCAAGAGCATAGCAAGGCCGTGATGTCAGCCGCCGTCTCCCGTCCTCGCAATGCACCTGCATGAGAAAAGAAGCTTAGATGCTGGCACTGACAAGGAGGGGGTGGATGCAATAAGGAGGAGGAAGAGAGGAGCAGGAGGCGGTGCAGAGCAGCCGGAGGCAGGGAAAAACCTCCGTGCCAGTGCTGACTCCATACGAAGGAATGCCCTCCAGACTCACTATATGTAAGATTTATAAAGTCTATTTCTCAGCGCACAGGGGGGCTAGAGCCATGGGGGATCCCATCCCTGAATGCAGCACGCATGCTGCATTCAGTGGTGCATTTAGATTGCCATGCACAAGGAGGGTGACTGGTCCTCTTTAAGTAGAGAAGCATGTAGGGGGTGTCACTGCAGTGAACAGTTAAAAGCAGTTGCTGCCAAATTAAGAGACAGTGCCACTTGTGTGCATGTGATGGAATGTTCTGCTCCCCCTGCTAAAAATGTTAGTGGAACTGGTTGAGGCTACAAGAGGAGCAGATAAGCCTGTAGCAGGAGAGAGCTGCATGGCTGTGATAAGGAGCCTGGTGAACTGTGGAAAAGTTTACATTGCCTGCGTGCATTGCTGGACTAGAGTTATTGTGCAGGCTTTGTGATTGCTAAAAAGATGACTGCCGTGTGCTGTACTGAGGAATCACGAAACGTTGGTGGTCCTGCATAGGACCAGGAATGGTACTTTAGACCTCAGGAAGACCTCGAGGACCGTAAAGCAAGAAGAAGCCATCGACTAATCCAGCAAGGAGAAGTGCGCACCACTGAACTAGACTGTTAAGGGCCCCTGGGACTGCACTTGCATCCCCAACATCACCATGAGTTTGTCTCTGGACGTGCACACATTAGGGTATAGTGTAGGCCTCAATAGTCAGAACCTGCCAGCCATGTGGCCTGTCTTGCAGAGGCCAGTGAGGTTATAAGGATAGAGGATTTCTCTGCGTGATATCGATCCTGTAATAGTTAGAATACCGTGCTATTGAGCAGCCCTGGTAGAGAATACAGAAGCTTGTAAAATTAGTTTTTTGGCACAGTATCCCCCTTATAATCTGCTGCACCATAACCATTCCTTGCCTGTTAATAAATCCATCCTTTGTTGTTGGCCACCTCGTCTTATGTACCAAAATGCTACTCTGCGCTGTGGTGGTCCCTCGGCCATTGATTTATATACAGAGCCCCTAAGTACAAGAAGGGCAGAAACCTCTTTCAAGTGACCCCATTTTGGAAATTACACACCTTTGGAAATTCATCTATGGATGTAATGACAATTTTAATTTCATGGATGTTTTCCACAAACAGCAATGGATATTGTTGAGTGAAAATTGCTAATTTGTCATTGTAGTGCTCTTAAATTGTCGTGCCCACATATTTTGCTCAGCTTGGGTTTCACCCCTAAATTTAGCAGGGTTTCCTCGCTACAGCAATGCCAAACATGCGTTTTTACAGAGCGTTTGTACTACCAGTAATGTTTAAGCCCTCTATATGTCTGCTAACAGATGACGAATCTGAGTGGGGACTTGTTTCTTGTGGGTTGAGTAGAAGCTTTTATTGGTGGCATTTTGGAGTACAGATCATTTTGGATCAGTTTAAATTTTTCCTGTGCCCAACGCTGAGAGCTTACATTGGGGTTTCCATCTGAATCTATAAAATACATGATTTAGATGAAACCCCAGATGAATCCATTCACTAATGAGGCAGCAGAGCTACTCTGGATTTTGTATGGCTTCTGTAAGACCTGTTGCACATCTAATGTTGGGTTGCATTTGACTTCATTTGCGTTTCTATGCGTTTTTACTGCTAAAAACGCATGCGTTTTTGGCCCCATAGGGTTTAATGGAAACGCATGCAAAAACGCATGTCATTTTTCTGTAAACGCAAAAACGCATGCGTTTTTGTGTTTACTGAAAATGGCATGCGTTTTTGCATGTGTTTCCATTGAACGCTATGGGGCCAAAAAATCATGCATTTTTAGCTGTAAAAACGCATAGAAAAGCAAATGAAGACAAACGCAACCCAGCATTAGATGTGAAAAGGGCCTAAGGCAGTGTCCAGCTTATAAGATGTGCATTAAAGAGGTAGTCAGCCATACTTTCATGCATTCCTAAACAATAGGCACGCAGGATCATAGGCCAGAGAGAGTCTAAGGTGACTCCATCTGCCTCCATCAGGAGTTCTGTCTGAATCACCTGTTTAAAAAATGTATATGTAAACCCAGATGTAAACACCTAGTGTAGATTGCAGGTTAAATGTGAGCCGAGCCTGCTTGTGATCTTTGAGGAGAAGAAGGAATAACCCAACAGCAGAGTAAGAATTTCTTGAATTTATTTTTTAAACTCCTCACCGTGCAGTATAAGTGATTAGATGGCTTTATTTTTTGGGACAGTGAGATTACAGTGTTACCAGAATCGTTTTTCTATGTGTTGTTACTATACATACCTAGCACACAGGTGCTATGACAATAGGGGGCCGGGGAAGTGATACAGGGAGTGCACTCACTCTCGCAACCTTCTAAATGCAGTGATACCTCTCAATCGTGGCATCTAGAGGATTAATTAGCCAGGAGCAGTGCTCATGCTGTCTCTAGCTGTTACTGCAGAAGCTCCGGTGGTGATCATGCAGGAAGTGCTGATATTCAGACTTTCCTGTACAAACTTGCAGTGATCGAACAGTCAGATTGACTTACCAATCACAGCAATTTGAGAGTGGGGACCACTAATATCGGTCTGCATCTCTTGCTGTGTTGATCAACGGTCAGTGAAAGCTGTTAGCATGGAGCTGTCATTGTGTTTTCACATAGTGACAATATAAAGCCATGACAGACATAGCACGTCATAGTGAGTGAACTGACAACCTTTCATGACATATAATGTAAGTAATTGGTTGTGAAGAGGTTAACCTTTTCGATTTACTGTTTTATAATAATTATTAAGAAAAATTGTTTAATAATTTCGAACAAAGTGTACTTAAAAGGGAACTTCGGAGAGATAAAAAAATGTTTAGAACTAATATTATTCACAAACTGCTCCTCACCCGTCACCTCTCCATTATGGGACAATACATTACACCTAATTGTGCAACTCCCTCCCTTCGCAGTGAGCATCTGTATATTCGATAACAGACACTTCCTCATTCAATTACATGGGCATAACATCACAGAAGGCCCTATTGTGACAGTCTCTGCTGATAATAGGTGTGGTCTTTGTACAGAACCAGAAATCCAGATTCCGGCTAGGATCTTTTAAGACGTCATGCCCATATAAAATGAGGAAGCGTATCTTCTTGGACGAGCTGAAGCTCAATGAGGAGGGAGAGGTAGAGCTGCACAATCAGGTGTGACATATTGTCCATAGAAGATGGATGAAGTGTATGGAACAGTTGGTGAATAAGTGATTTATATTAGTTCTAAGCCTATACAAGTGTAACAGGCAGCTCTGCATTATAGCATAGGAGTGCATGCACCATACAATTTTTTTATTATCTCCCCGGAGTTCCACCTTAATAAAAGCCGAGTGACTTTCAATGTACTTTACTATGTAATGATGTTCTAAAGCTCCAGTGCTGAGTTTCCTGCTTGTGAATCTGTGGGGTCAGGAAGTCAGCTGTTAAACACAACTGTATCTACAAAAAGAAGGCAGACAAAATTTAACATCATGTTTGCCTTCATGATCATTGTGTACATAATGCGAAAACACTACATAATTAAGAAAGCACTGACAGTGCTTCTACCTCCACACCCAGTGATCAATTTATTGCTAGGTGTATGCAGAGAGCAGGAGCTGCTGGTGCTCAATGTATAAAATAAATAAACATAGCACAACAAAAAGAAAAAAAATATATATACAAAGAAACCCAGACAGTCTAAATAGCTGTTTATAGCCCCACCCCATTGTAAAAAGAAATACGTCCAATATACATATAAAAATATATACTGTATATATAGTGAGACAGTCCGGGGGATCATATGCGATGGGAGCTATGTCTCCCCCAGAATGCGCACTGTCACATATTGAACCCGGTATAGGGTGTAGGAAAGAGGGACGGTCCACTCCCTCCGCCCCGGGTCTTGCAGGTTTCCCCGGAAGGAGACACAGCGTTAAAAGCCTGGTTAGGAGACAGGGCGGGGTTCTCTGTGGACAGTTTTGGCCTGAAGCTGAAGCAGCAGCATCTATTGATCGGACAGGTCAAGAGCTCCAGGGGCCGTGTGCAGTAATAACACGGCCTAGCCCGGGAGAGCTGGGAGCTTAGTGCGACCTCATCCGGAGAGCACATAACTGGAAGGGACCGGGTTACTATCTGTGAACTGTATCCATTGTACCCGGATGCGACCCGGATTCCGGCATCTTGTGCCACTGCTGTGTTTTCAACAATAAATCCGGGTACTGTATGAACTACTACCAATCTCAACGTTTTTCCTGTCTTGCAATCCCGGCGCTGACCCACAACATATACAAATTATTGCAAAAAGCAGAACACAATTTAATGTTTTTTTAGTAGAGGTCAGGGGGACTAGCTATTCTCATGAAGAGGAATCTGCCTGCGGGCATAAGGAGACAGATGAGCTGATAAGGAGGCTAATAACCACAATGCTCCTCTGAGAAATATGCAAATTGTCACTTCAGTGAGGAAGTGAAAGACTCTAATGCCACCCAATAAGGGTAGCAATCCTTAAAGTCATAATCGAGTCTTTAACAAGCCTTTTAATATGACTTAGGATTTGTTCCAGATCAGAGTCCCAAACTGCAGATGCTGTACAAATACAAGAGGGGTGGAGGACAAGAGGCGCAATAGTGCCCTATCACTAGAGACACTTAACCCCTTCAGGACACAGCCTATTTTGACCCTAAAGACCTTGGCATTTTTTGCTATTCTGACCAGTGTCCCTTTATGAGGTAATATCTCTGTAACGCTTCAACGAATCCTAGTGATTCTGAGATTTTTTTTTTCGTGACATATTGGCCTGCATGCTAGTATTAAATTTAGGTTGATAATTTTTGCGTTTATTTGTGAAAAAATCAAAAATATGGCAAAAATTTTGAAAATTTCACAATTTTCACATTTTTTTTTTTTTTTCTGATAAACCAGAGAGATACGTGACACAAAAAAGTTATTAAATAATATTTCCCACATGTCTACTTCACATCAGCACAATTTTGTAAAAAAAAAAATTTTGGTAGGACGTTATAAGGGTTCAAAGTTCATGAGCAATTTTTCATTTTTCAACCAAAATTTACAAAACCATTTTTTTTAGTGACCACATCACATTTGAAGTCATTTTGCGGGGTGTACATGACAGAAAACACCCAAAAGTGACACCATTCCAAAAACTGCACCCCTCAAGCTACTCAAAACTACATTCAAGAAGATTATTAACCCTTCGGGTGCTTCACAGGAACTAAAGCGAAGTGGAAACAAAAAATGGATATTTTAATTTTTTTATCAAAAATGTTCTTTTAGCCTCAATTCTTTCATTTTAACATGGGCAACAGGATAAAATGCATCCTAAAATGTGATGGGCAATTTCTTCCGAGTATATCACTACCTCATATGTGGTCATAAACCACTGTTTGGGTGCACGGCAGGGCTCAGAAGAGAAGGAGCGCAATTTGAATTTTGGAGCTAATTTAACATTCAAAAAGTTAAATGGCGCTCCTTCCCTTCTGAGCTATGCCGTGCGCCCAAACAGTGGTTTTTGACCACATATGAGGTATCAGTGTACTCAGGAGAAATTGGCCAACAAATTTTAGGATGAATTTTATCCTGTTGCCATGTGAAAATGAAAAAATTTAGGCTAAAAGAAAATTTTTGTGGAAAAAAAAGTACTTTTTCATTTTTACAGATCAATTTGTAAAGCACATGGGGGTTCAAAGTGCTTACCACCCATCTAGATAAGTTCCCTGGGGGGTCTAGTTTCCAAAATGGGGTCACTTGTGGGGGAGCTCCAATGTTTAGGCACACAGGGGCTCTCCAAACGCGACATGGTGTCCGCTAACAATTTGAATGGAAATCAGCTCAAATTGTTAGCTGACACCATGTTGCGTTTGGTGAGCCCCTGTGTGCCTAAACATTGGGGCTCCCCCATAAATGACCCCATTTTGGAAACTAGACCCCCCAGGGAACGTATCTAGATGCATAGTGAGCACTTTGAACCCCCAGGTGCTTCACAAATTGATCTGTAAAAATGAAAAAGTATTTTTTTTTCCGCCAAACTTTTTTTTTTACATTCATTTGTGAAGCAACTGGGGGTTCAATATGCTCCCTACCCATCTAGATAAGTTCCCTGGGGGGTCTAGTTTCCAAAATGGGGTCACTTGTGGGGGTGCTGCAATGTTTAGGCACACGGTGGCTCTCCAAACGCGACATGGTGTCTGCTAACAATTTGAATGGAAATCTGCTCAAATTGTTAGCTGACACCATGTTGCGTTTGGTGAGCCCCTGTGTGCCTAAACATTGGGGCTCTCCCACAAGTGACCCCATTTTGGAAACTAGACCCCCCAGGGAACGTATCTAGATGCATAGTGAGCACTTTGAACCCCCAGGTGCTTCACAAATTGATCTGTAAAAATGAAAAAGTACTTTTTTTCCGCAAATATTTTTTTTTTCATTAATTTGTGAAGCACCTGGGGGTTCAATATGCTCACTACCCACCTAGATAGGTTCCCTGGGGGGGATCTAGTTTCCAAAATGGGGTCACTTGTGGGGGAGCTCCAATGTTTACGCACACAGGGGCTCACCAAACGCAACATGGTGTCCGTTAACAATTTGAGCTGATTTCCATTCAAATTGTTAGCGGACACAATGTTGCGTTTGGAGAGCCCCTGTATGCCTAAACATTGGAGCTCCCCCACAAGTGACCCCATTTTGGAAACTAGACCCCCCAGGGAACGTATCTAGATGCATAGTGAGCACTTTGAACTCCCAGGTGTTTCACAAATTAATCCGTAAAAATGAAAAAGTACTTTTTAATCCACAAAAATTTTCTTTTTTTCATTTTTACGGATTAATTTGTGAAGCACCTGGGGGTTCAAAGTGCTCAGTATGCATCTAGATATGTTCCCTGGGGGGTCTAGTTTCCAAAATGGGGTCACTTGTGGTGGAGCTCCAATGTTTTGGCACACAGGGGCTCTCCAAATGCGACATGGTGTCCGCAATAATTCCAATTGTGAGCGGACACCATGTCGCGTTTGGAGAGCCCCTGTGTGCCTAAACATTAGAGCTCCCCCACAAGTGACCCCATTTTGAAAACTAGACCCCGCCAGGGAACATATCTAGATGCACAGTGAGCACTTTGAACCCCCATGTGCTTCACAAATTGAGCCGTATAAATGAATAAAGAAACTTTTTGTGAAAAAACATACTAGTCTAGTAGTTGCAATTCGCAGCATAGTGGGCCCAAAACATTTGGGTCTCTTCATGCTGAGGATTCCAGCCCCTTAGCTGCCAAGTTGTACCTGGCTGGCAACCAAAAATACGGCAAAGCTCCATGTCATTTTATTTGTAGAATTAAAAAAAAAAAATGACATGGGGCTCCGCCATATTTTTGGTCCAGCCAGGTACAACTTGGCAGCTACGGACTGCCACCAGCCCCCAGCTGCCTCATTGTACCTGGCTGGCAACTAAAAACACAGTGAAGCCTATTTTTTTTTATTTCTAGAACGAATTGTAGAAAAAAAATTATGTGGGGCTCCGCCATATTTTTGGTCCAGTCAGGTTCAACTAGGCAGCTGGGAGCTGGAATCCTCAGCATAGCGTTCTGGGCCCTCCATACTGTTAATTGCAGCCCGCAGCCACCCCAGAAAATGGCGCATTCATTGAAGCGCCATTTTCTGTCGCTGTACCCACGCTCTTCCAGTTGCCCTGGTGCCGGTGGCTAACTGGGTAATAAAGGGGTTAATGCCAGCTTTTTATTGGCAGCTGGCACTAAGCCTGAGATTCATAATATTGGGCCAATTTTAGACCCACCATTAGGAATCTTTAGTACGGTAATTAGTCAATAAATACACACATAGAAAAATCTTTCTATTTGAAAAAAAAAACACAGACACAATTCGGACTCCATCTTTATTATAAAAAGATCCGACGTAGTCCACAACGAAGGTCCTACGACACTCGATCGCTCCGACGTAGTCCATAACAAAGGTCCCACGACGTTCGATTGTCTCCGACGTAGTCCACAACTAAGGTCCCACGAGGCTCAATCGCCTTTGCTGTCAGATCGCTACTCTGGAGCCCGATCCACCAGCATGGGGATCGAGCTGCAGAAAGTGATCTGACACCCTGGGCGCAGTGACCCACTATGTGCATCACTGCGTCTGGGCTGCCAGATCGCTTTCTGCAGGTCGATCCCCATACAGGTGGATTGGGCTGCAGAGAAGCGATCTGACAGCCCGGGCGCATTGACCCACTCTGTGCATCACTGCGTCCGGGCTGTCAGATCGCTTTCTGCAGCTCGATGCCAATGCAGGGAGATCGGGCTGCGGAAAGCGATCTGGCAGCCCAGGCGCAGTGATGCACATAGTGGGTCACTGCGCCTGGGGTGTCAAATCACTTTCTGCAGCTCAATGCCCATGCAGGGAGATCGGGCTGTAGAGCAACGATCTAAGAGACCGGGCGCAGTGACCCACTATGTGCATCAGTGCGCCCGGGCTGTCAGATTGCTTTCTGCAGCTCGATCCCCAGGATCCAGCTGCAGAAAGTGATCTGACAGCTCCATCACAGTGATCCACAGTGATCACATAATGGTCACTGTGGATCACTGTGCTGGAGCTGTCAGATCATTTCCTGAGGCTAGATCCTCAGGATCCAGCTGTAGAAAGTGATCTGACAGATCCAGCACAGAGCTGTCAGATCCGGAGGCGGCGAAGAGGAGGAGGAGGAGCGGGACGCAGCTGTGACAGAGTGGCCGCCGGAGGGGTGAGTGGGAGAGGCGATCGCCGCTCCGGTGATCGGGGGGGCAGGAAGGGGGAAGAGAGGGGGCTGACAGGAGATGTGGGGGGCACTTAGGAGGCAGTGAAGAGGAGGCAGGCTGCAGAAAGAGGAGGCGGGCGGCAGAGACAGGAAGCGGGCGGCAGGAAAAGGAAGCGGGCGGCAGGAAAAGGAAGCAGGGGGGTAAGAAAGATGAAGAGGGGGCAGGAAAGAGAGGTGGGGGACAGGGGGGGAGTTAGAGGATGACAGGGGAGAAGATGGGAGGGTAGGGATAGCAGCGGCAGGCAGGGAAACATGACATGCGCGGTGATTTTCACCTTCACTTTTGAGTGCCAATCACCGCACCTGTAGGGGTGGGGTGGGGGCAAATCGACCCCCCTAAGGTGTAGCACAAGTCCCCATGTACCTGCAGGCCGAGTGACAGGTCAGTGACACCTTCACTCGACCTGCAGGAGCCTGATCATTCTATGGCCCAGGGGATGGGCCATGGGTCGGGAACGAACTTGTTTTCATGGCCCAAACGGTGGGCCAAAGGTCGGGAAGGGGTTAAGCTGTAAAGGTGGTACTGTGGATCCACTCACCTGGTTCAGTTGTGGTACCCACAACTTGTTTAAAGAGCATCAGTAAGCAAGCTGCTGCAGGACCTCCACCGACCACATGCACGTGGTGCTGTCCAGAAATTGTTGGGAATGAAGAGGTGTATCACGGTCCGTGCTGCTATGTCCAAAGAAAACTCACATGGAAGTCAGGGTTTCACAAGCAATTCCTTTTCCTTTATTCCTTCACTCCAACGCTTTTCGGTGCCCCACCTGGCTCCTTCCTCAGGGATGTCATTCCCTGAGGAAGGTGCCAGGTGGGGCACCGAAATGCGTTGGAGTGAAGGAATAAAGGAAAAGGAATTGCTTATGAAACCCTGACTTCCATGTGAGTTTTCTTTGGACATAGCAGTGCGGACCGTGATACACCTCTTCTATCCCCACATTTTCTAAACTGCAGATGCTGCATTTCGGGGTGACTGCCCCTCATCAATGCAGTGTGTGGGAATTCTGATCTGGCTGTATGAGAGGCTAAAATGAGGTCTGGGGGACTATATATTCTCCTCATGGAGAAAAATCTGCCTGCCGGCATAAGGAGACAGGCTGATAAGGAGGCTTATAGCCGCAATGCTCCTCTGGAAAATATACAAATTGTCCCTTCAGTGAAGTGAAAAACTAATGCCACCCAATAAGGGTAGCAATCCTTAAAGTTATAATCGACTCTTTAACAAACCTTTTAATATAACTTAAGATTTGTGCCAGATCAGAACCCCAAACTGCAGATGCTGCATTTCGGGGTGACTGCCCCTCATCAGTGCAGTGTGTTGGAATTCTGATCTGGCTGTATGAGAGGCTAAGACGAGGTCTGGGGGACTAGATATTTTCCTCATGGAGAGGAATCTGCCTGCCGGCATAAGGAGACAGATAAGCTGATAAGGATTGCTACCCTTATTGGGTGGCATTAAAGTTTTTAAATTCCTCACTGAAGTGACAATTTGCATATTTCCCAGAGGAGCATTGCGGCTATAAGTCTCCTTATCAGCTTGTCTGGCTCCTTATGCCGGCAGGCAGATTCCTCTCCATGAGGAGAATAGCTAGTCCCCCGGACCTCGTCTTAGCCTGTCATACTGCCAGATCAGAATTCCCACGATCTCCTCTGGGCCCAACCCACTGACATCTTGCATGGCCCCCCTCTCCTGTCAATCACCACCAGGCCCTGCCCCCTCACCTCTTGAGCTGGCCCTGTCTCCTTTCCATCACTGCTACTGCTGTGTGGCGCGCAAACTAGAAGTCACACGGGCACGGCCTCAGCAAGATGCAAGGGACTTGAGTCAGGACGGCGCTGCTGCCGCCACCGCTACTACTGGTGCTGGTGGTGAGCATGCTCGTCTGTCTGTCCCTCTGTCTGTCTCTCTCTATGTTTCTCTGTCTCTCTGTCTCTCTCTATCAGTCTTTCTCTCTGTTGTGTCTCTGTCTCTCTGTCTGTCTCTCTGCCTATCTCTCTGTCTATCTCTCTCTCTGCCTGTCTGTCTCTGTCTGTGTGTCTGTCTCTACACAGCACTATACTCTATATAGAGGTCCACACTACATGCTGTATTTGTGTATCTATACACTGTATTCATATAGTATGGACCTGTATATACAGTAGAGTATTGTCTGTGTATATGTGGCACCCCTATGGGAAGGCGCCACAGGGAGGTACTGCACCCCAAACAGAAGTTGTAGTGCCTTCATAGCCATTGATTCTGGGTTTCATGCACAGTCTGTCCTAAGCACCCATACACTAGCCCACTCTAGCATAGGGACCGTATATTCAGTAGGCCCAGGGGGTGAGCTTAGAGTAGAGCGGGAGACTTGAGTGACAGTTAAGTTAGTTCTAGTCAGACAGTGCTGGAAAGGCAGCCAGAGAGGACGTGCCTGACAGCGTTCATGACAGGAGGGCACCTCCTTGGAGAGGGGTGACCCAGCAACGGAGGGACAATCCAGGAGCCGGCTGGGGAGTCCAGGGTGGACATCGGCATACCGGAGCCGGGGCAGTCAGAGGTCTATCCCTGACTGTGAACCAACAAGCTGTGGGACCGACAGAAGGGAGCCATAGCGCCACAGACTGTACTTCTTCCTCAGTTCCAAAAAGCAAAAGGGTGGACGATGTATACGGACCTGCGCTGCAAGGACCAAAGGATAAGATGGTGTTCATCATTATAATTTTTACTTCCGACGCGTTTCGGAGTTAGTCCCAACTCCTTCCTCAGGGAATAGTAGTGACTTCTATTATACACCGTCCACCCTTTTGCTTTCTTGACTACGTTGATCGTTCTGGTGTGGATCCTTGCAGCAGCTACTACCTTTTGCTTTGACGCTGGTTGTGTGCTACACAACCTCCCCAGGTGAGTGACTAATTAAATTTAGTCCACATTTTTATCAATGATAAGACCCTATTTCGCTTTTCTCTCCCTTTTTCCAGTTTTTCAGTTCCAAAAAGGTCCAGGACACATTAGGGAAAAGACTGAATTCTGGTGGCGGGAGGCTTATTTCCTTTCACTCCTGTCCGTACCGATAAGGAACCGATCGTACCTAATAGTAACACACCAGGGGACTGGCGAAGGAGCTCTTCAGAGTGGTTAATGAGAGTAAAGAGGAACAAAGACCCTGAAAGTTGTGAGAGGGCACCACTGACAGACTCTGCTCAAATCTGTGGCTACGTCCCCTGAAAATCAGACTGCACTGTGTACCTGTTTTTCATCTGGAGACAGTAAAGAACTACTTAAGCTGATCTGGTGTCTGCACTCTTTTGCCCTGCTGCCCGGAGGGCTCCTACAGCATCAAAAAGGTGAGGACTACTACTCCCCTTATCTACTCCCGCTGCCCTGAGGTAAAGCTCCACCTGTGGGGAGCTTTACTACTCTGAGCTGCACCTCCATCACCTCAGCGTTCGGCCGCAGTGCTGGTTTCACATTACCAGGTACCACAGGTGTCGTCACGTTACTGTTTTCCCCTATCCATCATCATCATCCTCCCCACCATCCCCGCCATTGAGGGTCCAGGGCACGGAATCGGGAACCGACTAGCCGTGATCCCACATCAAACTGACCATCTGTCCGGGTATCCGAGTACCCCCCTACCCTGTCCACCAACTCATATACAAGATATTCAGCCGGCAGTCTCTGCATATGGCCAGCAGTCTTTGTGTATACGTCCTGCACAGTGTCCAATGTGGATACATCCCGCTGCAGTCACTAATATACATATGACCCGCAGCAGTCTCTAATGTGCATACGTCTTGCAGAAGTCTCTAATGTGCATATGTCTCGTAGCAGTCTCCATTATGCATAGGTCCCACTGCAGTCTCCATTGTGCATAGGTCCCGCAGCCGTCTCCATTGTGCATTTGTCCCGCAGCCGTCTCCATTGTGCATTTGTTCTGCAGCCATCTCCATTGTGTATATGGCCAGCAGCAGTCTCTATTGTGTATTCTCTACTGTGTGTCTAGCCAGCAGCCATCTCCATTGTGTATATGGCCTGGCCCGCAGCCTTCTCTATTGTGTATTCGCTATTGTGTCTGGCCATCAGCAGTCTCTATTGTGTATTCTCTATTGTGTGTATAGCCAGCAGCAGTCCTAATTGTGTATACATCCTGCAGCCATCTCTATTGTGTATACAGCTAGCAGCCATCTCTATTGTGTATTCTCTATTGTATATACAGATATTGTGTATTCAGCCCACAGTAGTCTCAAGTGTGTGTGTAATATATAATAGAGAGAGAAATCTAGAAAAAAGTGGACTTTATTGCCCAATGGCTTCACCACCTTTGGGCAAAAAAGTCCACTTTTTTCAATTTTTTTTATTCTTTTGTGCTGTTTTTCCTTTTTTTACTCTATTGTAAGGAACCATCTGGATTACTGGTTGGGCAAGCTTTTCATAAAAATTGATATCATTTTTGGTGCTGTTCCAATTTTTCACTATAAATATAATTTATGTTTGGGTGGAGGCGGAGCATGGATGGAGGCAGAGCATGGGTGGAGGTAGAGCAGGGGTGGAGGCTGGGCGGAGTCTCAGGGAATCCTCAAAATTATGGCAGTCAGGGTCCCCAAAATTCCCAGTGGCAGCCCTGCACAGTTCATAATATGGTTGAAATATTGCTGGTATAGAATGCAATTTAATGATTCAATATACCGTAGCAAACAATGTTCATGTGGTTTTACTAACTCATGATTCATGATTGTACTCTGCACTAAAATATTGCACCTTCATAATAAACGACATCATGAAGTCAATGCCTGTCATTGTTACTTACCACAGGTTAAAGGTTTCTGTGGTTATAACGATTGTAGTATGTCGACTCCATTCAAGCACGTCATCTGTGATATATCCAAATATATTAGCATTTTACGTTTTACAATGTTGTAGAAAATAGTTGGGTACAATGTTAGTCTACTGAAGAATACTCCAAAAAACTAAATTATTTATATAAAAATGTTATTCTCACAACAGTTTGAAAGTAGGCAACTTTTTATTTTATAAAAAAATTAAAAATACATTGTTTCCTTCATATTTTCTCCTGATGGAAGTTTTGAATCATATGTAAGAGTAAAACCAATTATCTCTGGTCAACAAAGCAGCATGAACAGTACGTATGTATAAGAAACAGTAAAAACACCAACATATACAAAGAATTTCTCACATACATATTGTATAACAGCGAATTAAGTATATACAGTGGGGAAAATAATTATTTGATACATTGCTGATTCTGCAAGTTTTCCTGCCTACAAAGAATGGAGGTCTGTAATTGTTATCATGAATATACTTCAACTGTGAGAGACAGGATTTAAACAAAAGCAGGAAAACGCATTGTATGATTTTTACATAATTAATTAGCATTTTTTTAATGCAATAAGTATTTGATACAGTAGAAAAAGAGAGCGCAATGTTTGGTACAGAAACCTTTGTTTGCAATTACAGAGGTCAGACATTTCCAGTAGTCCTTGACTAAGCTTGCACACACTGAAGCAGGGATTTTGGTCCACTCTTCCATACAAATCTTCTCCAGATCTTTCAGGTTCCGGGGCTGTTTCTGGGAAATATTGAGCTTCAGCTCCCTTTCAAAGGTTTTCTATTGGGTTCAGGTCTGGAGATTGGTAAGGCCATTCCAGGACCTTGAAATGCTTCTTATGGGACCCCTCCTTACTTGAACTGGCTGTGTGTTTTGGGTCATTGTCATGCTGGAAGACCCAGTTGCAACCCACCTTCAATGCTTTTACCGAGTGAAGGTTTATGTCTGCCAAAATCTTGCAATGCATGAACCCATGGATCCTCCCTTCAATACGATATAGTTGCCCTGTTTCAGAAAAGCACGGGCCTTTCTCAGAATTATCCTTACTTCATGAGGCCAGATCTTGCATAGATCCCATGTGAAGAGTAGAAGGGCTTTGCTGATAGGTAGGTGATCAAATACTTTTTTTATGCAATAAAGTACAATTTCGTTATTAGAATACTATATTATGTGATTTTCCTGATATTTTGGTTCTCACAGTTGACATGTATCTGCCATAAAAATTCCAGATGTCTCCATTCTATGCAGGTGGGAAAACTTGTAAAATCTGCAATGTATCAAATACTTATTCTCCCCACTATACTTCCTTCATCTGCATTAGGCATTTTATTATGCAATATTTGTATACCACCCCATACCATTGCTCCCCTTCACTCTAATTTCTTATGGGATTGTTATCCCTTTACACCAAGCATTGTGTACATAATTTGGAGGCAAAGAGAAGACTGTCTCATACCAATTGTAATTGTACTTGTGTGACAATCTAAATATTATGTATAATAATAATTATTATTATTATTTTCAGAGTGCTAACCTCTGTTGGCAAATATCATCTATTTCATACAATATGATAACTCTATTTAGTGTGCTCCAATCAATTTTATGTAACTCTCAGGTTCTCTACCTATTTTTCTCTGCATTTATGCATCCCCAGATATATGTGATCTGGTCGACAGGGTAGGGGATACTCAGACACCGGACAGGTGGTTACTTCGGTGGGGGGACTCACGGCTGGTCGGTTCCCGATTCCGTGCCCCGGACCCTCAGTGGCGGGGGTGGGGGTGATGATGATGGGGGAAATGGTATTGTGACGCCACCTGTGGTACCTGGTAATAGGGTTACCAGCGCTGCGGCCGACCGCTGAGGTGATGGGAATGCAGCTTTGGTAGTACAGCTCCCCACAGATGGAGCTTTACCTCAGGGCAGCGGGGAGTATTAGTTCTCCCCTCCGGTGATGATGCTGTAGCCCTCCGGGCACCGAATGAAAGGAGGACAGACACCACTTCAGCTCAAACGGTTCTTTACTTGCACCAGATGGAAACAGGTACACAGTACATTCTGGGTTAACGGGTATTGGAACCGTGGATCGTGAAGGTTTCTCCAGAGTCTGACTGTGATGCCCTCAATATGACGCTTGTGGTCCTGGTACTCTCTTGCTCTGTCTGTATTTGCCCCTCTTCAGCCAAGTCTCTAGTCCTCGGGGTCTGTTACCTAAAGTCTCTGACTTGTTGGTGTCGTGAACTCAGCTGCGGGACTGATGTTGGGCTTCTTTAGGGGTGCTTCGGCTCCCTGTGTGTGTTGGGCCCTCAGCTTGCCGGTCTGTAGTTAGAGTTGAACCTTGCGTCTACCTACCTCAGCTCCGGTATGCCGGTGGTGACCTTGGCCTCCAGCTGGCTCCAACCAGTCCTGGAGTAACCCGCTTTCCAGTCTGGGTCACCTCTCTCCTAAGAGGTGCATTCCACTATGGCCGCAGGGTCCCCTACATCCTTCTTCCTCGCTCTCTCACACCAACTGTCTGACTCTGCTGTCACTCCCTGTCTTCCGCTCTCTAGGCTCCACCCCCTGGGACCTACTAAATATACGGTCCCCTATCTTAAAGTGGCCTGTGTATGGGTGTTGGAGTGCAGACTCTGAAAATTTCTCCACATCCATGGTTGGGGTGCAGTACCTCCCTGTGGCGCCTTGCCATAAGGGCGCCACATATGGTTTTATTGTAATGTACTGTTAGTTTAATCAAGTTCTGTCATTTTCTTTTGAATACATTTTTGTCATCCATGTGGGCAACATGTCTCTAGGGGGTGGCCACCCTCTCTAGAGACATGCTGTCCACACAGGTCGGCATGTGAGGGGTTAATATGTGCCATTATAGTATAGCCGGCTATTGTCAGCATTTGCAATTTTGTGAATGAAACCCAGCGGCTCCTTGCTGTGCAGGAGATACAGTACGTAATGTACGTACTGTATCAGCCGCTATCCACTGTCCTGAAAGCTTTAACATAATGTTAAAGCATTCAGGACCGTGGCTAGCAGCTGATACAGTACGTACATTACATACTGTATTTCCTACACAGCGAGGAGACGCCGGGTTTCATTCACAAAATTCTAAATGCCGACATGTTGCCCACATGGATTATTACTTTTAACCCTTTGTTCATTAATGCGGCAGCAGGGATGAACAAAGCACATGGCTGCCGCAGGCATTCACATATGCCTTGCGGCAGCTGCATGGGCTCCCATGGGGGCCCATTATAGCAATTCTGCTGCGGCAGACATACCAGTCTGAAAACTGCAGCCTGCATGATTTTTCACGTAGGCTGCAAATCCGGATGCGGTAACCTACACTACATGCAATCCGGTTTACATAATGGGCTCCTATGGGCTGCTGTTCCTGATCCTGTTTTGAGCTTTTTAACAGCTCAAAACCGGATCTGGATCTGATTTTTTTGCCGCAAATGTGACCCTAGCCTAACTATAAATAAGAGAGTCTTTTTTCAGTCCCAGTGTGCAAAGCTGCACTAAATGCTGAGTACTTTTATTATTCTTATTTATTTTTAAAGTACCCTAAAATTGGTTTTACACTGCCTACCAGTCTTAACTTATTTAATTCAGAATCCTAATTATGTTAAATACAGTTGATACTCACTTTCTGCAGCAGCGCTTTTCCAGCGATGTTGGTGCCACTGTTCCTGGAGAGAGATGTTACTTGTTGCAGTTGCACAAAGCGGCTGCTTGTCAGCTGCAGGTCATTAATATTATGTCAGAGCAGACCTCTGCTCATTGACTGCATCCAGCATATAGCACAACAATGCCACAATCGGTAACATTGGTGCCGACATCGCTGGAATAGCACTGGTGCAGAAGGTAGCAGCAACTATTATTTTTTAATTAAGGTCCTGAATGGTATAAGCTGGGACAACCTATCTAAAAAGCACCTCTTCCTCTACAGTCTAAGGCCACGTGCACACGTTCAGTATTTGATGAGCTTTTTTACTTCAGGATTTGTAGACAAAACCAGGAGTGGAGCAATCAGAAGAAACGTGTAATAGAAACACCTGCACCACTTCTGTTTTTAATTATCCACTCCTGGTTTTGGCTACAAATCCTGAGGTAAAAAACTCATCAAATACTCAATGTGTGCACGTGGCCTAAGGCCCCATTCACACACTGCTTTCTTTGCTGTGTATTTTTAAGCAAAATCTCACAAACCAGGAGTGGGTGATTAAACATATAAGGGGAGCACTTGTTTCTATTAGACGTTTCCTCTGAGTGTGCCACTCCTGGTTTGAATTGTTCCACTCCTGGCTTTTTTTGAGCTTGTGCATAAAAATACACAGCAAAAAAAGCAGTGTATGAATAGGGCCTAAATCCTCATTCAGATATCTGAGAAACATGCTTTGAGTATGGACCATGATGTTTGGACTGGCCACAGATCTCCTGACCTTAACTCAATGGTCTTACTGACATGAGTGAGAGTGTTGGCACCCTTCAAATTCTTCCACCAAATGAAGTTCTTTTCACACAAAATTATTGCAGTTACACATGTTTTGGTATACACATGTTTATTTCCTTTGTGTAAATTGAATCAACACAAATACAGAGAAAAAAGAGAAATTTTAAAAAATTACTCAAAAATTGTTAGCACCTTTAAAAATTTAAGGGTAAGCAACTTGTTTCAAGCAAGTGATGCTCATTCAAATTCACCCATGGCAAGTAACAGGTGTGGGCAATATGAAAATCAGATAAAAAAGGGTGGAGTTGATACAATCCTTGCATTGTGTCTGTGTGTGATATATCAAACAGAGAGAACAGAAAAAGAAGAGAACTGTGTGAGGACCTAAGAACAATTAAAAAATAAATAAATAAATAAATATATATATATATACATAGTAGATTAGTATATTGGTGCAGAACAGCTCTCCTTGGTGCTCAGCAGTCACAGCTCCTCTCCTCCTTGCTGTATAAGTATACAAGATAAAGAACTGAAGCACTCTTCTTTGTGAAACAACCGCCTTTATTCGGCCATCAGGTGGGGGTGACAAAGTTTCGGGATCCTGCAAGATCTCTGTAAGAGTGGCCAACAAAAGTCCTCAAGGTCTGAAAACAGTGCACATTTTCAGGATATCAATAGCATTGCAGAGGTGCTAATTCCATCACCTGCAGAGGTGATGATTCCAGCACCCTGTGCAATGCTAAGGAAATCCTGAAAACATGCACTGTTTCTGGCCCTCGGGGACTGCACTTGGCCATCCCTTTTCTACAGGAGTGTGTGTAGTGTCTTGCATTTCCATACCTCAGACCGTAAGGCTAGAGGCCTGCGGTTGTTCACATGTCTCTGTAGGGCAGTATCAAAGTACCTGTTTGCTGAAACAGTAAAGCAAACAAGGAGTGAAGTACAAAAATTTTACTGTAACACAGACTATTATAAGTCTCAATCACAGATATATGAATATACATAGTATATATAACGGAAGTCCCACAGAGATCAGAAGATTCTTAATACAGTTGGAAGTCCATGAAAGGCAGAGTCCATTAAGGGCTTTGAATTGTAGCCCAAAGGCTGCATGCATGCCTGTTCATCCAGCAGGAGAAAGTGCAAATGGCACAAAACTTGAGAAAGTGAAAAGCACAATTAACAAAAAAACAAGCCTCGGTCAAAGAAGAAATGAAAAAAAAATTAAAAAAGCCCTTTGGGTGCAGCTGGCTGGCTAACCAAGAGAAGCCTGTCCTCCACACAATGCCACATTCTCTACTGATCGGCCTCCTTCTGCCACTTCTTAAACTCAGCAGCAGCACTCCGACTTACTCCAACTCTTGAACCACCCCTTGCTGTTATCACCTTCATGAAGGTGACCTCCTCCCCGACAAAGATTGCGTTAAGTCTTTTGGGAAGATTGCTATGCAGCAGGGTGAACCAGTTTGCACAGCACCGATGCCCAGTACCTTGTTTGGCTAGGAAGCCAAACCCCCTCTGTTGGAAAAATTCCACCACCTTGCCTCAGGTGCATTGGTTGTGGAAGTGATTGGCCTTAGGTTCTTACAAATTCTCTCGGGCAATGTTATTCGCAAACTGAATCTCCTCAATAAAGGACACAGGACAGGGTAGTTCATGCTGTACCTGATAGATGCTTGGAGGGGGTAGGAGTCTCCACATGGCATTTTCCCAGTCAAAGGCCTTTGGCGCGGGGTGATAGACACAGCAGGAAGAAATGGCCTTCTGCCTCTTCTACTTTTTCCTTGTCTTCCTCCTCATGCTCCTGGTCCTGGTGGAATTGTTGATCCAGGCAAGTTGAAAGATCCTCTGCAGTCTGACATCTGGTGCTCTCGGATGTCATAAGGAAAGGGTCATCTCCTGACTTTGAGCTCCTCATGTCCCTCTCTGGCATGGGAGCCAAGCACTGTATCCGCACCTCACTGCAAAGGAGGTCCAATGGGGGTAGCGTGGTGGAGCTCCAGGTCACATGGGTATATATCTCCTCTGCAGGCCGCTCCAGTTATGTTGCTGCTGAAGCACCCTCTGCCCCTGGGGTGATGAGGAAGATGAACTCATCCAGGTCAGGCATTTCTTGTAGGGGACAAAAATATAGGGACACATCTTGGACTCACATGTTTAGCAACTCAAAATGCATTGAAAACCTGAGAACTGAGTTGTATAGCTGTAACCCCAGTATAAACAAGTAAAGAGAAACCACCAATTGCAAGTGCACAAATTTATTATATTAATAGTGGATCAATAAAATACTGAGGGACGTCACATAAAACCAAGGGAGGTAACAAAGGGGGTTGAACCGGTCACAGACCACCACAGAAAAGTACAGTTGCAGACAGTGAACATCTATTAAGGCATACGGCATGGTACAATAACAATACATGTAAATACCATAAAACCAAACTGTCAGCCTAGTACCAAGCCCACAACTCACCCATACTGTGGGGTTATGACACGTGTTCAGGGACAGACCCCAACACGTGTTTCAAAACAAGTCTTCTTCAGGGGGTGAAGCAAGGGGAGTGAGGACCTGACTAAATACATGGTGGCCACCTGTTCCTCATCGGTGCTCCATGTGCGCCTCGTTATTGTGTCCCCGCATCGCAGGGCCTGTCGCTCCGTGCATTCTGGGGTTGGAGGTGTACTTCCGGTGACGTCACCCACTGGAAGCACACGGAGCGGTGCCCGCGCGTGCGCGGTTACATCATATCACAGAGCGCATGCGCCGAGGACAACCGCGCCATATTGCTTATGGGCAGAAATCCTGGCAAGCGCTCCCACAGAGCACAGATAGAGGACTATCAATTCATTTACATAGGACCATACAATTCCCAGTACTAAGACCTAGTTTGGGTATAGGAAGAAAGGCAAGCATTGACAACTTATTACAATCCATAATATACAAAGACATAACATTACACATAAATAAAGTGACATATATGGTTTCTTCGTTTGCCGATGATCGCCACCTAGTGTTGGCTTCCATAACTTCCATAACCAGGATGATCTCAGATGGGAACTCTGTGTCCTTATTCCTCACTAGGTAACTATGGAGACCATGCATACAGCCAGGAACAGCAGTACTAGTGAAATTAAAATAGAATAAAAACTCCCATTAGAAATGGCACCAGGGGAATATAATTATGATTAAGTGGCATGTATGGAATCAAAATGCACCAAAAAGAGCAAGGAAAAGGTCAGTGTATCAAATGAGGATTACCAGAGGCACAAGTACGGACAATACTTCACATTCAGGCCGACCATGCCGGAAAGCAGAAAAGACCCCATCCTATAGAAACGGTGAGAAGCTCAACTTCTCGTTCAGACCTGCAGGGCTCATAGTTCCCAATCGCACGATCCACTGGCATTCGAGTCTGGCCAGGCGATTAGACAAATCGCCTCCCCTACTCCCAAGGTTCACCGTATCGATCCCATGTATCTTTAAGCAGCTGGGGTTACAGCCATGAAAACGTTTGTAATGGCGCGGGAGGGTCCTCAAGGTGGTGTC
>JARQOC010000002.1:188388392-188510975 GCA_033576535.1 Allobates femoralis | reverse complement strand
CTGGTGATCGCATCCCTGCACAGTGATGTGAGGCAGGCACCGGCACCAGCATGGATGGCGGGGACGGCGGCTGGTGATCGCGTCCCCGCACAGTGATGTGAGGCAGGCCCCGCCACCAGCATGGATGGCGGGAATGGTGGCTGGTGATCGCGCCCCCGCACAGCGATGCCAGGCGGGCACCGGACAGAGGGGGATGGCGGGGACGGAGGATATTGCGGCACAAAGGTATGCCTTATTTTCTGGGGGGTGCTAAATTTTCCTGGAAAAATCCGTATATAAGGCGCACTGCACTATAAGGCGCACCTATGATTTCTGGGAAAATCTTAGTCTTTTAGGTGCGCCTTATAGTGCGGAAAATACGGTATTATAGTGCATAGGGTCTGATTGAGTGTGTGGGCAGGAGTCTTTTATACAGATGACCATTTAAGACAGCTGTCTTTAATGCAGGTAACAAGTTGATTAGGAGCGTCTAACTCAGGGGTCCCCAAATCCAGGCTTCGAGGGCCGCCAACAGTGCATGTTTTCAGGATCTCCTTAGCATTGCACAGGGTTTGGAATCATTACCTGTGCATTTGATCACAATAACACCTGTTCAATACTAAGGAAATCCTGAAATCCTGCACTGTTGGCGACCCTCGAGGCCTGGAGTTGGGGACCTCTGGTCTAACTGGTCTGTAGGAGCCAGAACTTCTAATGGTAGGGATCAAATACTTATTTCTCTCTTCAAAATGCAGACACATCTAAATAATTTAGACAATGTGATTTTCTGGATTTTATTTTTTATATTCGATCTCTCACTGTTAAAATGAACCTAACCTTAAAATTATAGACTGTTCATGTCTTTGTAAGTGGGCAAACATACAAAATCAGCAAGGGATCAAATACTTATTTTTCCCACTGTAATTTGTGTGTATTGGAACAACTCAAAACCTGAGTAAAAAGGTGAATTTGACATTTCACACAAAATCCACAAAATGGGCTTGACGCCACTTGGCACCTTTCCAAATTGTGTAAATTGTGCGCATTTAAACTCACCTGTGGCAAGTAATAGGTGTGGGCAATATGAAAATCACACCTCAAACCTGATAAAAAGAGAAGTTGACTCATTCTTTGCATGATGTGTCTGTGTGTGTGTCACACTAAGCAAGGACAACACAGAGAGGGTATCAAAGGGTTTTGGGTAGCAATGTAGTGCCTAGTGTCAGAAAATTGGGTCATGTGCCCTCCAACAGAACAATGATGCCAAACCTACTTCAAGAGGCACCCTAAAATGGATGGAAGCAAAGAGCTGGAGAGTTATGAAGTGGCCAGCAATCAGTCTGAATCTAAATCCAATTGAAGACCTGTGGATAGATTCTAAAATTGCTGTTGGGAGAAGACACCCTACAAATATTAGCGACCTGGAGCAGTTTGCAAAAGTAAAGTTGTTCAAAATTCAAGCGATTGATTTGCAGTTATTTACTCCTAAGGGCGGGCAACCAAATATTAAGTTGAGTTTGCCAACCATATTGTTTCCAGCCTATTTTTTGAGTTTTTGTGGAATCGTGTCCAATTTTTGCTCTTTCTTAAGTTCCAACACACAATTAAACAAACCATATTTGTCAAAATATATAATTACAAGCCTTTTCTGGGAGGAATATTGACTTTCTGGAACAATTTCAAGGGTGTCAAAACTTTGGACCATGACTGTATGTACCTAGTAATCTCGTTATTTTCCATACATGCCCAGTTATAGTTCAAGCACTAAAATTATGTTCTAGAAGAATTTGTGATCGTTGTAACAAAAAATGTCCTCTAAATAATGGCAAATGTTTCTAACTTTAAACCTTTTCTCAATTTTAGGTATTCTGGATGTGATGAAAGGAGGTCAGTTGGTTCTGGCTGGTGATCCAAAGCAGCTTGGCCCAATTTTAAGGTCTCCATTTGCCATTGGTAATGGATTGGGTAAGTACCTATACTTTTTAATTTGTTCTCCATGAACCTAATAATGGTCGCGAGTTCGTAACCTGTAACTTTAAAGTTGTGGTGTTTCACATTTTATTATGCAGAATTGTCATTGCTTGAAAGACTGATGAATCAAAATCCACTATATGGAAAATCCAGTGGATCTTACAATGCCCAGTTTGTCACCAAATTGCTGCAAAATTACAGGTCTGTTGTGATTTATTTTATTTTTATTCTTTTTTTGCCTACTGTATTTATTCTTTTTTCCACTTTAGGATTTCATTACCACGATGATGAGTATTTGAGATTTGGAAGTTTCAGACTTTCTGCAGAATTTCTTCACCTCTCCAGCTAAGGCTATGTGCACCCATTGAGATTTGTAACAGATTTTTATACACTAAAAGCCAGAGTCATAGCGGGAAAAACAGTATGCAAAATACGAGCATTCTATTGTAATTTTGCATCTGTTTTGATATGTTTGTTAGGCCCCTTTCACATCAGCATTTTACGCTGATCGCAGCAGTTGCGGTGAAAAAAACGCAACTGGCGCGATTACCACATAACGGCCGCACTAGCGGCAGATGCGGCTGCGAAAAAAAAACGCGGTCAGCCGCGGTTCTTTCGCGGCAGCATCTGCCACAAGTGCCGAAACCGCACTTGCCGCACACTTAACGCAAGCCCCATAGACATTGTATGGGGCTTGCCGCAAGTGTGCCGCGATCGCGGCCGTTATGCGGTAATCGCGGCAGTTGCGGTTTTTTTCACCGCAACTGCCGCGATCAGTGCTTACCACTGATGCGAAAGCAGCCTTAGGGTCCTTTCACATCAGCGTTTTTCGCTGATCGTGGCAGTTGCAGTGAAAAAAACGCAACTGCCGCGATTAGCGCATAACGGCTGCACTTGTGGTTCACTTGCGGCAAGCCCCATACAATGTCAATGGGGCTTGCGTTTGGTCACAAATGACTGAATCTGAAGTTTTTGATTTCATTCTTCATTTCTACACATACAGTATAATAATGCAACGGGTGTTCAAATAAAACCTTTAAATTAGCTAAAAATCAAAACTTTAATAGGTCTAGTCAAAAATGAACCGAACATTATAAATTTATAATCGACCCAAACAGAACAGCAGTATTAAACTGATATCTAGAAATTTCATAAATTAAAGTCACTTAGGTATTTGGAGTAAAGATATAAAACTTAACGTTTATGAACAGCCTTTTAAAAAGGTTTTCTTTAAAAAGCGCACACGTTGAAAAACTAGTGAAACCCAAGACACAAAGTCTGGTGACATTGTTATATTATACTGGATTTTGTAACTTGACGCACTAGTATTTAAACGCGTGTGTTGCTCATTGTGTGCTTTTATAGAGAGGCTTCTTTAAAGATAGTTGTTACGGGGAAAAAAAATTGCACATAAAACTCAAAGCACCTGCGAGACATATTTGACATATTGAGATTTTCAAAAATACAAGTTTACGCAGCGTAAAAAAAAAACCTATACAGAGATCTCATATCTTTTTTTATCTCCCATCCACTTTGATGGTACTCTAAGGTGCTCCATTTTAGTTTTTTGCTGTGAAGTGCACAGCATTAAAAACTGCAATGGAACACCATTTTTAACATTAAAGAATCATACCCACTAAGGCCCCTTTTACATCAGCGTTTTTCGCTGATTGCGGCAGATCTGACAGATTTACCGCATCTGCCGCCTAATAGCCGCACTTGCGGCACACATGTTATAAGCCCCATGCATGGTCTATGGGGTTTGCGGCAAGTGCAGTATTGTTGCGATCCAGCACTTGTGGCAGTTGCTGCCACGAAAAAAAACACGGTTAGCAGCGTATTTTTTGTGCGGCTGCAACTGCCACAAGTGCTTGATCGTCGTAATACCGCACCTGCCGCAAGCCCCAAAGATAATGCATGGGGCTTAGTGCATGTGTGCTGCAAGTGCGACTATTAGGCGGCAGATGCGGTAAATCTGTCAGATCTGCTGCAATCAGTGAAAAGCGCTGATGTGTAAGGGGCCTTAGTATTTTATTCAGTAAATGTGTTGTGTGTCTACGTGTACTGTAGATTGAGTGCACTAATATACTCACCTACTGTTGTCCTCTCCAGCGTGCCCACCAACTTAAACATGATGTAAATGGGGTTCTTGTAACCCCCTATATGTGCCCAGACGTCCATCTCATACCTGAGAAATCAACTTTTCTCTACCTTGTTGCATCCTAAAAGGTTCGGGAGGTATATTCTCTGGTCCCGGAGTATGAGGTCCTCGCTGCCCCTTTCCAGCAAAACCCGCCTTGCATTTTCAACATTGCCGCACCCTACTGTGGACAGTCGCTGAGTAACAGGTGCACTTGCATCTGTGCAGTGGAGCAGGTCACCATGCTCCATTGAAGATGGTGTCAAAGTCTTGCGAGTCTTCTGCAAGTCTTCTGCACGATAGTCAATGAAGCACGGTGACCCACCTCACTGCGCAGGTGTGAGGTGCGTCTGTCATTCAGCGTCTGTCCACAGGAGCAAGGCAGCAATTTTGAAAATGCAAGGCGGGTTTTGCTGGCAAGGGATGGCGAGGACCTTATACAGAGAATATACCTCCTGGACTTTTTAGGATGCAGCAAGGCAGATAATAAAAGTTGATTTTTCAGGTATGAAGGGGACGTCTGGGCACATAGAGGGGTTACAAGAACCCCATTTACATCATGTTTAAGCTGGTTGGCACAGTTTAAAATGCCCAAAGGGAGTGACAAGTTCCCTTTTAAGTCAGTCTAGTTTTTGTTTTCATGCAGACGTGTTTTGTTTTTTGGCTATGTATGGTCAAATGATTATTTCTTTTTAACTAGGTCTCATCCCGACATTCTCTCTGTTCCAAATGAACTTTTCTATGATAATGAGCTGCAAGTTAAGGCTAATGAAATGGTCACACATGCATACTGTAACTGGGAAAAGCTTCCTAAAAAGGTAAGCAGCTGTTATTAAAAATAAAAGGGAAGGAAAAAGAAAAGTGTTTTCTAACTGTACAAGCCATTTAGTTTTGGTTATTTTATATTTCATATGGTCTATCAGTGTTCCCCAAGTCCAGTCCTCAAGGCCCACCAACCGTGCATGTTGTCAGGATTTCCTTAAGGTACCGTCGCATGCTACGATATCGTTAGCTATGTCACGTGACTGCGATCGTTTCGACATCGTTAGTGCGTTGTCACACGCATGGATATCGTTAACTATGTTAAATTTGGCAACGCGACAGCTACTTCGAGAAGATCTTGTTGAACGATTTTACAAAGCGGCAGGAATAGAAGAATTGTGAATGACATAATTCAAAAAGGTGTCACACTGAACGATGCTGCAGGTTGACAGAACATTAATTGGTTGACGAACAACAGATTTGAGGTCAGGATCTCAAATTTTTGAACGATCCAACGATTGATCGTTTCAAGATAATTCGTTTACACGCATTGACGCACAAACTATATCGTTTGAACGATACAAAATCTGTGACGTTTCAATGATATCGTTAACGATATCTTTAGCGTGTGATGGTACCACTAGTGTTTGCACGGGTCTTGGAATCATCACTTGTGCAGATGATTAAATAATCTTTTGTGCAATACTAAACAAATCCTAAAAATCTGCTTTGTTGGTGGGCCTGGAGGACCAGATTTCAGGAACACTGATCTAGTGTCTGGTCCAGATTTACCACTATTGCTGTGCGAACTATAGATAGTTGTTGTATGACCACATTATTCTTGGTTCTATTGATGTAGTTGGTTTTGTGGATTAATTTTCAGGAGGACATTTAGCATGGTATACAGAGTACCTTGCTGAAGTTGTTTCCATACTCCTTGAATGTACAGGTTCAATTAATGTACAATCAATGTACAGGCTCAATTAATTATCATAGTTTTTATCAGTAATTTAATACAAAACGTGAAGCGCATATATTATACAGAGTTATTACAAACAGAGTGATCTATTTCATTATCTCAGAAAATTAAAGTAGGGTAGATGAAGGGTTAAAAAGGATGAATATAATATTGATTTCTTATTCAATGTGTTTCAGCTCTCCCTGAAGCCCCCTGAAACATGGCAATATATTGATTCGTCCTGAGGAAGGGGCCAGGGAGCCATGAAATGCCTTGACTACTAAATCAATATTATATTCACCCTTTGATGTCTCGAATACACCAGCACAGTTTTTAACCCTTCATCCTTCCTACTCTATATGCACCCCTCTGGGGACTGCAGCAGCTGTGATTATACTTTTATAGTAGTTGTGACTCTCACAACCACACAAGGTGAATCCTCTGATACCTATTTAGGTGATATTTTATTTCTCAGACCCTTCATTATCCCTACTTTCATTTTCTGAGATAATGACCTTTTGGGTTTTCATTAGCTGTAAGCCAATAATCAACATTAACACATGAAATGGATCACTCTGTTATGACTTTATTTAATACATGTGTTTCACTTTATGTATTGAATTACTGAAATAAATGAACATTTTGATGATATTCTAATTCAATGAGATGCAGCTGTATATTTAGACACTTTAACTCCGTGTGTTGATAGCCATCAAGCATCATACACTGGAATTTCTCTAGGAAGTTTGAGGAGGTCTGTCTGCTCCCCAACAATTGTGCCTTAAGTCCAAGAGATCTCCCTTTCTTTTTTTTCCCCTATCCTCTCCACCCATTAAGAGCCTCCTGAGAGTTTTAGGACAGGTGGCAAGTAAGGCTTACAATATTCTGCTTTGCTAACAGATTAAATAGAAAACATTATAATATAGTGAATTGTTGTTTGAGTTTTGTGCAATATTAATTCCTGCAGAACTTTCCGATAATATTCCATCATGTGATGGGAAAAGATGAACGAGAAGGAAACAGCCCATCCTTCTTCAATGTACATGAGATAGAGGTTCTGGTGTCTTATCTTCGTGATTTACTAGAGACACAAGGAAAAAGAGGTTTAGCCAAAATCTCCCCCACAGAAATTGGCATTATTGCTCCTTACAGAAAACAGGTACAATTTACATTTCTTTAAATGTATTAATGTTTGTATTCTAGAAGAGTATCTTTTGCAATTTCATGGTTTAAAAAGGGGTTTTCTCACTAAAGACATTATTCATCTATCACTGTTATTGACATCTTGTACCGTCAGATTACTAGAAAGTATGTGTGAGTTTGAAGAGGGCAGCAGCACACATTTTTGACCACTGCTATTCAAAGGCCAGGGACTGAGAAAGGTTTCCCTGAGGACCTCCTTTATAGCAGTCCAATAATAAAAAGTGCACCATGCTTAGCTATAGAACATGTAGTTTTCTTGAAATGTGAAGACTACATAAAAATAAAACGGACATCAATATTTGATAAATATGTGCCAGCAAGGTAGTCAAACTGCATTAATTGATTCTGCACAGACACTATTCAGGGGGAAGTTCAGGACCTGTACATTCTGTGTAACATTTTCAAGGACTCTGCCCTTTCATCTGGCATGAGAAGTCACTCAAAAAGTCTTCAACCCACCAGTATGCGATTAGTGACAGCACAGTCACTTTAAGGATAAAAACATTGAAACAATTTAAATGTCAATTACATTGTACAAGGAAACCTACAAGATGGGTATTAATAATATTTGGAACTAATAACACGAGTGAATTCGCCTCAAATTTTACAAAATGAATCTGTATGCTCTTTAAATAAAAAAGAAAAAATGTTTAGCTTCCAATGGTTTGCTGATTTGTAGAAGTTCAGAAAAGATGGGGGTGGGGGAGGGAAAAAAAACCTTACTGGCCAACCGTCCTGCTGCAGCAGCCCTCCATTCAGTCTTCCATGTAGCTCCCTATGGTACTGAACACGCAATACGTTTTTCAGCTTTTTTGTCATCTTCATTCAGTGCCAGACACCTTGGCACCAAAGGAATGTGCCTTAAAAGCACAAAAGCACCTCCTATGCTAGTACCGGAGAGAGCTGCTTGGAGAACAGGATGGAGGGGAACAGCGGCAGGTCAGGTGCACGGTGAGGAGAGCTGTTGTAGGGTGGGTTGGGGGAGTTTTTTAATCCTTTTTTTTTCCTTTGCATTTTGTTCTGAAGGCTAAAGAAATTCCAGAGCATAAGAAATGTTTGATTTGTAATCAATAGCTTTAAAATTGGATCATTAAATTTGATCCACATTAATATTGGCACATTGTCTCATTACTGATAACTGTTAATAGTTTTAGTATAATCGTATAATAATCAGTATAATAGTACAAAAATGCTACACTGTTAAAAATCCCTTTTTAAAGCAATGGACACCTATTGCAACAATATCTCTTCCACTATTATTGATTGCATCCAAAGTGTTATTCAAATCAAGTAAAAGAAGTTTAATCATTCTTTCTGCATAATGCAATTCCTATCATTCAGGTCGAAAAAATTCGGAAAGGCATTGATAAAGAATTCAAAGCTGTAAAGGGTATTAAAGATCTTAAGGTAAGATATGTATAGCTATATCTCCTCCACGACCCAAATGCAATAATAAGTCACACTCATAATGTTGTGGAATAAATGTGAATTTTGGTAAATTCCATTGATGAACATTATTTTATAGAACAGTTTTCTTTATTTTCCCTCCTAAATATTTTACATACAAAGCAAAGATTGTCGCCTTTCACTGAATCCTTAACGCCTACAATGTTTGTTTAATTCTTCTAACCTATAGTGTTCCAAAAGCTTTAAACTTTATGGATTGCTTTAACAAAGGGCCTTAATCCTGAATGCTGTAAAAGAAAGGAGCACTGAGGATTTAAAACATAGCCCTCCTAAAATGAATCGTCCATGATCGGTTTTGGCCCCAGTTATGAACATTTAACCCCCTAAATGCCACAGACATTTGAGACAGTGGCATCTAGATGGTTAAGAGATCCCATTTTAACCTTATTGGGACACCACAATTGCAATTGCAAATCAGAATGCTGCCCATGGGAATGCGAGGGGTACAGTGACTTGGGACCTACTAGCAACAGGATCTACTAGGCTAGGTCAGCGTACAACTGAGATGTCTCATTGATTGCTATAATATATTTAATGACTTTATATAGCACCATTAATCCCTCAGCACCTTACATACAACATCGCTGTCCCCATTGGGGCTCACCATCTAAATTCTCTATCAGTATGTCTTTGGAGTGTGGGAGTAAACTCACTGCAAACACAGGGGAGAACATAGAAACTCTTTACAGATGTTGCCCTTGAACCCAGGACCCCAGCATATCAAAGCAACAATGCTAACCACTGAACCGCCAATACAAAAGTATTTCAGCAAATCAAAGTTAAAAATATTAGTGGAACTAAGTAAAATTTAAAAGCACAAAAATTTAGTTTGGCCACTAAAATGTATCCTCTATGTTAAACACTGTGGTAAAAAAAAGTTATTTTTCTTCATACTGACATGGAAACTATTTAATAAGATGTGATTGTAAAAAAAAATAATGAAAAGAAGATGGGAGTGCAGGTGTGCCACGGTCCGCGCTGCTCCAAATGCAAAAAGTCACCAAAGAGTCAAATTTTCCTTGAGCAAATTTCCAAGCTTTATTTTCTTCCTCCTACGCGTTTCGGCGCCTAGCCTGGCACCTTCATCAGAGATATTGGTTTGAAGGTGCCAGGCTAGGCGCCGAAACGCGTAGGAGGAAGAAAATAAAGCTTGGAAATTTGCTCAAGGAAAATTTGACTCTTTGGTGAGTTTTTGCATTTGGAGCAGCGCGGACCGTGGCACACCTGCATTCCCATCTTCTTTTCTGGATTTCACCACTGGTCAGTGGTAGGTGGAGGTCCTGCAGCAGCTCTTGATTGCTTCACGCTTACAAACCAGTTGTGGGGATCACAACTGCACCAGGTGAGTGGTTCCACAATACCACCCTTCTCTACAGTGTCACTAGTGATAGGGCACTATTGCGCCTCTTGTCCCCCACCCCTTTTATATTTTCTACATGAAAAAAAATGTCACACAAGGGGACCCTCATACACCCATCATCACACCTTAGAGTAGGAGGGAGCTGGGAGGATCCATTGCCAGGGAGACCCAGTCCCGGTGGGAGGAGCTACGTGGAAGGAGAGTTAGTGAGTGAGAAGCATTGGTGAGCTCCTGTGGGAAGAGAGGAGTACAGGACGGCGAAGGAGCAGTCAGGAAGGAAAGGGACCCTAGGGGCACCAGGTCTTGCGATGCACCCGAATCCGGACCTGGTATGCCTACCGACTGGAGGGGTTCAGTCCCGGAATGGTGGACCGACTCAGAGAGCGGTGCAGGTGTTCACCCCCGAGCCGCCAAACCGGAGGCATGAGCTTCTGTAGGAAGTCGTGGCCGAAAGTCCAGCGTAATCCCCAAAAGGCCCTGTATAGGTGCCGGAGGACCGGGAGAGGAACTCTCCAGAGAGGATCCGTGGGAGCTGGCTGAGGGCTCTGTGCGCGGGAGCGCTACTGGGAAGCAGGAGAGAGAGCGCGGTGAGGGACAAGAGAAAGGAAATAGCAGGCACACCACCGAGGGTCCCAAATAAGATGTCCCGGTCCCCTGGTGACTACCGAGGCCAGCAGAACCCGTGAGAATTGTAACATCTGTAAGCTGCCAGAAGCCTTGCAAGTAAAACCCGTACAGAGCTAAAGACTGTGTGACGTCTTTTATTTGCCTGAGGAGCCACACACTTGTTCCTGTGGTAAGACTGTGACAGGGCCGCTGAGTGAACTGCTTCCCAGTGTAAATCCCTACTACCTCATCGCTGCCCTGGGGAGCGTAACCATCTTGCTGCTCCACCATCATCCCGGAGGTCTGTAAGCAGCACCGGTATCATTACCGGTAACCATAGGTGGCATCACTAATCCTCCTTTATTTTATTTTTATAGACACTTTTCCCCTTTTTAGCAACCACCAAGGGCCACGTGACCAGGCAGCAAGCCCCGTGACCTCCCCCATGAACTACAACGCCCAGAACCGGGTAGCCCACGGCCCTGGGGCGGGTCAATGGCATAGGGACAGCGTTTTTAGAATGGTCTTTTTTCCATGCTGGAGAAGGTTCGAGTAGACTAGAAAGATAGGATAGATAGATGACAGGAACAGCTAGATAATCTTACCAGTCTCCTGCTCTCCCACTGCTTTCTCCTGGCGTCATCCATTAAGCTTCAAACATATTCACTGCACTGACCGGCAACAGCCAGTCACAAACGCTCACTCTGTGAGAGCATCTGTAATTGGCTGTTGCAATTAGACTGCATTTCCACAATCTGTATGTTGTCTTTGCTTGGTTGCCATATACAGGATGGTAAATTTATAGGGTGGGCCATTTATATGGATGCACCTAAATAAAATGGGTACGGTTGGTGATATAAACTTCCTGTTTGTGGCACGGTAGAATATGGGAGGGTACACTAATATGCCTAAAACAGGAAGTTGATATCGCCAACCATTCCCATTTTATTTAGGTGTGTGTGTATATATACAAATGGCCCACCCTATACATTGGTGTATGGCAACCAACCTGCCATCATAGTGTGTAAAATAAGTAATGGGAAAAAAATGCATAGAGCATCACTGTACTTTCAGTCTCAGCACAGGTAAAGCAGCCACCCTCGGCTGCCTACTTTTACCTTGGCTGGAAAAAAAATGCATAGGGATTCATGCTATTTTTGATTGTCAGCCAATGTTAAACTAGACAGCTGAGGGCTGATATTCTCAGCATTCTTGGCCGCCCTCACGCTAAATAGCAGCCTGCAGCCACCCCACAAATTGGTGCATTCATAAGAAGCGCAAATTCCCGGCGCTTTACCTGGCTCTTCCATTTGCTCTGGTGTTGGTGGCAAGCTAGGTAATAAGGGATTAACGTCAGCTTTGTATTGCCAGCTTGCGCTAAGCCCAAGATTCATAATGTGGGACCAATGTTAGACTTGGCCATTAGGAATCTCTATGAAATGGTAAAGAAGACTCAACACACAAAGAAAAAAAACATTTTATTGTAATAAAAAACACAAACGCGTATCTTGACTCCATCTTTATTACTCTCATGTTTCGCTGGATGAGAAAAAAGCTGAATACAAACGTTCTGCTCTCACTTGCTTATTAACATTGGTCAGATTACAATGCAAAATGTTCTCACATTGCACTCATCCGATTTATATGCCCATGTGTCTGATCCCTTAAGGCTGGTTTACACATGTCGACATCGTTAACTATGTCACTGCAACTTGTGATGTTGCAGCGACCTCATAGCGATGTCGCTACGTGTGACATCCTGCAATGATCAGCGATCATCTCACTGATCGTTGCGGAATGGCCAGGGCCATTTTTCGATCGTTGGTCTCCCGCTGGGTGGCCAGCATCGGCATCTGTGACAGCGGGAGACCAACGATCAAGGACCTCCCGGGCGATACTCAGCACCGCACATTACACGCTGGAACATGGTAACCAGGGTAAACATTGGGTAACTATGCGCAGCGCTATGCTTAGTTACCCGATGAGTACCTTGGTTATCAGCGTGGTCGCTGGTGAGTCTGCCTGTGTGACAGCTCACCAGCGATCATATAGCGATGTCCCAGTGATCCTGAACATTGGTCAGATCGCTGTGACATCGCAGCGTGTAAACCAGCCTTTAGAAACTAGGTGACACAGGTTTTCTCACTCCCGATTAAACAGAGGTCTTTTCATCTGTAATCCCAGACCTCGGTCTCCCACCCATGCAGCAATCCAGTCCCTTCTCTTGGTCTGGTATGCACATTGCACTCTGCTCAGTCCGTCAGCACAATGAACACCTAGTGAACATATTTCCTAGTTCTTTAGTGATGCACTAATCAAACACTCCAGAACTTGGAATTAACCTAGTCCTCCCTGGCCTTGATACTGGAGTTAACACAATAACTTTAATGTGCCCAATTTTTTTTTATTCAAGAACACCGATAGCAGAATTGATATATAATTTTGTAAATGATGTATTCTGTATCCCCCTTAACAGATTGGTTCTGTGGAAGAGTTTCAGGGCCAGGAACGGAAGGTGATCCTTATATCTACTGTGCGGAGTTGTATGGATTATGTAAAATTTGATGAACAATTTAGTCTTGGATTTCTGAAAAATCCTAAAGTAAGTAGGAATAAATGTTAAGAATAAATATTCAAGGTACAACTAAATATTGTAAATATTCCAGAAAACATTATTGGAACAAATGTTGCATGAAAACTTTCTTCCTCATGTGATCATCTAGGCTGTGGTGCTTTATGAACTTGAGGAAGGTGTCTATGCAACTGACAAATAGTAGCACACCAGAAAGGGCATATATGCAAAAAAAACACATCACAAAAAAGAAAGTGCCATTATGACCACAATGTCAGATTACCAATGCACTGTCAGGACGCAGCAGGGTCCAATGATAAAGATGGGGGCAGCAAATGAGTAAAATGTTGATGACCCAACTGATCAATTAATAGAGGTAGGGGCTGCTCACATTAAATATGCACACAGATGAGGCTTGCATAGAGAGCACCAGTTACACAGGTACATGTGATGCACAATATCTGACCATCCGGCTGGCGCATCATTCTCGGAAGGAGGAGGTGGGAATTTCAAATTGGCAGAGTGCAGGAGAATGAATTCTCACGCCCACCGGGCTGTAATAACAGCAGCGAGGGGGAAGGTTGAGCCCTGGAAACTACCCAGTCAGGCTACATACCATAGTCTGGATGCTGCATTTGCATGCAAAAATGTAAGTCACAAAGTCTTTTTTTCACAGCCAATATAGGACAGTGTTAGGTCAGACAGGTATGGTTAGGGATGTGCTAGGAAGGTGCAGGGACAGGTGTTGATAGGTTTTGAGGTAAAAATTACCTGATGGGTTCCCTTTAAAAGTAGCGTGTGTATTCCTGTGTATGTGTGGCGCCCTGCATCCACAGGTACCCACAGACCTTCCTAGAACACAGATGGAAATCCACAGCAGGTACACCAGCACATCCAACACCTTCCACCCCAGCACAATAGGGGTAGCTCCACTTGATGCCCTTAGGCAAGATGCCCTATAAATGCTGATGCTGGGGAGGAGTTAGTCACAGTGTGCAGACGCTAGGAGAGCTGTGGATACGTCCTGGTGATCGGTGCCGCGTCAGGCCCGAACCGGTGACCCTAAACAGCCTCTGAGGAGTCCTGCCAAGCCAAGAGTGGGTACGGAAGGCAAGGACAGGAAAGAGGAGGAAAAGTGGGGACCAAGGAGCCAGAATAGGTTTGCCCAACCAGCACACCGGACATCGGTGTCCGCGTCTGCAGGAGAGCTACACGCCCAGCAGAGAATCCGGCAAACCGTGGAGACTTCAGTCACCCGGTCACCTGCTTAATCACCGTTCAGGGAGCCAGACACCGTGGGAGGAGAAGCAGCGGTAGTCATCAGAGGTTGCCCGTCGACAGCGCAGGTGGAGAAAGAGAGAGTAGTGGAGACCGGCCAAGTGTTACACGGGGCAGGGGCTTCAACACAGGGAAAAGAGAACACTGAGACCTTACACCCACTTACCGTGGAGATTCAACTCTTTCCTTGTCACCCGACAGTGTTCCGGACTTTTACCTGATGTACCACCAGTAAAAGGTAAAGAGACATTCAACAGTGTGTGTGTGCGTTCTTCACCCCCTGTCCCCGCTACTAGCAGAGACTATACCGTTAACCCATCACCTGGACAAACCCCAGCTCCATCCCTTACAATCACCGCTGCCCCAGAGGATTAGCTCTACCTGTAGGAAGCTACTCCACTTTAACCACAATACCACCACCCTCCAGAGGACTGTGGCGGTGCTAGTGTCTAGTCATCAGGCACTACAGGTGGCGTCACGTGATTAAAAAAAAACTTCAACCCTTTAATTTGGCGACTGTCGTCCCCCACGGGGCCGCGGGTCTGGGCAGACCACCAGTGAGATCCCCCACCGAAGCTGAGGGCCCAGACATCCGAGTTCCCATACCCTGGGGCGGTACATATGTGGTGCCGTATAGGTCGGGGAATCTCACACATCTGTAAACTCTGATAGTGTGGGAAATTGGCTCTTCAGCCATTTTTTAATACACACAGATGTGATTAGTGCAAAGGGCTATTGTGAAGCATTGTGGTTAATAGGCCTTTTGGAGAACTACTGAGCCCAGGAGGAGCAACAGTGTTCTCCTTGGATTTAGTGGTGCTGGAGAGAAAGCAAGCCAGTTAGAGCCTGTGTTGTGGTCGCTGTGTCCCATGCGGCTGCATAGATTTTGCAGTGTCCTGTGCAGCGCTAGTCGTGCCCAACTGCCAGGGATTGGCAGTGAAGAAGTGAGGGTGTGTGTGTGTGTGTGTGGGGAGAGCTACCTTTTAGAACATCTTGAGTAGTCAGCAATGGGGTAGACAGCTAAAGTATTTTCTGTAAGCTTGAGGTACCGTTCCTCAAACCATCTGAATTTGAGTTTATCAGTTGTTCCTGAAGACTGGACATTATTTTCTGAGAGCGGCTGATCCTGCATCCCTATCCACAACTTTAAACCCCTTATTCTGCTGCCAATGACCTGCTAGCCAGAGAGACCACTGTGACTGTTGGGCACCATAAACACCCCGGACTCAGTGGAGGCCGACCCAGACATGTAGCTGGCTACGAAAAGAATTAACTGTGACTCTATCATTGGGCTTATTTTGACAGCAAGGTTTATAATTTTTTGTCACCAATGCTCAGAGAGGGATTAGTGTACTAACATGGGGGAAAGAAGCCAAGAACCACACTCGGAGTACAAATGTTTGCTAGACCTGCAGTTCAAATTGGCTACTGAATGCACCATGAACTAGACTGATTAGCCGGCACTTTCAGCTTGGTGGTAAAGTACATGTCTCTGTGGCCATGTACTTTTTCTGCCTAGATAACGTTGGCCAATCATAAGCAGACAGTAGCACACAGGGAAAAGAACATGCTCCCACGTACTTAGGGCTATGTCACACCTGGTGACCTTGCCGGAGATGTCGGCAGCGACGGGCGGGAGCGCGCACGATTTTTTGCACCCCGCCAGCGTCGCCGTCGCATGTTTACATGCGGCGACTCCTCCGGCGAAGCACCGGCGATCTCGCAGGCGGCGCTGCTGGGGTGTCTCAAAACCCCAGCGGTGATGCCATTAACATGGGAGCCTATGGCTCCCATCGCCTGTGCGATCGCCGGTCGGCGTGTTACATGGGGCGATGTGTACACATCGCCCCAGAGTGGTCTCCTGGTTTCAGAGCAGTGCTCTGAAACCAGGCGACCACTCAAATGCGTCGCCCTCGCCTATTTACATTAGGCGACGCATTGGCGATGTCGGTGGCGATAGGCCACGCCCCTACATCGCCTATAAAATTGCCACTGACATCGCCAGGTGTACCCTTAAAGGTTTATCGGTATGAGATTTGTAATGACCATTTGCTCTTGGTGATCTTTCTGTGTAGTGATTACCTTTTTTAGAGTTGAGAAGAGTGTGACAACTAACACTTCTGTAGCCTTTTATCAAAGCAGCTAGTGCGAGGAGAAGGAGCAGTATAGCAGAACTGAGTTTTATCTCCTTGCAAACACTTCTGTCTGCTCCCTTAAATTTCTGTCACTTCAGTTAGGGTCCCAATACACTTGGCGACATTCCAGTGATCCCGACAACGATACGACCTGGTAAGGATCGCTGGAACGTCGCTATGTGGTTGCTGGTGAGATGTCAAACAGTCAGATCTACTGAACGACGCAGCAACGATACGGCAACCCGTATAATGACCTTGGAGGTCATTGGGACGCTGTCACACAGCAGCTAGTCTGACGACTCCTGGAAATGTGAGAAAATGCGCAATAGGGTTTTATCTTTGTATGCAAAGAGTGCAGGGAGTATCAGAATCTGCTCACCTGGTCCGGTTGTGTATGCTGGGCAGCATGCATCGGTGTGTTTGATGCCCTAACAACGACCTTGTTGGTGACTCAGAACTCAGCCACGTAGGTCTGAGTTGTCAGACTGTTCTGTAGGACAATGTGTCGCACGATATGCGGCAATCCCTGAGAAAGGAGCTGGGTCAAGCTCTGAAATGCGTAGGATTGAATAAAGCTACAATCTTTCCAGATACTCCGGTCTTCTGGTGTTCCTTTCGGCAGCAGCGCAGATTGTGCGACACATCGTCCTACAGAACAGCCTGACAACTCAGACCTACATGGCTGAATTCTGAGTTGCAAACGAGGTCGTTGATAAGGCGTCAAACACACCGATGCATGTTGCCCAGCGGGAACCCGATCGCTGCTGCATGTCAAACATAGCGAGATCACTGGCAAGGTCGCTGTTGCATCACAAAACCTGTGATGAAACCGCAATCTCACTAGCGATCTCGCTATGTGTGATGAGTGTTTTATACTGCTCTTACCCCCAAACTGGCTGTTGTGATGACAGGTGAAGTGTTAGTAACTGGTGATTACTAAATTACAGCTCTCTGTGATTTGATTACCTGCTCAATACAATTATGGGGGGCGGGTTCTTCTTTCCCCTCCATGTTGCTGCCTGTTTGTGATTGGTCAGTATTCTATAGGATTAAGAAATGCATGCCCCCTCCACAGACTGGTGCTTGGCAAGATCTCTGTCACTCTTGTAAATTGTAATAACTCCTTTTCATATTGGAGAACCTGACTGCTACTGGCTGTATTATGCCAGCCAGGTATGTCTGACTGAAATTCTGCGTGGTTTCAGATAAAAACTGACTTTTAATAGCTGCCCGGGACCAAGCTGCACAGCTGACTAGTAGGACGTGTTGGTGCTTGGCAGCTTCTCCTCCCCCACTAACAGTCATCGATATGCACACAGCCAGGGAACTTTCGGTCACACAATGGGTGTGGAGAAGCTTTCAGGGACTTGCCTGTCAAGACTAGTCTACAGTATTGCTTGGTCACTAGTGGTTATTAATAGTATGTTTTTTTTCTGAAATGCCATACTGCTTCAGAGACAAACATACCTGGATGGGATAATACAGCCAGTGTCTGATGCATGCACCATTTGGGCATTCAGGTTCCTTTTAAGAAAAAAATTGGATTTCTCTGGCATAAGACTTCATATCGCAGTTATCAAGGTATCATTTTATTCAATTGTATATGACCTGCATGTCCATGTCGAAGGTTTAGGAGGGTTGATTCTTTTAACAGATTCCCTTTTTCTGTAAAACCTGCAGCTTTGTATACTTTGCCATTTCCTTATAATGTATAGTATGGCACACCTTTTTCACTGTACAGTAGATATAAATATTGAATTGTGTACAATTTGTCTTTGCTTATGAAGGAAATAATATTTTATTGTATAACCTGGCAAAACTGCCTCATATAATTAAAAAATGAGGGAAACGTCCTTTTGATCTCCTATTACATCTTCTAACTAGAAAAAAAATCTTTTTGCCTGTTTTAGAGATTTAATGTCTCCGTAACGAGAGCAAAATGCCTGTTAATCATGGTTGGTAATGCCATCATCCTACACAAAGATCCAAATTGGTCTCGGTAAGTAATAGATGATTATGCCGGTATACAAACTATTCTATCTGGTAGGTCTACATTTAGAAGTCAAAAATGTGACTTTGTTGTACATCATCTCTCTCTACTGTATGGACTAACCAGCTGGGACAAAGAGAATTAGGGCCACTTTACACACACCAACTTATCTGTCCAACTTCTGACCAACTTACTGGTTGCAGTGAAATCGTGGACACATTGCTCCATTTTGTGGCTATGTACAAATGTAACAATGTGTCCATGATTTCACTGCAACCAGTAAGTTCAGAAGTTGGACAGATAAGTTGGTGTGTGTAAAGTGGCCATCAGTGTTAAGGTGTGGGTAGTCAATTTAGAATTAAATCAACAGAGAGGTAAAGGCCTACATTCCGTAGTTTTAATTTAAAACATAATCATATTATACATAAAATAAAAAAATTAAGAAATGTACATGATGAGAACTGCAAGAAAAATGTGTGAAAAGTGGATAATACCAGAGATAAATAAATACATACATATGGGGGTATCAAATGGACTGAATAAAGGAATGTATAAGTACATATATTAGGTGTAAGGAAGATAATATGTTAAAAGCATGCACAATAAAAATGTATTTTATTTTGTATGCTTTCAATATATTCTTTTTCTTGCCCTGAATATATATACAGTGCCTTGTGAAAGTATTTGGCCCCCTTAAACTTTTAAACCTTTTGGCCACATTTCAGGCTTCAAACATAAAGATATAAATTCAAATTTTTTAGTGAAGAATCAACAACAAGTGGGATACAATCGTGAAGTGGAACAAAATGTATTAAATATTTAAAAAAAAATTTTATCAAAAAACTGAAAAGTGGGGCTTGCAATATTATTTGACCCCTTTTACTTTCAGTGCAGCAAACTCACTCCAGAAGTTCAGTGAGGATCTCTGAATGATTCAATGTTGTCCTAAATGACTGGTAATGATAAATAGAATCCACCTGTGTGTAATCAAGTCTCCTTATAAATGCACCTGCTCTGTGATAGTCTCAGGGTTCTGTTTCAAGTGCAGAGAACATAATGAAGACCAAGGAATACACCAGGCAGGTCCGAGATACTGTTGTGGTGAAGTTTAAAGCCGGATTTGGATACAAAAAGATTTCCCAAGTTTTAAACATCTCAAGGAGCACTGTGCAAGCGATCATGCTGTGCTACAGTCAGCCTCCCAATTTAGGAAACATCATGGTCCAAAGTTTGATGCCCTCAGATACACCAAAAGGAACTTATGTATGCAATGTGAAGAGCTGCAAGACCTGTGCTCACATTGAGACCAGAGACAGGATACAGATCCCCAACACACAGCAGGATTATAAGATTCCTGGGACTTTCACATGCTCCTCTTCCAATGTGGTATATTTAATTATGTGCACCATATGCCCAGTTTGGTTTTTCTATGTTGGTGAGACTGGGCAACGTCTAAGAGCAAGGATGAGGTCACAATTACACACGAAAAAATCCATTTAACAGTAGCAGAGCATTTTTCTGGCCAGGGACATAACATTGATAATATGAAGGTTTTAATTTTAAGAGGTAATTTCAAATCCCAAAAACTTCAAAGAGTCTGTGAATCCAAGCTAATTAGAAGTTTCAATTGTATACAGAACGGACTGAACATCACTTATGGTTTTATGGCTCATTACCACGTCTAAACAATGTTGTTCAAAGACATGGAAATCTTAGACACCAAGTTTTCTTATAAATTAGTGTCCTAAAGACTTTATGACCACTAGGCCTGCCTGATTGAAGATCCTCTCCAATGCTGATTTGTTTATTTTGCCAAATGTCCAGTCCCTGTAATGTATATTTAGTCAAATGTCCAATCATTTTTAGTTGTGCATGCATATATTTGAGTTTCATTCAATATCATGTCATACCATGCCTGATGAGGAGACCGGAGTCGTCTCGAAAGCTCGCCTTATAACATCATTTATTTTATTTTTGTTAGCCATTAAAAGGTATCGCAACCACAAGATATTTATCTTGTTTCTCATGGCCACTTTACACGCAGCTACAGATGACAGGTTTTCCACAGGTAACTTACTGGCTGCAGTGAAATCATGGAGACATAGTTCCATTTGTACACAGCAACAAGATAGAACCATGTCTCCATAATTTCACTGCAGCCAGTAAGTTACCTGTTGACACCCTGTTACCTGTAGCTGCGTGTAAAGTGGCCATCACACTGAGAGCAATCAACAGCGATCATATTGAAATGGAAGGAGTATCAGACAACTGCAAATCTACCAAGACCCTGCCGTCCCTCTAAACTGTCATCTTTAACAAGGAGAAGACTGATCAGAGATGCAGCCAAAAGGCCCATGATCACTCTGGATGAACTGCAGAGATCTACAGCTGAGGTGGGAGAGTCTATCCATAGGACAACAATCAGTCGTACTCTGCACAAATCTGGCCTTTATGGAAGAGTGGCAAGAAGAAAGCCATTTCTCAAAGATATCCATAAAAAGTCTTGTTTGCCACAAGCCACCTGGGAGACACACCAAACATGTGGAATAAGGTGCTCTGGTCAGATGAAACCAAAATCAAACTTTTTGGCCACAATGCAAAACTATATGTTTGGCGTAAAGGCAACACAGCTCATCACCCTCAAAACTCCATCTCAATGCCTAACATGGTGGTGGCAGTGTGGAGCCCACTGAGACGGAGTACTCGATACCGGACTGGGGTATCACGGGGGTATCACGGCGGTCTTGGTCCGGACCGTGTCCCAAGCCCACAAGTAAAGGTTGGGGGTTATTTACAGGGAATATAGTTGTGACACCACCCGTGGAATGTGGTCAGGGTGACCACTGCTGCTGCAGAACCTCCAGGGATGATGTATGGCAGCCTGTGATGTGACAGCTCTCCACAGGCTGAGCCTGGTCCCCAGGGCAGTAGTGATGATAACAGTTTGTGAGGGAGAGTGGGGCACGAGCGCAAGGATTACACAGACTCGCGGTTTCATAGTTTTCCAGGTCTTTTACGGTCGATGGTAATACAGCCGAGTACTCTCCACAGAGTCTGTACAGGGGCTGGGTTAATCCCACCCTGGCCGGGTCCTTGGCTCCCTATTCCTGCGCTGTGTGTGTGTCTCTGCTGCCGCTTTAGCTAAGCTGCTGGCCCTGTCTCCCCTCACGGGTACTAATCTGCTAGGCAACTTGAGTCTTGTCTTTATGTTGCTGACCCCGCCGTGTTCCTTCGCTGTGGTACAGTGAAGATGTGTAACCTTCACTATTCCGGTGTTCACTGTGCTATTTGTGTCGGGCACAATTTCGGATCCGGTAACCGGTCTATCCGCTCCTCCGGGTTGAGTTTCAGGGTAACTCTGTATCCCAGCTGTGTTCCTCTGCTTCTACTGTCCCCTTTCCTTAGACCCTGGCTTGGCCTGGAACTGGACAGCGGACCGTGGGATGAGCCTGATGCAGCTCTTTGACACCCCGGTCCTTCTTCCTCAGTCCTCTCAGGAACTGAACTAACTGCCCACTTCCTCTCCACACCAGAATATATAGGGAAGTAGCTTGAGCTCCCCCTTCTGGCCTGGAGGCGCTAGTGTAGTGTTGTAGGTTGTGTGGGGAGTTAACCCTTTGTGGTGTTACTGTGGTACATGAACCCTGGGGTGCCACAGCAGCATCCTTGTTTGGGCCTGCTTTTCTTCAGCAGGGACAGGGAAGATGGTTAAAATTTATGGGAAGATGGATGGAGCCAAATACAGGACCATTCTGGCAGTAAACCTTTGACCTGAGACTGGGACGGAGATTTATCTTCCAACAAGATAATGATCCCAAACATAAAGCAAAATCTACAATGGAATGGTTCAAAATAAACGTACCCAGATGTTAGAATGGCCAAGTCACAGTCCAGACCTGAATACAATCAAGAATCTGTGGAAAGAGCTGAAAACTGCTGTTCACAAACCAGGGTGGATTTGATTTAAATCACGATTTAAATCACTAGTCAGTAAGGCTTGATTTAAATCAGTGATTTAAATCAAAGTTTCTACCTTAACTAGTTATTGCTACTTTAACATGCAAGTAGATGAAGATTTTTAGAATCACTTTTTATATTACTTTTTTCTCCCCAGTTTAATGGGTTAATCATTCATATTTGGACACCACTGTTCTGTTGTACTTAGGAAGGAGAAAAATAATCCTGACCTTAATAACAATTTAAATATTTATTCAACTGAAACAATAACAACATTACAGCATAAGTTATTTGCTTAAGCAAACATCCATGTTTGTTAACTAATTTGGCTAAACAAAATATATATATATTTTAAGAAACTTAGACTGTCAGCCCAGCCGACACATGAAAAACTTAAATACCACTGTCCCTGCTGTCCTCTGTAGCTCACTTGTCACCTTCATCATCATCTTCTTCTTTGTTCCTATTCATAATCTGGAAAAGAAAAACAAGCTTTCCTGCTTTATTGGGTCCCAACCGATTTCTCAATTTAGAATGAATGAGTCCAAAGGAAGAGAATATTCTTTCAACGCCTGCAGAAGAAGCTACTGCTGTTAAAAGTGAAATCATTACTTGAACAGTCTCTAAATCCAAGTGCTTAAGTGACTTCCACCAGTTTACTGGTGTGACCTTCCTTAAAATATCTTCAGCAAACATATATTTATTTCTTGAATGGTTCCCCCTTAGCTCTGAAGTTTATTATAGTTGGCATTAAAGATGGATGATTGCTCGGCGGGAGCTGTGAGTCAGGACACATGACTTTTGTGGGCTCCAGCAGAATCTCTATATGGTGAAGTTATAAACGACGTTCTCAGAACTTTTGATCTTTTGCTGTTCGCTTTAAATGGGGGGAGGAAGGGGTAGGGGAGTTTTGTTTACAGTTAAGCTGTGCTAATTGTTCTATGCTCTGGGGACTCATATGCGTGAAACATAGAGGGTTAATATTAATACGTGTATATTCATATATGTACTTCCTAACTAGCCTCAGTTCACGCTCCATTGATGGGGCATAGATATCTATACATACTTACCCTCCACTATTAAGGTCCTAGTTAGTAATTATCCAGGAGGGCTTATGGCATTTGTATTTTTTGTGTTATGTTGGCTGCGGGGGCCGAGCTGGTTGCTCGGTGTCCGACTACTTCCCACCTTAGGGCGTGTCATTGACACACTTGTTCAGAGATTTCTCTGACTCATTAAGTTTACACTGAACCTGGTGGCTTAGAGCCTCCTGGTTCCTCAGACAGACTACTGTTCTCTGTCTGATCAAGTTTCTGATTTCTTCTTTTCTTTTTTTTTTTTTTTTTTTTTTTACGTACTTTTCCTCTTCTCTGCTTAATCCCTACCTCTTTTTTCCCTTAACGCTCTCCCTTTCCCTTTCATTTTTCCTCCCCCCCCCCCCCCCCCCCCCCATCCACCTCTTGTTTGTCCTGGTATTGACTGTGGGATAAGACCTGGGGTTCTGATGGCGAATCTGCAGCTCTGTTCCCTGAACGTCAGGGATTCAATGTCCCATAAAAACGTTCGAAAGTGTTATATCATATGCACAAGAAGCGGGTAGATGTTCTCCTACTTCAGGAGATGCATTTTAAGACGGATAAGATCCCTGCTCTTGGTCATAGATATTACACACAATGGTTAGAGCCCGGAGTTTGCAGATTGGTTGTTGCAATCCTCTCTTCCTTCTTGAGCTAGAGTAACCAGGTTTCCTCTTCCCTCCCACCCCCTCTTTTTTTTTTTTTTTTTTCTCCACCCCTTCTTCCCTTCTGTTCCCTCCTTTCATGTCTTCTTTCATTACCTTTCCCCTTCTTTTTTCTCTTTTTTATTTCATGGTCTGCAGGGGTGACGGAGATAATTAGATGGCTACGGAATAGCAAGAACTGGCTTACACTTCGCTTCAAGCTACATCTTGATGTGATATAATTGGTGAATTATATTTATCAGGGTCTTTTGAGATGGCTGCCGGGGTCTCGGCCTTGGAAATGGAACGTGTTTTCTGTCATACCCCAGACTATGTACGAATGTGTAATTCTTTACATCTCAATTGTTACCTTTTTTTTTTTTTCTTATGACCTTTTGAAATTAATAAATACATTTATTGAAAAAAAAAAAAAGATGGATGATTGCTGGATACCCATGTCATAGCTAACTCCTCTTCCTCAGCACTTAGGTTTTGACCCTGATATTGGATATTGACAATATTTGCCAAAAAATGAGCTGGAGTCAGTGCTTGTCCCATTCGTTTGTTTACTGCTTGTAATTTAATTCTGTCCATGTGTAGTTCTGTTTTTAAGTGGTCACTCAGTTCCTTCCAAATTTCAACAGCATCCGCAATAAAACAGCTATTTTTCTGTATTTTGTTTAAAGTTTGAGAGATGGGTTTCAGGAAGCTCAGCATATGTTCAACATTTCTCTTAAGCCCAATGTTGAGGATTTTGGCTGTGACAGTGCCATCTATTTTATCTCGATTTTCTTCACAAAGTGTCATCAGAATAGGACAGTTTTTGATATACTGCTCAAAACAGTCCACCACAGAGTTCCATCTAACATCTTGTGGGAGCTTTAGCTTGGTTCCACCCATCCTTTTCAGAGCTGCTGCAGCAAAATGATTATTACGGAAGTATTTAGCAATTTCAACAACATTAGCCTTTATTTCTGGAACACTTAAGTCTTTGGCTAAGAGGTGCAGCAAATAAGCACTGCAACCATATGTTATTAGCAGCTTTGTATTCCCTCCCTGCTCTTCTAAATCTCTTCTCATCTTGGATACGTTTGCAGCATTGTCAGTGAGCAAACTGCGTACTAGACATTTGAATTTTTGTTCACATGTCGTTATAGTTTTTACTGCCACTTCTTGTAAGTATTCTGCTGTGTGTGCATTTCCTGACGTATCAGTTGTTTGTGCAAGGAAGACTTGACCTTCTTCTGTTGTTATACAAGCACATACAATAGGATCATTGTGGACATTACTCCACCCATCAATACTTAGGTTAACAATTTTACCCTCCAGAGCTGTTGCACATTGCTCCATTTCTCTGTCATACATTTGATCCAGCAGTTTCCCTGCAACATCCGCTCTGCTGGGTGGACTGTATCCTGGTCTCAGTGACTGAACCATATTAATGAAATGTGGGTTCTCAGTCAGACAGAAAGAAGAGTTTGTTGCATAAATAAACTGGGCAATTTTTTCATCAATCAACTCTTTTTCTAATCTGCTAGTTCTTATCACAAACCTATCTATGGTGGTTCCAGGAGGTAAAGGTTTTTTCTTCCTTTTGGGTGATGGTGATATGTGGCTGTGGGTGTCTGATGATGATGCTGCTGCTAATGAAGCACTATCCTAGATGGATAACTCTGAAACTGTAGAACAGGATGATGGTGATCTTGGAGGTGGATAGTTTCCAGAATCCATGAATTCCCCTAAACAAAAAAAGTCAATGCTGTTATTTTATTGTTTATTATACAATTTCTGCTTCTTGTACACAACACATCACTGCCCCTGCCCCAAAAGGAATATTTGTTTTTCTTCATAACTGTACCAAATGACCGTAACATGCAGTAATAATAAGAAATATAATTTTTCTCACACATGACAGTTCAGTCTTTAGAAATTCAAGGATTCAATAAAAATGTTTACCAACCTGAAGATCCTGCCTGTTCAGAAGTGTTTCTTTGGTCATCTTCATCACTGCACTTCTCATGATGTTGCCTCATTCGCGCCACCAGGCCTTGCATCTCTTTGTTGCATCGTTTGCATTTTGCACGCATGCCTGCCTTACCGATAGGCGAAGGAGCTTCATTAAAATATTCCCAAACTGGGTCTCTTTTATGGCCTGCTGCCATTATAAGGAAAGAATGTAATAAACCTCAGATCGTACACACAAACATATCCAGACTTGTCTGTCTGTGGCTATGCTGCAGTATTGTGCTCAAATTTCACTTTCATTTTCTTGTCTGCTTGCCCTTCCTCCTCCTCATACTTAGATTCACATTCTTCTTGTGTTGCGCAGATCTATTCCACTCCAAACAATCAGAAACATATTGTCTAACTTCTTGGACTTGGCACTGAAGAGGTTGATTCTGTATTCATAGGTTTGTAGAACAATAGGATTAAGGTCTTTTTCTCAACTCTGTTCGTGTTGTAACATTTTTGCCGTGAAGAAGAGGCTGGGACCTCTGCGGAGTCAAATTCCGTTTAGAGAACTTCGTAAGTAAAGCGAGCGTCTGTGATAATATAGGAGAGAAACTACCCACTAATCCTACAGAAACCTCTGGAAGAGCATGGCATTGTGAATGTTACACATATACAGCCTTTATTCTACTGAGTTAAAGAACTTGGCTTTATCTCATGATGGAAGAACCTTTGGATGGTAAAATATTTTCCTCAAAAAGCAGTTTATTGAGAAAAATCCGATTTTAAATAAAAAAAATCCGATTTTGTTTTTTTTTTTTTTAAAAAAACATTGATTTTTATCCACCCTGTCACAAACACTCTCCATCCAACCTCACGGAGCTCGAGCTGTTTTGCAAGGAAGAATAGGCAAGAATTTGTTTGTTGATGTCCAAAACCGATAGAGACATACCCCAAGTGACTTGCAGCTGTAATCGCAGCAAAAGGTGGCGCTACAAAGTATTAATTCAAGGAGGCCGAATAATATTGCTCACCCCACTTTTCAGTTTTTTATTTTTTAAAGGAGTTTAACCCCTTCACCCCCGGGCCTATTTTGACCCTAATGACCAGGCCATTTTTGTCAATTCTGACCAGTGTCCCTTTATGAGGTAATATCTCTGGAACGCTTCATTGGATCCGAGCGATTCTGAGATTGTTTTTTTCGTGACATATTGGGCTTCATGTTAGTATTAAATTTAGGTCGATAATTTTTGCGATTATTGGTGAAAAAATTAAAAATTTGGCAAAATTTTTGAAAATTTTGTAATTTTCAAATTATTAATTTTTATTCTGCTAAACCAGAGAGGTATGTGCCACAAAATAGTTAATAAATAACATTTCCCACATGTCTACTTTACATCAGCACAATTTTGGGAAAAAAAAAATTTTTGTTCGGACGTTATAAGGGTTCAAAGTTCATCAGCAATTTTTCATTTTTCCAGCAAAATGTACAAAACCATTTTTTTTTGTGACCACATCACATTTGAAGTCCCTTTGAGGCGTTTACATGACAGAAAACACCCAAAAGTGACACCATTTCAAAAACTGCACCCCTCAAGCTACTCAAAACTACATTCAAGAAGATTATTAACCCTTCAGGTGCTTCACGGGAACTAAAGCAAAGTGGAAGGAAAAAATGGTAATTTTAATTTTTCCAACAAAAATGTTCTTTTAGCCTCAATTCTTTCATTTTCACATGGGCAACAGGATAAAATGGATCCTAAAAATTGTTGGGCAATTTCTCCTGAGTACATCGATATCTCATTTGTGGTCATAAACCACTGTTTGGGCACACGGCAGGGCTCAGAAGGGAGGGAGCGCAATTTGACTTTTGGAGCTAATTTTCCGTTCAAAAAGTCAAATGGCGCTCCTTCCCTTCTGAGCCCTGCTGTGTGCCCAAACAGTGGTTTATGACCACATATGAGGTATCGGTGTACTCAGGAGAAATTGCCCAACAATTTTTAGCATCCATTTTATCCTGTTCCCCATGTGAAAATGAAAGAATTGAGGCTAAAAGAAAATTTTTGTAGAAAAAAAAAGTACTTTTCCATTTTTACGGATGAATTTGTGAAGCACCTGGGGGTTCAAAATGCTCACCACCCATCTAGATAAATTCCCTGGGGGGTCTAATTTCCAAAATGGGGTCACTTGTGGGGGAGCTCCAATGTGTAGGCACACAGGGGCTCTCCAAACGCGACATGGTGTCCGCTAACAATTTGAGCTGATTTTTCAGTCAAATTGTTAGCGGACACCATGTTGCATTTGGAGAGCCCCTGTGTGCCTAAACATTGGAGCTCCCCCACAAGTGACCCCATTTTGGAAACTAGACCCCCCAGGGAACTTATCTAGATGGGTGGTGAGCATTTTGAATACCCTAGTGCTTCACAAATTAATCTGTAAAAATGAAAAAAGAAAATGTTTATGGAAAAAAAAGTACTTTTTAATTTTTACAGATGAATTTGTGAAGCACCTGGGGGTTCAAAATGTTCACAACTAATCTAGATACGTTCCCTGGGAGGTCTAGTTTCCAAAATGGGGTCACTTGTGGGGGAGCTCCAATGTTTAGGCACACAGGGGCTCTCCATACGCGACATGGTGTCCGCTAACTATTGGAATTGTTAGCGGACACCATGTCGCGTATGGAGAGCCCATGTGTACCCAAACATTGGAGCTACCCCACAAGTGACCTCATTTTGGAAACTAGACCCCCAAAGGTATGTATCTAGATGCATAGTGAGCACTTTGAACCCCCAGGTGCTTCACAAATTGATCCGTAAGAAGGAAAAAGTACATTTGTTTTCACACATTTTCTTTTTTCATTATTACGGATCAATTTGTGAAGCACCTGGGGGTTCAAAGTGCTCACTATGCATCTAGATATGTTCCTTGGGGGGTCTAGTTTCCAAAATGGGGTCACTTGTAGGGGAGCTCCAATGTTTAGGCACACAGGGGCTCTCCATACGCGACATGGTGTCCGCTAACTATTGGAATCATTAGCGGACACCATGTCGTGTATGGAGAGCCCCTGTGTGCCCAAACATTGGAGCTCCCCCACAAATGACCCCATTTTGGAAACTAGACCCCCCAAGGAATGCATCTAGATGCATAGTGAGCACTTTGATCCCCCAGGTGCTTCACAAATTGATCCGTAAGAAGGAAAAAGTACATTTGTTTTCACACATTTTCTTTTTTCATTTTTACGGATCAATTTGTGAAGCACCTGGGGGTTCAAAGTGTTCACTATGCATCTAAATACAGCAAAGCCAATTTTTTTTTTCTAGGACTAATTTTAGAAAAAAAATGGCGTAGGGCTCCGCCATATTTTTGGTCCAGCCAGGTACAACTTGGCAGCTACGGACTGCCAGCAACCCCCAGCTGCCTCATTGTACCTGGCTGGCAACCAAAAATACAGCAAAGCCCATTTTTATTTTTTTCTAGGACTAATTCTAGAAAAAAAAATGGCGTGGGGCTCCGCCATATTTTTGGTCCAGCCAGGTACAACTTGGCAGCTACGGATTGCCACCAACCCCCAGCTGCCTTGTTGTACCTGGCTGGCCACCAAAAATACAGCAAAGCCCTTTTTTTTCTTCTAGAACTAATTTTAGAAAAAAAATGACATGGGGCTCCGCCATATTTTTGGTCCAGCCAGGTACAACTAGGCAGCTGGGGGCTGGAATCCGCAGCATGGAGAGGCCCAAGCGTTCTGGGCCCCCCATGCTGCGAATTGCAGCCCGCAGCCGCCCCAGAAAATGGCGCATTCATTGAAGCGCCATTTTCTGGCGCTGTACCCAGACTCTTCCAGTTGCCCTGGTGCCGGTGGCAAACTGGGTAATAAAGGGCTTAATGCCAGCTTTTTATTGGCAGCTGGCACTAAGCCCGAGATTCATAATATAGGGCCAATGTTAGACCCGCCATTAGGAATCTCTGGTAAATAGTCAGAAAATACACACAGAGAAAAATCTTTTTATTTGAAAAAAAACCACAAACAAAATTCGGACTCCATCTTTATTATAAAGATCTGACGTAGTCCACAACGAAGGTCCCACGACGCTCGATCGCCTATGACGTAGTCCACAACGAAGGTCCCACGACGCACGATCGCCTCCGACGTAGTCCACAACGAAGGTCCCACGACGCTCGATCGCCTCTGGTCAATCCAGAGACTGCAGCAAGGGATGAAGTGTCCTCTTCTTACAGTCTCTGGGGTCAGAGTTATGGTGCACTGTATGACAATGATCTGTCATACAGTGCACCATGACTATGATCCCAGAGACTACAACAAGAGGACACTTGATCCCTTGTTGCACCCATCCATCCACCTATGCACCCATCATCCACGCACGCACACGTCTTTGCACACACACATCTATGCACGCACACGTCCACACACATGTCCCCACACGCACACGTCTACGCACACATCCATCTATGCACACATCCACGCACGCACACGTCTATGCACACACACATCTATGCACGCACACGTCTACGCACACTCACGTCCACGCACGCTCATGTACGCTCACGTCCACGCATGCACCCCCTATCCATTCACCCACCATCAATTCATTCATTCATTCATTCATTCATACATACATACATACATAGATACATATACATATATACACATACATAGATACATACACATACATAGATACATACACATACATACATACATGCATGCATAGATACATACACATACATAGATACATACACATACATACATACATACATAGATATACATACATACACATGCATACATACATACACATGCATGCATACACATGCATGCATGCATACGCATGCATGCATACACACACATGCATGCATGCACACGCATGCATGCACACACATGCATGCACGCACACACATGCATGCACGCACACACATGCATGCACGCACGCACATGCATGCACGCACATGCATGCATGCACGCACATGCATACTTACCTCCCTCGTTCCACCGATGAGCAGGAGGAGGCCGGGAGAGGAGGAGGGGCCACAGACCGGCGGGCCGGGCAGAGAAGGAGGAGCTGCAGCAGCGGCGGCGGCAGCAGCGGCGGGTGCACGGAAGTGTGCAGCCCGCCGCAGGAGGTGAGGGGGGGGCCAGGCACAGGGCCCGGAGGTGGGGGCAGCCTGGGGGGAGCACCAGCGCAGGGGAGCAGGCAGTGTTGCCGGCGGGCGCACGCGGGTGCAGCCCGCCGGCAGATACATTATAATAGAGGGGGGCGGGCGGTTGGGGGGGACGGCGGGGGGGCCCTGGACAGTCCTGGAGCTGGAGGGGGGTGAGGAGGGGTGGGCACTTGCCGATCCGCCCCTCCAGATCTGATTGGAGAGCTCCAATCAGATCTGGAGGGGTGAATCCCTGTGATTCCCTCCGATCGGCAGTTTCACTTTTAAACTGCCGATCGGAGGGGTCCTGGGCACGGGGGGGTTAATCACACCCCTGTGGGGTCATCTACAGGTTGTCACAGAGCAGCAGCATCTGTGACACCTGAGCGACCCCACTCACAGGAGCTGCAGCAGCTCAAATCTGCCAGGACGTTGTGCAACGTCCTGTGTCGGGAACGGGCAGAAACACAGGACTGTCGGGAAGGGGTTAAAGTATCCAATAAATTTTGTTCCACTTTACCATTGTGTCCCACTTGTTGATTTTTCACAAAAAAATTTGAATTTATATCTTTGTTTTGAAACCTGAAATGTGGAAAAAGGTTGGAAAGTTCAAGGAGGCCAAATACTTTTACAAGGCACTGTATACTTTTATTTTCATTTCAGACCATTTGGTGCCCCCATATGTATGTATTTATTTATGATATTGTCTATTTCCCCTTTACAATTAAATCTATATAGACCTGTGTGTATTCTTGTAGTTCTCACCATGCACATTTCTCATATTTATTTTTTTTTAAATCCTTTATTATCAATCATTAATAAACTTATGTTTTAAACTAATCTATGTAGTCCTTTACCTTTTTGTTGACAGTAAGCTGATGTAGTAAAGCATTGGGAAGTAGTGGAATAAGAGGTGCCCATTTGGTTCTTTTCTAACAGGTGTGGCAGAGTTGGCAAAACCAAACGTGGGCATTTGAGTTGATCTTGGTCCTTTTGGGAGCATTTACCTTTAAAGGTGTTGTCCCACAAAAGGTTTTGTTAAAATCTCACTCGAAAGTTTGAGGAGGGTATATACGTCCATTCAATATGGTGTACAGTTTCAAAAATACATTACATATTCATATGCAATAACACCCCATGGTATTTTGCCTGTGATTGGTGGGTAGGCCAAACTTTTAGAGGGAGTTGACTACTCTGTTGCAGTTATGACCACACTCATGTCAATTACCCTGTATATCAGAGAAATAGTGCACATTTGGCTATGATACATGTTGTGCAACCAGAGTTTCTAAGAAGACCCAGACTGAACTCTTATTAATACATGTATTGCTCACTTTCTCATCTTTATCAGGTTTATAAAATTTTGCAACGATAAAGGCGGTGTTCGTGGCTACCAAGCAGATGACCTTGAAGATCTGAATGAATCTGAACTTACAGAAATCTTTGGAAACATGAATATTAATGAGCCAGAACCTTGTAAGTAAAGAATCCCGAGCGTACATTTACTGCTCTGTACTTTATCCAGCATACAGTACGCTATTTCTCTAAGGCAGGGGCGGGGAACCATTTTTCTGCTGAGGGCTATTTGGAAATTTCTACACTCCTTCAGGGGCCATACAATTATTATTATTAACTTTGAAAATTACCTGCTATATTTGGTTAAACAATCAACGCACCCCTATTGTGGTGGCTGGAGCTGCTTCTCTTTAGCATGATTGATATTGGTCATGTTGCTTCTCAACTGCTTTTCAAGGTAATTTGCTAGAACCCTGGACATCACGAGAGGCGTGGAGCCGAGGCTGGTACATAATCTCTGTAGAGCTTGAGTTAAAGAGGAGACAGTTGGCAAAATGCATCTGCCAGCCTTAGCACTTAGATCCCCAGGAATCTGCCCGGGGGCCGCAAAAAAGTAATCAAGGGCTGCATTCGGCCCTGGGGCCTGAGGTTCCCCACCCCTGCTCTAAGGGGAACAGTCGCTACCGGTGGTTCATAACTCTCCGGCAACAACCATGTTGATGCACTTCAAGCTTCAATTTTTTTAGCTGTAATAAATATTCATTCCTTTTCATATGGTCCAAGAACTGCTGTAATAAATATCCATTATATATACAAAAAGTGGGATGCCAGCTCACTTTACAATACAAAGTACAGCATGCATGGAGCCCCAGTGAGACCAAACTAAAAGAAGAAAAAATAGGTCCCAGCTTCTGGATAAAAACCTTGTTCTCCTTTATTGAAATCGTAAAGGTTAAAAAATAAACCTATTATGGCACATGGTGGAAGGGTATGGTAGGCTACGTGTTTCAAATGCTATCCCAAGTTTTTTTTTTTTTTTCAAAAACATGGAAAAAAACCACAAACAGGCTTTTGAAAAAACTGCAGGTTACTGTTCAAAACGCATAGTCTACCATGTCCTTCCACCATGTGCCATAGTAGGTTCATTTTTTAACCTTTGTGATTTCAATAAAAAGATGATTTTTATCCAGAAGCTGGGACCATTTTTTTTTTTTCCTTCTAATAAATCTTATATTTATATAACGTCATGTTGACTGAAAACAGGTTAACTAGATGCTATATTTTCTGTTATTTCCTAGGTGAGCAGACTGGCGAGAGTGCAGTGCAGCAGCAGGGAGAGCCAGCATGGAGGCATGAGCATTAACTTGTCCTCACTGATGAAGATGACAGAGATTTCTACTTCAGCATTAGCTTGGATATCTCTCATTCAAGTGCACTTCTATGAAAAATGTCCTCTTGACAGTTTGTTGAAAATTTTCTTCTGTCATTGTGCAATATCTTTGTAATTGACTATGAGAATTATAACATGGAGGACAACCAGCTTCCTAGGACTCCTGTTGTGTAAAGATTTTTCATATATAGGTGTAGATTTGCTATTTTTCTATGATCTGAAAAGTGGACGACAACCTACGGGGTTGTAATTGGCGGCCATAATGGCCAACACCGCTCTTCCACAGAGCAACATATAACTTATGCTCTGTTTTACACTCTTTCAGATTTTATCAGGGTTTCAAACCGAGATATTCCGTATGTTTAATTGCAAGAACAATTTTTAGTTTCAGGTGCTATTTATGAACGTTGAACCTCATTAAGGTTGGCTGGATCTCTTCAACTTTCAGTATCCATGGGAAAACAGTATTCCTATCTTGGGTTTGTTGAATCAAAGCCATGATTCTAATGAGCAAGGACACTATTATTTGGCTACTAAAAATATTTTTAACTTTGATACAGTAGTGGATTTCAACATTCCATAATGCGCTTTACCCTCACGACGGTGGTTCTGGTGGTTCACCCCTGGAAAATGTGATTTGACTGTAATGATACAGATGAACAACGCACACAGTGACACGACCTGCATCTGCCTACATGAGACTGGCTTCAAGATGTTGCTGACTATGTCCAAATCCCATTTTCTAGTTCTTCATACATAAGCCCCAAGGGAGCCACTAATGTGAGATTAAAACACAATGTGAATTTGGGCTACAAACTTTGCTACTTAACAGAGAACAACACAACATCTCTTTTCCTTAACGTCTTCATCTATACTTCTTCACCTATACTTCTCCTATGGTTTTCAATTTAAAGCCAAATTATCTTAATGAATTAAATTTTAAGTAAAATTTGCATAAATAACGATGGTACAAATCTTGATGTGATTTGAATTGTGTTTTAACAGTCATCTCTGAATTTAGATTTGTGTCAACAGTTCATATTGTATTGCCTGAGATGGTGCATCGGGGGAGTTTCTAACAAAGGCAGTGATATTGCATACTCAACATCCAATGGATATTTTTATTACAGTTCCTCATATTCATTGGAGCTAAGTGTAAATGTATCACTGGATTGTATAATTTCATTTATTTATAAAGGGGAACGTCTGGAATAATTTAATTTAAATATTTATTGTACCTTCACAAATTATTTGAAACACTTTTTACCATTAAGGACTCAATATAGAGACCTTAATCTGATTAAATCAAGTTGGGATTTTTTTTCTTTGGCTTTTCTTATTCTATTGTTTGCACCTATCGAAAATGGCAATCGCATTAGTAATGAGGTGGAGGGTTACGAATGTACATATATACATGATGTAATTATTTAAAACAACTGATGTATATGGGACACAAACTGAATCTTAATTATTGCTAATTGTATGCAAGAAAAACTGTTTCATAGTAGAAACTTGAGATATATCCGTCAGTGAAAAATGGACCACATACATGCACAAAAAACAAAAATCGGGCAGCACTCTGATGCCTTGTAAGAACGGAATGATTTGTATTTTGATCTGTAATTTGGATAAAAATCGGATGTCTCCGTGTTTTGGTGTGGACCAGATAGAGCCACAAAAATATATGGACACGTAACATGCCTTAGACCAGGGGTGGGCAACTCCAGGCCTCGAGGGCCGCACACAGTGCAGGTTTTCAGGATTTCCTTAGTGTTGCACAGGTGATAATATAATCACCTGCACTGGTGATGATTCCTACCTCTGTGCAATACTAAGGAAATCATGAAAACCTGCACTGTGTGCAGCCCTCGAGGCCTGGAGTTCCCCACCCCTGCATTAGACTATAGTAGGTACAAGTTCTGTTATAGAAAAACTCAGTATCCACATGTTTAAATCTGACATCTGAACAAGCCCTTATCTTCCTTAATAATAAAATGTATGCCCTACTGTATTTTGTATCCTATTTATACATTAAAATTTTGATATTGGATTATTTTTTCTTTTGTAATAATAAAGGTAACATTTTAAATCATGACTTGATGAGTTCTGGCTTGTGGTTTAATTTTATATAATTTACAAATTTTTATTTAAATGGCTTTTAGCCATATTGCTCCCTTTTAAATAATATTATTATACTTCTGGAGACCCCTACAGTCAGCAATGCTGTTAATCTTGAAAGATGATGGGAGTGTAGGTGTGCCACGGTCCGCGCTGCTCCAGGGCTTAAAAAACTCACCAAAGAGACAGTCAGATTTCCATCCTTTATTCTCCTCCTCCTACGCGTTTCGGCACCTAGCCTGGCACCTTCATCAGGGATATCCCTGATGAAGGTGCCAGGCTAGGCGCCGAAACGCGTAGGAGGAGGAGAATAAAGGATGGAAATCTGACTGTCTCTTTGAGTTTTTTAAGCCCTGGAGCAGCGCGGACCGTGGCACACCTACTCTCCCATCATCTTTCTGGATTAAACCACTGTTCAGTGATCGGTGGAGGTCCTGCAGCAGCTTGGAATAATATTTCCAAAACGCCTTCAAACCAGTTGTGGGGATCACAACTGCCCCAGGTGAGTGGCTTCTCGGCATCACCCCATTACCATCAGTGTCACTAGTGATAGGGCACTATTGCGCCTCTTGTCCCCCACCCTTTTATATTTTTACATGCTGTTAATCTTGGTCTTTGTAGGGTGTTTTTTATGTTCTATTATTACCACCCTATGGTCATGTGATCTGCGGTTCATGTACAGAATTACTGCACAGTTGAAAGCAACTCTTTACTTATCGGTGTGCCTCTAACCAAACTTGCTTCTCTCTAGTCTATCCTTAATGCAGCAGCCAGGATCATTTTTCTATCCAGCAGTTTCACCAATGCCTCTGCCTTATGCCACTCATTACTTGTTGCCCATCAGCTACAGGCTTCAACACAAACTTATCTCTCTCACCCACAAAGCTCTCCACAGTTCTGCAACATCCTATATTTCATTCCTCATCTCTGTATCACCCTACCCGTGCCCTCCATTGTGCAAATGATCCCAGACTAATTTCACCCATAATTTAAACCTCACACCTCCATCTCCAAGATTTCTCTCGTGCTGCACCAGTGCTCTAGAATGCACTACTCCAAATGTTGCAACTAACATCCAGCCCTCATGATTTTAAGCATGCCTTAAAAACAAATCTCTTTAGACAGGCCTTTTGCCTCAATTCACTAACCTACTTTCCCTGCTCCCCTGATCCATCCTTCTAAATGTTAATTACAAACTGCTTCTTCCTATTCATTTGTCTCCACATCCTCCAAAAAACCAATAACACCTAAGTGCATATAGATAGGACTGGCTGATGAGTGGAGCATGTGGCAACACATGAAAAATCCATATTTATCATAATGAAGGTTGGACCGAACAAGCCAAGCAGCTACCATTTGTGTCCTCCATTTCCTTATAGATTGTAAGTTTTTGACCAGGGCCCTCACCCCTCATGTAACTTGTGAACTATCCAATGTAAACAGTGGGAAATAGAGGGGCACTTACCAAATAAAATCTTCAGGTGCTTTATTTAGTTACCCATGACATATCAGCAGGGTGGTGCAGCAGAGGCGGGGAGGGGTGCAGGACACGCTTAACGACAGCACCGTTTTGCACCTAACTCGTGCTTCTACAGGTCCACAGGTGATGTATTCCAGCCCCTTGTTAAATACAAGTGGGTTGGGAACATCCCAAGACATGACTAACTGGAAGTCGAGTCTGAAGAGGAACAATTAATTCCTGGTCCCAGTGAGCTTGCCAGTCCCATTGTCAGATCTCCATCCACAATAGTACCAGACACTCCAAGTAGGTACACGTCCACCCACACCATCAGGCTAAGTACACCCAGTACACCAGCATTACGCAGATCAGAGCGTAGTACCCAGGGTCAGATACCAGCAAGGTACAAAGATTAAAATGTGAAATCTAAATTTTATAAAGTTTAATAGAACCCGGTAAGATGTGAATGTACAAAAAGGGAGAGAGTAGCATGGTGTTAGGTGGCAGCCACGGAGAGTAAGAACTTGGCCTCTTATGTGGTGACCCGAGGGCTTAGGAGCCTACTGCACGTAAACCAGAGACACCCGTATGTGTTCATACTTGTTTTGCAACGTTAAAAAGCCCAGTACCTACAGAGCTTATCCTGTATGAACTTCTTAAATATTCTTGAACTTTGAACTTTTCTTCATTTATTTATGGACCATACCTACCACAGGGCTGGTTGTGGTAAAGACTCCATTGTATATATTTATCAGCCCGGAGGCAATAGACTAAAACCCCCAGAAGGACGGATTTATTTTGAACTTTTTTTGAGCATCAGTGGTTTTTCTACTTTTATTTTTAAGGCTCTGTAAATATTAATTGTTATGTTAATTCTTTGTTTGTGTTTCTACTGTCCCGGAGTACTGTCTTTCACTAAGGGGGAATGTGGCACCCCAGGGGTTAACGTGCCACAGTAACACCAAGGGTTAATTCCCCACACAACCCACAACACTACACTAGCACCTCCAGGCCAGAAGGGGTCGCTAAAGCTGCTCCCCTATATATTCTGGTGTGGAGAGGAAGTGAGTAGTTCAGTCCCTGGGAGAACTGAGGAAGAACTGGGGTGTAAAGGAGCTGCCTTAGGCTCCCCCATGAAGCTCAATTTCGTGCTCAATTCCAGGCCTAGCCAGGGTCTGAGGGAAGGAGTTAAAAGAAACAGAAGAACATATCTGGGAGACTATAACTCTCCCCGGAGGAGCGCAAAGACCGGATACCGAATCCGAAATTGTGCCTGACATAAGCAGCACAGTAAATACCGTACTAGTAGAGGTTCTATATCTTCACTGTACCACAGCGAAGCAACACTGGGTCACAAACACAAAGATATGACTCAAGTTGCCTAACAAGTGGGTACCTGTGAGAGGAGACAGGGCTGGCAGCCAAGCTAAAGCGGAAGCAGGGCCACATACACACACAGCGCAGTAGTGGAAAGCCAAGGACCCAGACAGGGTGGGAACCAACCCGGCCCCGGTACAGACTCCGTGGAAAGTACTCTGCTGAATAACACCTACAGTAAAGACTTGGAAAACTACAAAACCGTTAGTCTGTGTAATCCTTGCGCTCAAGCCCTACTTCCCCTCACAAACTGCTACCATCTCTACCACTGCCCCTACTCTGCATCATCCATAGACTCTTATCACCACTGCCCTGGGGAACCAGGCTCTGCCCGTGGAGAGCCATTACATCACTGGCTGCTAAACATAATCCCCGGAGGTTCTGCAGCAGCGGTGGTCAGCCTGACTAACACACATGGGTGGCGTCACGACTTTCTCCCCTGTACCTTTCAGGATGCAGCGCGGGACAGAATAAAAGTTCATTTCTCAGGTAAAAGGGGTACACCTTTGGAAGTGCACTGAGATACAGGCTGATTTGCTGCTAAGGGAAAAAAAAAAAAAGACTCTTTATATCTGATTCTCTAGCGAGTGTGACCGCGAGCTTTGTGTGACAGAGCAAGTGCGACAGAAGTGTGTGACTTGTGATTCAGTGACTTTGGATTAAGGGAGTTTGGAAGGGAGGACTTACTGAATTGCTGGTTGTATTTTATTAATACTTTGCATTTCTTTTTTACTTATCATTTCTGTCTGGTGCAATCCCCATTAGGAAATGAGCTCCATGATTGGCAATGCCATCCAGTGTACATCTTGCCACATGTATGCATTCCTTGACCAGCCGGCCGAGGGTGCATACTGCTGTGTGAGATGTGAGTACGTTGTGCATTTGGAAGCCCAGATACTGGATCTAAATGAACGACTGACAACGCTGAGATCCATAGACAATATGGAAAGGAGTCTGCTGCTCACTGAACAGCTGCTCAATGGGATAGATGTGGGGGAGGATGGTACTATGGAGCCTCAGGACCATGAGGTAGCTAGCTGGGTGACAGTTAGAAGGCGGGGTAGAGGGAAGGGTGCCAGGGAGGCTAGCCCTGATCTGGCACACCCCAATAAATTTGCTATGTTGGCAGATGAGGGGGGTGTGAGTTCAGGGATAGCACTTCTGCAGCAGGGCATGACCTCTGAAAGCCAGAGGAGTGGCTGCTCCAGTAAGGGGGAAAACAGGAGAGTAGGGCAGGCCAGACAGGTGCTGGTAGTGGGGGACTCAATTATTAGGGGAATAGATAGGGCAATCTGTCACAAAGACAGAGATCGTCGAACAGTGTGCTGCCTACCTGGCGCTCGAGTCCGGCACATCGCTGATCGGGTTGACAGATTACTGGGAGGGGCTGGTGAGGACCCAGCGGTCATAGTGCACATTGGCACAAATGACAAAGTTAGAGGTAGGTGGAAGGTCCTTAAAGATGATTTCAGGGAATTAGGCTGCAAGCTTAAGGCAAGGACCTCCAAGGTAGTATTCTCTGAAATACTGCCTGTACCACGTGCCACACCAGAGAGGCAACGGGAGATTAGGGAGATAAATAAGTGGCTCAGGAATTGGTGTAGGAAGGAGGGGTTTGGGTTCCTGGAGAACTGGGCCGACTTCTCTGTTGGCTACAGGTTCTATGCTAGGGACGGGCTGCACCTCAATGGGGAGGGTGCAGCTGTGCTGGGGGAGAAAATGGCTAGAAGGTTGGAGGAGTGTTTAAACTAGGGATTGGGGGGGAGGGTATTCATTGTATAGGAGGGGAAGATAGTGTAAACAGTAACCTGGGCACAAGTAATAAAATTGGGGGTGGCATGGGGGGTGGGGTTAGAACAGTCAATCTAGTAGGAAGGAATAGAGGTAAAGAGAGATGCATAAAGTGCATGTTCACTAATGCCAGAAGCCTCAACAACAAAATGGAGGAATTAGAATTGATTTTGTTGGAAAATAATTATGACATGGTGGGGATTTCGGAGACTTGGCTGGATGAGAGCCATGACTGGGCTGTTAATTTACAGGGCTATATTCTGTTCAGAAATGACCGTACAAATAAGCGAGGGGGAGGTGTATGTTTATACGTAAAATCATCCTTAAAACCCATCCTGCGTGATAATATAGGTGAATCTAATGGAAATGTAGAGTCTCTGTGGGTGGAGATAAGGGGAGGGGGAAAAAATAATAAATTACTGATAGGGGTTTGTTATAAGTCCCCAACAATAATGGAAGTGGAGGAGAATATCCTCATAAAGCAAATAGATGAAGCAGCGACTCAGGGAGAAGTCATTATTATGGGGGACTTCAACTACCCTGAAATACATTGGGGATCAGAAACCTGCAGTTCCAGCAAAGGTAATAAGTTTTTGAAAACTATGAGAGACAATTACCTTTCACAACTGGTTCAGGACCCAACAAGAAGGGGGGCACTGCTGGACCTAATATTAACCAACAGGCCAGACCGCATATCAAATATACGGGTTGGAGGTCACTTGGGTAATAGTGATCATAACTTAATAAGCTTTCAAGTATCCTTTACTAAGACGTGTAGTAGAGGGGCCACAAGGACACTAAACTTCAGGAAGGCAAATTTCCAACGGTTGAGAGATGATCTTAGTGCAATAAACTGGGACGATGTCCTGAGACATAAAAGTACACAACACAAATGGGAGATGTTTATTAGCATCCTGAATAGGACCTGTGCACAATATATACCCTATGGGAATAAGCATGCTAGAAATAGGAGGAAACCACTATGGCTAAATAAAGCGGTAAGAAGTGCAATATGTGACAAAAAGAAAGCATTTAGGGAATTAAAGCAAGTAGGTAGTGATGAAGCATTAAATAAATACAGAAAATTAAATAACATTTGTAAAAAGCAAATCAAGGCAGCAAAGATTGAGACAGAGAGACTCATTGCCAGAGAAAGTAAAAAGAATCCCAAAATATTTTTTAACTACATAAATAGTAAGAAACTAAAAAATGATGGTGTTGGCCCCTTTAAAAATAGTCTGGGTGAAATGGTGGATGAGGATGAGGAAAAAGCAAATATGCTAAATGACTTTTTTTCAACAGTATTTACACAAGAAAATCCCATGACAGACAATATGATCAGTGATAACAAAAATTCTCAATTAAACGTCACCTGCTTAACCCAAGAGGAAGTACGGCATCGTCTAAAAATCACTAAAATTGACAAATCCCCGGGCCCAGATGGGATACACCCCAGAGTGCTGCAGGAATTAAGTAATGTCATAGATAGACCATTATTTTTAATATTTAAAGATTCCATAATAACAGGGTCTGTACCACAGGACTGGCGTATATCAAATGTGGTGCCAATATTCAAAAAGGGGACAAAAACTGAACTTGGAAATTATAGGCCAGTAAGCTTAACCTCTACTGTGGGTAAAATCCTAGAGGGTTTTCTAAGAGATGCTATACTGGAGTATCTGAAGAAAAATAACCTCATGACCCATTATCAACATGGTTTTACGAGGGACCGTTCCTGTCAAACTAATCTAATAAGCTTCTATGAAGAAGTAAGTTCTGGACTGGACCAAGGAAATGCAGTGGATGTGGTGTATATGGACTTTTCAAAAGCTTTTGATACGGTGCCACACAAAAGGTTGATACATAAAATGAGGGCAATGGGGATAGGGGAAAATATGTGTAAGTGGGTTAAGAACTGGCTTAGTGATAGGAAACAAAGGGTGGTTATTAATGGAACACACTCAGAATGGGTCACAGTTAACAGTGGGGTACCACAGGGGTCAGTGTTGGGCCCGCTTCTATTTAATATATTAATGACCTTGTAGGGGGCATACAGAGTAGAATCTCAATATTTGCAGATGACACTAAACTCTGCAGGGTAATCAATACAGAGGAGGACAATTTTATATTACAGGAGGATTTATGTAAACTAGAAGCTTGGGCTGCTAAATGGCAAATGCGCTTTAATGGGGATAAATGTAAAGTCATGCACTTGGGCAGAGTAAACAAAAGGTATAATTATGTGCTTAATTGTAAAACACTGGGCAAAACTATCACTGAAAAAGACCTGGGTGTATGGGTAGATGACAAACTCACATTTAGTGGCCAGTGTCAGGCAGCTGCTGCAAAGGCAAATAAAATAATGGGATGTATTAAAAGAGGCATAGATGCTCATGAGGAGAACATAATTTTACCTCTATACAAGTCACTAGTGCGACCACACTTAGAATACTGTGTACAATTCTGGTCTCCGATGTATAAGAAAGACATAGCTGAACTAGAGCGGGTCCAGAGAAGGTACATCCAGCCTGGACACTTCACCCTGGAATCAGACACATATGGAGTCACTTTAGCTCTATGGGAGGCTTATGGACCTGAAGTATCTTCTTCTCTGGTAATTTCCAGTATATAAGGGAAATGGTTTTCTTCTACCCTACATTAATATGGTTGATATGAAACCTGAGTGTCCATGACTTTAACAGTAGCTGGATGCCCACCACTGTGTACACTGTCTCCGGGAGTTAGTGAATGCACCCCCGTGACCCCGATTCTGGGACCCCTTTTTGAAGCGATACAATATCTTGATCTATTCTTTGTCTCGTGAAAAAAGAGTGACAGGCAATTGTTGTGAAACTCCAAAAAGATCTCTGATGAGCCTCATCTTGAATTTCTGAGGCGAAACGCGTAAGATGGAAACAATGGAGATTCATTAACGTTTCTTTTAACGTCACAACTGAAGGAAGAACGTGAATGCACTGTGGACCAGCGTGGAATCAAAGGACTAGGGAGACTATTTGAGTTAAGTTGACCCTGGTCCGATTCTGTGTCCTGTTGTTACCCAGACATATTGTATGCATCCTCTGACAACTTTCTATTGTTGCTATTTTTTGATACCCGTAGTATCTAGGGCTATCATAGGGCGAGCCGCCGTGGAGTGGGGGCACCCGAAACTTTAGGGTGATTTACCTCCACTGACAGGCAGTTTGCAAACATAGGGAGAGGAAGGGGTACATGTATTGTTATGTGCTGTTGTCCTTCAGCGAATTTGTATAATACACCTGTTTGTTCACTCTTTGTATACTATGTTAGACTTGACCAGTCATTTTTAAAAAGAATAAAATAAAAGATTCTTTTAAAACTATTCCCGAAGTGGTAGCTTTCACGTCTTTACCAGAGAAGAGCGACAAAAGTCATTAGAGGACTAAGCGGTCTGCAATACCAAGACAGATTATTAAACTTGGGGTTATTTAGCTTGGAAAAACGAAGGCTTAGGGGTGATCTTATAATAATGTATAAATATGAGGGGGCAGTACAGAGACCTTTCTAATGATCTCTTTGCTCTTAGGCCTGAGACTGGGACAAGGGGGCATCCTCTACGTCTGGAGGGAAGAAGGTTTAATCATAATCACAGACGTGGATTCTTTACTGTAAGAGCAGTGAGACTATGGAACTCTCTGCCACATGATGTTGTAATGAGTGAGTCACTACTAACATTTAAGAAGGGCCTGGATGCCTTTCTTGAAAACTATAATATTACCAGTTATATATACTAGATTCTTTGATAGGGCGTTGATCCAGGGAATTAGTCTGATTGCCGTATCTGGAGTCAGGAAGGAATTTTTCCCCCAATGTGGAGATTAGTGTTGCCACATGGGTTTTTTTTTGCCTTCCTCTGGATCAACATGTTAGGCTATGGGTTGAACTAGATGGACTTAAAGTCTTCCTTCAACCTTAAAAACTATGTTACTATGTTACTATGTTACTATCTGGGCACATAGAGGGGTTACAATAACCCCATTAACATTTATGGTTAAGCTAGTGGGTTTAAAATGCCCAGAGGGGGTGACAGGTTCCCTTTAATGTGCAACTGGACTCTGTCTGAATCGCCCATTATTTAGGTGAAGCCCTTTACACTGTTGAGATAGCTGATGCTCGCTCTCTCCTGTGACTACAGCCCCGTGCCACCCCCACACCAGCATCTCCATAGCATCCTGACCAAATCATATCACATGAGCATTTGATAATGGCTACACTATATATCTATTTTGTTTCAGCCACTTGGTCCTGGGTATCTACAGCTTTCCATACAAATTGTTATTGTGTTTTTAGGATGGGTTTGAAATCTGTTTTTTGTGTCTAATGCAGTGGTGGACACAGATAGAAGAGGGCCCTTTTGAAAGAAGATTACATGGGCCCCTCTTTGTGTCTGTGACAGGACTAGCTTGTTATTTGAAAGTCATAGTGGGCCCTCTTACTCCTTGGCCACCTGTGCAGCTGCACACATTGCACCAATGATATGTCTGCCCTTAGGCTAATGTACTGTACATGTATTGTTTCCTGAAACAGGAAGTTGGATTCTGAAAAAGCCCCATTGCCTAGATTTCTAATTTTTAGTTTTAATAAAGATTTACATTTTGATTAATAAACCATTATTAAAAAAACTGTTTAATACAAAAAACTGATTTACCGTATATACTCGTGTATAAGCCGACCCGTGTATAAGCCGACCCCCCTACTTTTGCCCCCAAAACCTGGGAAAATCTATTGACTCGTGTATAAGCCGAGGGTGGACCCTAGCACAAGTATACAGCCCCCAGCAGTGTGGTATACACCAGTCCCAGAGGTAGATACAGCAGCCCCAGTGGTAGTATACACGCAGCCCCAGTAGTATATACAGCCCCAGTGGTAGTATATACAGCCCCAGTGCTAGTATACAGGGCCCCAGAGGTATATAGCAGCCCCAGTGGTAGTATACAGGGCCCCAGAGGTATATAGCAGCCCCAGCGGTAGTATACAGGGCCCCAGAGGTATATAGCAGCCCCAGTGGTAGTATACAGGGCCCCAGAGGTATATAGCAGCCCCAGTGGTAGTATACAGGGCCCCAGAGGTATATAGCAGCCCCAGCGGTAGTATACAGGGCCCCAGAGGTATATAGCAGCCCCAGTGGTAGTATACAGGGCCCCAGAGGTATATAGCAGCCCCAGTGGTAGTATACAGGGCCCCAGAGGTATATAGCAGCCCCAGTGGTAGTATACAGGGCCCCAGAGGTATATAGCAGCCCCAGTGGTAGTATACAGGGCCCCAGAGGTATATAGCAGCCCCAGCGGTAGTATACAGGGCCCCAGAGGTATATAGCAGCCCCAGTGGTAGTATACAGGGCCCCAGAGGTATATAGCAGCCCCAGTGGTAGTATATAGTGCCCCAGAGGTATATAGCAGCCCCAGTGGTAGTATACAGGGCCCCAGAGGTATATAGCAGCCCCAGTGGTAGTATACAGTGCCCCAGAGGTATATAGCAGCCCCAGTGGTAGTATACAGGGCCCCAGAGGTATATAGCAGCCCCAGTGGTAGTATACAGTGCCCCAGAGGTATATAGCAGCCCCAGTGGTAGTATACAGGGCCCCAGAGGTATATAGCAGCCCCAGTGGTAGTATACAGTGCCCCAGAGGTATATAGCAGCCCCAGTGGTAGTATACAGGGCCCCAGAGGTATATAGCAGCCCCAGTGGTAGTATACAGTGCCCCAGAGGTATATAGCAGCCCCAGCGGTAGTATACAGGCAGCCCCAGTAATGCAGGCCCCCCCCAGCGTCTCTCCGGTCACCTGTAAAGCAAGCTATACTTATCAGTGTCCCGCTCGCACCCGCCGCTGCCGACATCCGCGATCCTCCATCTTCATGCGACTCCTCTTCCTGTTTCCTGTGCGCGTCGCCGGGAATGACGTCATTGCCTGCGACGAGCACAGAAACAGGAAGAGGAGTCGCATGAAGATGGAGGATCGCGGATGTCGGCAGCGGCGGGTGCGAGCGGGACACTGATAAGTATAGCTTGCTTTACAGGTGACCGGAGAGACCCTGGGGGGCCCTGCATTACTGGGGATGCGGGGGCTGCTGTATACCGATGTATACATCGGTATGTACCGATGTATACATCGGTATACAGCACTGACTCGCGTATAAGCCGAGGGGGGTACTTTTCAGCCCAATTTTTGGGCTGAAAAACTCGGCTTATACGCGAGTATATACGGTAATCAATAGGTCACTTTCAGATGACAAATTGTAAAATATACTAAAGCGAAATAGTATTCATACCCAGTGAATATTTCAACATGTTTTTCACATTACACCCAAAACTGTATTTATTATTATTACTGTATTTTTTTGGAATATAAGACATACTTTTTCCCTCAATTTTGGGAGGAAAGTGTGGGGTGTGTCTTAAGGCCCCGTCACACCTGGCGATGGGGCTGGAGATATCGACGACAACTGGTGGGTGCGCGCACGTTTTTGGCGCCTCGCCAGCATCGCCATCCCTCATTTACATGGGGCGACATCTCCAGCCCCGCGCCGGCGAGCTGACAGGCGGCATCGCCGCCATGGTGTCTGAAAACCCCAGCGGCGATGCACGACAATGCCATCAGCTGTCAGCTCGCCGGCGGCCGGTTAGATGGGGTGATGTGTGCACATCGCCCCAGATCGGTCGCCTGGCTTCAGAGCACTGCTCTGAAACCAGGCGACCTCCCGGCGGCCTCGACATCGCCCCTTTACATGAGGCCACGTATGGGGCGATGTTGCCGCCGATAGGCCACGCCCCTACATCGCCTATGTAATTTTGGCGATGTCGCCCTGTGTGACGGGGCCTTTATAGTTCGAATGTAAAATGTGGGGACTTGCTGTGGGGAGGGGGCGGTGGTGGAGTGGGATCACATAAGGCAGAAAAGCATCACCGCTGTAGTAATCTGGCAGCTGGGGCAACCACATGTGCTCGTTGTTTAAAGTGAATGAATATTCACTGCTCCCCATGCCCATTCTCTAAGCGCTAGCTTCAGTCCGGAGAAGTAAGAAGTAAGTTTAGGGAGATGCAAATAAATATTCATTTACTTTATACAGCAAGCACACATGGTTACCTCAACTGCTGGATTCCTGCAGTGCCTGGAGATATTGTGGGTCTGCTTGTTTAAAAAGGAGGCAGGAGTAGGGTACCGGTTAGGAGGAATCTCTGCAGTCGTGCCTGGCCCGGAGGAAGTGTAGATCACTGAGGTGACAGGGCAAGAACAAAGCATACCTTAACACAGTGCACAGTCTTTGTGCTGAGTGCTCACGTTTGTGCTTTCAGTCTGGTCCTGCTGCCATGCTAAAAACAAGGAAAGTCCCCATCCACATGAGGACAAGCATTTGCGTAATGAAGAGTCACTGCCGGAGAAGTGCAGAACAGCACAGCTCCCTGACTCTTCATTACATCAATGCAAGTCCTGATGTAGATGGGAGACTTCCTTGTTTCTAGCATGTCAGCAGGACCAGACTGAAAGCATGAATGTGAGCACATCTTGTAGAATTAAGGCAGCATTAAAAGTTTGTAAAGTAAGACTACATAAAAGCACACTCTACCAAGATAAATACATATATACTAGGATAGGGGCCATATCATATATACTAAAATAGGGGCCAGATTCTAGTAAGGGAGAGCCTGTATATCTAGAAGGGGGATCATATGTGAGGATGGAGGACATAAATATCAGGATGGGGAATGTATATCGGGATGAGGGACATGAGTACAGACATTGGGTATATTACCCCCATGACTGTGTCAGCAACAGATCACCCTTCATTAAGTTGCTTCACATCTTTTTGTTCTATTTTCCTCCTCTAAATCCTGGGTGTGTCTTGTAGTCTGAAAAATATTATTGTGATATAACTACAGTTCACAAATACTTGCTACTTTGTATAAAGTAAATTATACATGGCTTTCTAAATATTTTAAAATTATGAGGTGCATTTGTATTCAGCCCCCCTGAGTCAATACTATGTTGAACCTCTTGTTGCTGCAATTACTGCTGAAAGTCTTTTGGGGTATGTATGTACTAACTTTGCACATCTAGAGACTGAAATATTTGTCCATTCTTCTTTGTGAAATGGCTTTAGTTTAGTGAAAATGGATGGAGATTGGAGACTGTTCTGCCCATTCATGAGCAGCTAAGAAAGTGTTCAGAGTTATACTAAAGTTATACTAGTTACAATCTGTAGAGGTCATTAGTTGCCTGTTTACATTGTTTAGATGTTAAGCATAGTCTAGCAGAGCTCTTAGCCTGTCCCCTTTAAGAATAGTGTGTGCCAAGGGACCACCCCACCTCTATCCTCCGGGAGAAAGAGATCCTTGTTGTCAGGTTCCCAGTTCTTCAGTGAGAAGATAAGACATGTGTTTCTGGCTCTCCATTCCTTACAACTTTCCTCTCGTCAGATGATTCCAGTAAGAGCAATGCAGTTACATGTTTTGTGTAGAATCTGTGTGAATAGGTTATAATCCAGCCGTTCGTACAGAGAGAACTGTGTGATAGGAGATGTGTTGTACCCTGTAATTCTTCTTGCTAGCATGTTTGTGTTGCATGTAGATAAAGGTATTTCCGTGTAGAATACTGTAAAGTGAAGTGTATTGTGCTGAGATACACTATTTGAGCTAATGCCTTTTGCACTGTATGTGTGGCGCCCCTGCGTCCAGGAGGCCACAAAGGGAACTGCAGCCAGGCAGGTAGGACATTGTTAAACACTAACACCCTCACAGCCCACACAACCCACGTGACAGAGAGGTTACATCCAGCCCTGAGATTAGAGACTATATGAGATCAGAGGGGTGGTGGATCAGAGGAGTGGGTTGGGCACACCAGAGGTCAGGTGACTGACAGTATATAGAGAGGGGGAGGAGTGAAGGAATTCAGTAGGCCACAGTAGGCTGAGATGCAAAGACCAAAAGAGCAGGCCAGAGAACAGCAGGAAGTTGAGCTGAAGCTGAGCAGGAGAGAGCCACACTGCCTGGAAGTGCAAGGCCGAGGAGTGCAGACCCATACTGAGCCAGTGCGAGCCAGATTGGGGGGGGGGGGGGAAGCCCGTCCGACGCTGAAGCCACCAGGAGTGTGAGAGAGCCAAGAGGGACGGTGTAACCCGGGGCCCTAGAACTACAGATAAAGCAACTAACTGCAGGCGGAGTAGCCCTCCTATATACAGAAAGGAACAGAGAGAGAAGGAGCCTGGTATCCTAGTGCTGAGGATTACTGCAGGCTGGGCTAAAGTAGAGTGTCGGCTCTAGAGGGGACCATAGTTCACCCGGCATCCCCAGACAACACGACGAGAGGTCTGAGTTTCAGATTGAGATCCCTAACCCAAAATACAGGCAGCTCAGTGACATACTAGGACTCACAGAAGCCCGAGTCACCGCCATACTGTCCAGTGTCGCACAACATAAAGAAAGAGAATGCAACAGCCCGGAAAGGGACACTAAAGACTGTGTGAGGGGTCACAGGGAAAGAGAGGCCTGGCTGCAGAGGTAGACCGAACCCGTGTACTTGAACTGTGTACCAACTGTAAATGACTTGTAACCTGCTGAGAGAGAGAACAACAAGTAAAGCTTTGGAAACCCTGAATTGCCTCTCTTGTCAGTCTCTATCTGCAGACCGTTCCTCCCTACAGATCCAGCCTGCCAGCACCAGCCAGGAGGAGAGATCCCTGCAGCCTGCAAAGTAAGTGTGCTACATCTACACACAGGAGACTTAACCTTTACTGCCCCGGGGGATACAGTTCTCCCCACTGGATCTATACCATCTCCGCTGCCATTCCATCACCCCCGGAGGTTCTGCAGCAGCGGCGGCCCCATCACTGGCCGCACCAAGTGGGTGGCGTCACCCGTGACAAATCCCCTTGTAAATATTCCCCTTTTAATTGCCGAGCCAGGGACACGGTCCGGACCAAGCCACCTGTGACATCCCCAGTACCGTCCGGTCCGGTACCGAGTACCCCAGTCCCGTGGGGCCCGACATATGCAGATAGATAGATGCATTCTGTTTAGAATAGAGCCTGCTGCAGTGACCTTTACCCTAGTTCCTCATGTTGACTGTAACCTGTGTTATCACTGTGTTAGTGCTAGTTTCTTTAATTCACCCTGTACTGACAGATTATTCTGTACTTGTATTATAGTTTTTATCACATTATCGTTCACACAATCAAGTTCATCCCCTCAATAAATATAGACTCCAGAAATCCTACAGTCTGTTCCTTGGGGAAGTGAGCGAGGGTTAAGCTGTATGCTTGATATCCACAGCACCACATGTGGAAGAAGGCAGAACATTAAGACTCTGGCTGCATGCGGTAGATGAACAGACTATAATGGACCGCTAACGCCCACGCTGCATCGCATATGGGTATTATAGCAGCCGCCATACAGCCTCAGGGAACAAGAGCCCAGCCCCCAGCAAGTGCAATGTTATTCCCGCCACGTGAAAGCCAATCCACATATAGATAAAGGAAAGAAAAGAGCGCTATAGTGAGGACCCGGGGGATGGTATAATCAATGTTTGCAGGCTCACTAACCTTGACCAGTTGTGCACAGACCCTGCACAGTAAACGCTTGAACAGTGAGAGTCTTCAGGCTGGATCACCGCAGATTACTGCTTCCTGATTCCAGGGGTTGCGGTCATGTGATTCAAACCATGTGACCGGGTGGGCGTTCCTCTGACATCACTGCAGGTCCTTCAGCCTGGAGCAGCTTCCACCGTTCTCAATGGATGTATGCACCTAGCAGTGTAAATGAAGCGCTGAGGTGCAGGGGTAAGGATTAAAATACACACCTTAGCAAGCTATCTATCGAAACGCGTCGCGGTTGGGAGAGTGTAAAGCTGTATTAAAGGTGTGTATTTTAATCCTTACCCCTTCACCTCAGCGCTTCATTTACACAGCTGTTTGCTGTTGTATAATTCGGCATATAGACTCAGTTTTCCGCCAAAGCATTCAGCAGTCTGCAGCTAAGTGCACCATGTCTTGAAGCCTCACATCCTCACTCAAAACGAGGTCACGAGCAGGCTCTAGCAAGTTATCAATAGCAGAGCTGTCGCTCGCACCGAAGCTGAGGCAGCCAAAGCGAGATCCTCCTTCGCCGCACAAGAGATGCAACTAAAGCTGAGCCTGGCAGAGCAAAAAGCAGAAAGTGTGCAACTGCGAGCATCTCTAGAAAGACTTGCCACAGACAAAGAGACAGCAGCTGCAGTAGCTAAAGCAGAGTGCTTGGATGCTGCAGAGAAATCTGGCTATGGCGGCCGTCACACGCATCAATCTTTTGAGCGATATTGTTAGCGATCACATGCACGCGCGATCGCTAACAATATCGTTCACATCGCTGGTGAGCTGTCACACAGGCAGACTCACCAGCCTATGGTACACATCGGGTTACTAGGCACCGCGCGGCGCTTAGTAACCCGACGTTTACCATAGATACCATCTCCCAGCATAGGCTCTGCCGCTGGGAGATCGTTCATCGTGGTGTCACACACCACGATGATGCAGATTGATCAAGCGATTATCGCTTGATTTGAGCTCCGGCTCACAAATCTGCGATCACACAATCAAGCGATTTTACATTGTAAAATTGCTTGATTACACGCAGCGATGCACAAATGATATCGCTTAAGCGATCAAAACGCAGATCGCTTAAGCGATGTCATGCAAGAAATTGATGCGTGTGACGGCCGCCTATGAAAGACGCAGCAACGTTCTTGGATCGGATGTAGACCAGCAGGATACAGCAAGACGCGTCACAGAGTACGTCCATCAGAATCAACATTCCGGCATAGACGACAGCCTTGATGCACCACATTGAACAGCTTATGCCGATTACCAGCGATTAAGCCCTAAACCTTGCTACTTCAAATGTGAAGACGTCCAGCATGGAGATGTCCACTATAGAGCAACACATGACAGCTCAGATGTTGGCCTACACACCGCTCATGGCTGCCATGGGCAACACACTGCAATCGGCTGGGAATTTGGTGACGCTGATGGGTACATTACACTGTTCCCACTCCGCAGACGGCTACCTTGTTAGCGCCCTCAACTTTGTTTGGCGGCGCTAGTGTGCGTGGAGACGTCATCACGTTTCTTTTAGTTACTCCCTGCCTGCCAGGTGCTTGCCCCTCCCTGCACATAGTAGAACAGTCATGGCCGGTGCACAGCACGCTGCCACATGGGGTCTGGCAGATCTAATGGTGCTGATAGATCTGTGTGACCGCCAACACTACAGGTGTCACCAGCGTCACCGGCACCCACGGCTGAGCAAACGCAGCATACTGAGGCGGATCCAGCGGGCCCTGCTCCAGAAACTGGGGGTGGAGAGGACCCGCAAGCAGATTCAGAAAAAAAATAGCAGACCTGAAACACAAGTCCCCAGGGTGCATTGTGGACATTCGTGCCAGGATTTCTAGGCTGCGTGGTGCGTATGTGGCAATGCCAAACACACACATGGCAAGCTAACTACTCCAAACATTACACAAACGTCATGTGTTCTTGGGCCGTGACACATAGTGTGACATTTAGCAGCAGGTGGACCTGTCACCAATGTGCATATGTATGGTGTTCACACTGCTACATTAAAGAGGACCTGTCACCAAACCAGGCATGGTGATCTAATTACAGCACTGGATACAGCATGTCTGCAGCATGCAGGCAAGGGGTCCCCCAGCACTTGAGAAGCCCTGTACCCCGAGATAATACACTTAGAAAACTTACATGCTACAGCCACTAAGGAGGTGGCTAGGGTTGCAGCCAAGGGCAGATTCACACCCCCTGCATGTGTAATCTGCCCACTGCTGCCAATCATCCTCTTCCAGTCTGCAGCATTTAAACAGAGTTTTTTTTCTCTCCTGTTTAGCCCCTCCCCTCAGGGGGCGGGGCTAAGGACTTTCTGGTAGAGAGGAAAAAAACCTCTGTTTAAATGCTGCAGACAGGGAGAAAATGATTGGCAGAGGTGGGCAGATTACACAGGCAGGGGGTGTGAATCTGCCCTTGGCTGCAGCCCCTAGCCACCTCCTTAGTGGCTGTAGCATGTAAGTTTTCTAACTGTATTATCTTGGGGTACAGGGCTGCTCAAGTGCTGGGGGACCCCTTGTCTGCATGCTGCAGAAATGCTGCATCCAGTGCTGTAATTAGATCACCATGCCTGGTTTAGTGACAGGTCCTCTTTAAGGTGCTGAATACAACCATATCTGTTTGGACTGGCCAAGCCTAGAGTGTGAATTGACACATAGCATTGCACAACACATTCCTCGCTATTGGGCAACGGGACTACAAGGTGAGTGCTATATTTCTGACCCAATGGTGGCACCACCAGATGATTACTGTCTGCTGTTGTGTTTGGAGGCATAATCCATCCTCTGGTAAGGCAAGGGTGTTTCTCATCAAAAATATGTTGTGATTGGTGTTGCTTTTGTTCGCACAAACAGAGTGGCCCAACCATAGTGTCAGTGTAGACAAAATACTTTCCGCCTAGCCTTGACGCCGTGATTACATTCATACACAAACAGTATGTGTTTGCTGTATGTTGTGTAGTTCTAATACGTCTGTTGCCAAGATTTCAATTACAGAATCTGAACACTCCCCTTCAGAGGAGCTGCAACGGGTCCCAACACCACCTGGGAGTCCACCATCCCCAGGAATTGCAGGGCCCGGAAGCCCAGCTCCCCCTGCGAGCCCACCATCACCGGCCAGTGCAGACCCATCATCTCCTGCACCCCCGGGGGCACCACCATCCCCTGACCTTGTGGGCCCATCATCTCCTGCACCCCCGGGGACACCACCATCACCAGACCTTATGGGGCAACAAAGTCCCCCCACCACTGGGAAACCACCATCACCGTTCCAGGAGGGACCTAGGAGTCCACACCCCCCTGGGACCATACCATCAACCTCCAGGGAGGCATCACAAAGGCCATGGCCTTGGCTCAGCAACCCAACCCCCGGCCACACACCCAGCCACTGCATCTCCACCTCCTGTGGGCTACAACATCGCCTGCAGCCTGCAGTGGGTGTGATTGGTGGTAAGTCATGTCAATGGCTTATACGTTCTCACATATACATTTTTTATGTTGGCCCTGACATCACTATGTCACTCATAATGTTTTGCTTTGTCCCTTCATACAGAAGGTGCAAGACCTGGTGTTGGTGGCGATGCGAGCCCATCCCCAGCTAAACAACATGGAACCATGGCTGGGTCTCTGCCACGTAAGTGAACAACACACCAATTACGTCAAACAGCCACACCTACAAATGTCCCTGAGTAATGTTATTTTTTTCAAATACAGGCCTTCCAACCGTCGCAGACATGCAGCAGGCACACAATGATGCCCAGCAGCACCTGGCCCGCTTGCGGGAAATGATCATGGCCATCCAGGCAGTTCAGCCCACCATTGGCCCTACTCCCCAATTTCCCCCCCAATAATGTTGGCATTTGCCCTTTGTTTTTTGTATGTCCATGTTGGACACGTTGTTTACAACGTTTTCCATGTTGACACCCTTATTTGTTATTTGCAGTAGGAGCATGGGTGGCGCCCCAGCACGTCCATATTTAAACACAACATGACCAATCAAAAAAGCGCACTGGCGCATAATTATTGGTCGCACCTGCGTACACCCAGGCGGCTACGTCGATTACAAGACGCCACTGCTATCGGATTGGTTGGTTACCATATAAAAAGCGCTCATGACCAAGGTAGGCCACGCTTGCTGCCCAGAGTCATTAAGTAAGTACTGATGTGCACACATGAACTGTGATATGGCTGTGTGGCGTTTAAAGCAGCTTAGCATTACGAATCGTTATTGTGTAGTGTAGCTGACGCCCAAGTGGTGGGGTATGTAGTTAGTCTTGATGTTGTGTTTGTTAGCTCAATTGTGTACTGGCAAATGGATGCACGAGTGTTTTGTCAACCAAAATATTCTCCTCATTGACAAGCCATTTTGCCTTTGCCATACAGGATCATGTTTGAAGGATGCGTGTGTCTTTAGTTGCGGGGATCATCAGAATTGTGACCACATAGTACTGTCGTTTACCACACACAATGGGACTATTCTGGCTAAACTGAGATGTGGAGTGGGCCATGTGGCTTCAGCGAATGTCTGCCTCTGAAGATCCGGCGTTCACAACTCATTGGACATGATGAGTATTAAATAGTCTGCTGCATGGCCTGATATTTTGTGAATAACACACAAAGGCTGGGATACGTGTATAATGTAATTGTCTAGAGTTGGTAACAACCATGATTTGATAAATGTGACCTATCTCTTTGGGCACGCCTTGTGGTCATACGTCAACATTATGGCCAAGGATATGGGGTTATGCTCATAATGTGTTGAATTTGACAAGGAAGATGTATTTGTACAAGGAGGGCCAGGGGTGTAGAGTGACCAGGTTTAGTTGTCAGGCAGTGCAATGTTGTGTTTGGGCCTTGAATGGTGCTATATATGTATGTGGGTGGGCTCATGAGCAAACTTGGGTAGGATGTTGTAAAGTGGCTAGGAGATGTATAGGGAAGGAGGTGGTGGGTGTTGATGATGTGTGATGAAGCGTTCTTGTACTGATGTTTCTTTTTCTCACATTTGCAGGGGTTGGTACGTGAGATGATCATGGACCCTGATGGAGATGCTATTGTGGGTCTTGCCTTGGTGGAAGAGGAATTGTGGCTGGAGGATAGATATGAGAGGTTGCGGGCTCATAGACCACGGCGTGTGTGGGCTCGGGATTGGCTTCTGCTCCAGGACACCCGGAGCCACATGCGGCTGGTCCGTGAGCTGGAGGATCGGCGTCTGCATGTTTTCAGGAACTATCTCCGTAAGTCCGAGGACTCTTTCACATTCCTGTTGGAATGCATAAGGCCATTGATAGCCCGACAGGACACTTTGATGTGTTGAGCTGTGCCACCTGAAGGACCGACCTGCAATACACTTCACGTGTGTCAGTGTCCCTGCTGAGCTGCCTGATCCCGAGACATGTGAGGCCACCTGGAGTAGTCTGCTGCCATCCTACATGCAGTTCCCAACAACCCCCGCTGAATGGATGGATTTTGCCAGAGGGTTTGAGGACTGCTGGCAATTTCCAAACTGTGGCGGTGCATTGGATGGTAAGCACGTGAGGTTCACTAAACCCCCAAACTTGGGTTCTCTGTATTATAATTACAAAGGATATTTTAGTGTGGTCCTCATGGCTCTGGTGGACGCTAACTATGACTTCCTCTACGTGGACGTTGGAGTGAATGGGCGTATCTCAGATGGGGGTGTGTTTGCACACTGCTCCTTGGCCCAAGACCTAAGGACAGGTGCGCTGAACTTGCCCTCAAATGATGAGACAACTGATCATCTCAACTTTGCGTTTGTGGGGGATGAAGCCTTCCCACTTCAGGCTCACCTACTACGTCCATATCCCCAGAGGACCCTTACTTCTGAGCAGCGCATGTTCAATTACCGGCTATCCCGGGCCCGCCGTGTGGTTGAAAATGCGTTCGGGATCATGGCCAATACATTCTGGGTTTTTCATGCATATGAAACTGGAATCTATTGATGTGGTAGTGCTGGCCTGCTGTGTGCTGCATAACTTCCTGCGTCGTAGGGATTGGTCATCATACCCGCCGGGAAGTTATGTGGATTCTGTGGACCCCACAACAGGGGAGGTCTGTCCCGAGGATTGGCGTGCTACTGACCATGGTGTGGCACCACTCCAGCCGCTGAGCCAGGGTCTGAGTCAGCAGGATGCCAGGAGCAACAGAGACGCATCCTGCTCCTACTTTAATGGCCCTGGGACAGTGGCCTGGCAGCACTAGAAGGTGTAGGGTGGCTGGTGTTGTGAGGCAGCAACAAGATGAGGAGGGTGGAGTCACCAGATTGGCTGCACCATGAGGATTCTTCTTGTGTTTGGGTGTGTAAACATTAGTTAGTTAGTTAGGCTGGGTTCACATTTGCGGAATGTGACCGCAGCGGCCGCGAGCTCCTATCTTTATAATGGGAGCGCACGGTGCTGCGCTTGACAGCGCATGACCGTGCGCACCCATTCACTCCCATATGTGATCTGTGCACAGGCGGATGCCTGCCACAAATCACACAGTCTCGTCCGCACCAGGGATGCAACATGTTGCGTCCCTGGTGCGGGCGAGAGCGTGTGATTTGTGCGCAGGCATCCGCCTGCGCACAGATCACATATGGCTGTGAATGGGTGCGCACGGTCATGCGCTGTCAAGCGCAGCACCGTGCGCTCCCATTATAAAGATAGGAGCTCGCGGCCGCTGCGGTCACATTGCAGACCCCTCTGCAGAACGCTGCGGAGGGGTCTGCAAATGTGAAAGCAGCCTTAGTTAGTTTTTTTGGGTTCTGTACTGTGTAATGTCTTTTTTTGCCCATTATTTCGCATCATGTTGAATTTATTTGTGTAATGTTAACACTTCTGTTTTTTTTAAGTTTGTGTGTGTTGTTCTACATAATTTTTGTGTGCACAAAAAGACAAACAAACAAACTTAAAAAAACTAAGTACCTGTGTCTGTCATTACTTTTGAATCCCGGCCAGTTGCACTTAGCTTTATGCTGTGCACAGAGGTAGGTGATCCGTAAAATGGTATAGATGGGTCTGTGCAGCATTGTCGGGTAATGTCCTTTGGGCCACACTGTATGGCGTGACTGTGTGTATATATCCATTATGATGTGTTTGGGGCACATGGGAACGTGTCCACACACATGGAGCAAGCAATGGTGTTTGTGGGGGATGTAGGTAAAGTCCTTGTACACACTCACAAACATGTGTACACACACATAGTTCAGTTCGGCCATGGCAGCTGTGCTATGGCATGGACCATGTAGGCACATATGGGCATAGTGTGGTTTGTATGTTCCCGCCATCAGCTACAGATGCACACATTGCCATTTTGTAGTGTAAGTCACTGTCCTGAACAAAACCGCTCCTGTGTGATGCTTGAGCGGCTCGAAAATGTGTCACAGCAGCCACTTTCGACGACACAAGCGTATATTCATCACAAACTTCGAGACAATGGTGTTATGTATTAGCTAGCCTTCCAGCGCAGGCTGGCCAATCATAACGCTATTGCGTTTTCCAATGAGCGTGTTTGGGGCGCGGTGTAGACCAGTCTGGCACATCTATGATCTCGCCGCACTGAACATGTACGCTCACATTCCTTTGGGGATTGTGGCGAGGGAAGTTGACGGATTGGTTCCACTGTTGGTGAGGTGATTTCCGGGGCGACATATCGCCTTAGGTTGAGGTCGAAATTGCGGCATGTAAAAGCGCCATCAGCGATCTGAGGCGATCATGAAAAACGTGCTCGCACACGTTAGATCGCCTCATATCGCCACCAAAAATTGCGGCGTGTAAAGGTACCCTAAGAGGTTTTCTTTCAGAATTGCCATGAATTTAGCTCCATCCATTGTGCTATCAGCTCTGTCCAACTTCCCTGTCCCTGATGAAGAAAAGCATTCCCCCAGTGTGAAGCTGTCACTACCATCTTTGATGATGAGGCATGGTGTTTTCAAGGTGATGTGCAGTGTTAGTTTTCCGCCACACATAGCGTTTTGTAGACTAAAAAGTTAAATTTTTGGTCTTATCTGACTAGACTATCTTATTCCACGTGCTAGCTGTGTCCCCTACATGTATTTTTGCAAATTGCAATGGGACTTCTTATGGCTTGCTCTTAAAAATGGTTTTCATCTTGCCACTCTTCCACAAAGGCCAGATTTGTAGAGTATACTGTGACATGGAAACCAGGGCCGGCTCCAAGTTTTTGTGGGCCCAGGGCGAAACAGTCTCAGTAGGCCCCTTTAACACAGACCAAGATTTATGAATATAATATAGAAGCTGCGGGCTGTGTATAATATAGAGGCTACTGGGTGGGCTGTATATATAATATAGAGGCTGTTTAGGGCTGTATATATAATATAGAGACTGCTGGACTGTATATACAATATGGAGACTGCTTGGCTGTATATATAATATAGAAGCTGTGGGTTGTATATAATATTTGGAGGTTTGCGCTGGACTGTATATATTATTTGAAGGTTGTGCTAGGCTATATATATTTTAGTTGGAGGCTGTGCTGACCTGTATATATTATTTGGAGGCTGGGCTGTATATATTATTTGGAGGCTGCGCTAGGCTGTGTATATTATTTGGAGGCTGTGTCAGGCTGTATATATTATTTGGAAGCTGTGGCAGCCCAGCAGCAGCCTCCAAATAATATATAAAGCCCAGCACAGCTTCCATACTATATAAACAGCACAACACAGCCTAAATATACCTCAGCACAGCCTCTATATACTTCAGCACAGACTCCATATACAGCAAGCACAGCCTCTATATACCCCAGCACAGCCTCCATATACAGCCAGCACAACCTCCATATACAGCTAGTACCGTCTCCATATACCCCAGCATAGCCTCCACATACAGCCAGCACAGCCTCCATATACAGCCAGTGCACCCTCAATATACCCCAGTACAGTCTCTATATACCCCAGCACAGCCTCAATATACCCCAGAACAGCCTCAATATACCCCAGTACAGTCTCTATATACCCCATCACACCCTCTATATACCCCAGTACAACCTCCATATACCCCAACAAAGCCTCCATATACAGCCATCACAGCCTCTATATACCCCAGCACAGCCTCCATATACCCCAGCAAAGGATCCATATACAGCCAGCACAGCCTCCATATACCACAGCACAGCCTCCATATATTCCAGTACAGCCTCTATATATACCCCAGTACAACCTCCATATACCCAAACAAAGCCTCCGTATACAGCCATCACAGCGTCTATATACACCAGCACAGCCTGGGCTCACAGTGAAAGAAAAAAAAATGATTATGCTCACCTTTCCTCCGCTTCCCCGGTGCTGTGTCCTCTGCAGATACTGCCCCTACTGCATCTTTGGAGCAGGCTCCGGTCTGTGCTTCCTCCTCACTGCCTGCTGAAATGTGATGAGGTCGCAGTGTGATGACTCATCACTGCTGCAGTTAGCAGAGGAGGAAGATCCACAGCCAGGGAGAAAGCACATGGCTAATCTGCATTGCATGCAAATTAGCCATGTGCACTTACAGCGCTGTGGAAGCACTCAGCTACTTGCTAAGTGTACTGGATGGATCACTCATTGACAGGGCTGTCTGTCCCTAATGGGCCCCTGGCTGTCAGGGCTGCCTGTCCATTATAGCCAGTGGGGTCCCCCAGCTGTTCAGCTGTTCAGGGCACCGGCACTTGCCTGAGTATGCTGGGTACTGACGCCGGACCTGATGGAAACGTTTAGGCACCCCTGGTCAAAATTATGGTTATTGTGAACAGTAAAGCAAGTTGAACATGAAATGCTCTCTAAAAGGTATGAAGCTAAAGATGACACATTTCCTTTTTATTTGTGAGAAAAAGAAAATATTTTCATCTTTTACATTTTTGAATATTACAAAAAGGAAAATGGGCAGAGGCAAAAGTTTGGGCACCCTGCAGGCTAATTCAAAGTAGCAACCCCTTTTGCAAGTATCAGAGCTTGTAAACGCTTTTAGTAACAAGTCATTATTATTAGTTATTATTATTTGTTTATAGAACACTATTGATTCCATGGTGCTGTACATTAGAAAGGGTTACATACAAACAATTAAAAATACAATGAACAAACTAACAGTGACAGACTGATACAGAGGGGAGAGAGGACCCTTCCCTTGTGGGCTTACATTCTACAGGGCAATGGGGAAGGAGACCGCAGGTTGGGTATGCTCAGGTGGTGATGGAGCGCCGGGCTGTTCTGAAGAGATGGGTTTCCAGGTTCCGCTTGAAGGTTCCGAGTGTAGGGGACAGTTGGATGTGTTGGGGTGCAGAATTCCAGAGAATAGTGGATGCTCGGGTGTTATCTTGCAGGCGGTTATATGAGGAACGTACAAGAGTGGAGGAAAGAGGAGGTCTTTGAGGATCGAAGATTACGAGTTGGATGATATTGGGAGATTAGTTCAGAGATATATGGGGGAAACAGATTGTGGACGGCTTTGTAAATCAATGTTAGTAGTTTAAATTGGGAGCCAGTGGAGGATTCAAGAGGGAGAAGTAAAAGAATAGTGAGGAGAGAGGTGGATTAGTCAGGCAGCAGAGTTAAGGACAGATTGGAGAGGTGCAAGAGTGTTAGCAGGGAGGCTACAGAGGAGCAGGTTGCAGTAGTCGAACGGAAGATTATGAGGGCATGCACTAGTAGTTTAGTAGATTAAGGGTTGAGGAAGGGACGGATTCTGGAAATATTTTTGAGTTGGAGGTGGCAATGGCTTGGATGTGCGGTTTGAAGGACAGGGCAGAGTCAAGGGTTACTCCAAGGCAGCGGACTTCAGGTACAGGGCAAAGTGTGATGTCATTATTGTGATAGATCTGGTAAGGAAGGTGTGTGAGATGGAGGAAAGATGATGAGTTCGGTTTTGTCTACACTGCGTTTTAGAAGTGAGAAGAGGATATGGCTGATAGACACTCCGGGATTCTGAACAGCAGAGAAGTTGACATTGGCAGAGAGATAGATCTGAGTGTCATCAGCATACTGGTGGATACTGGAAGCCATGGAACTTTGAGTTGTCCCAGACCAAGGGTATAGATTGAAAATAGGAGGGGCCCAGGACAGAGCCTTGAGAGACCCCAACAGAGAGGGGATGGGGCGAGGTGATTGTGTGGGAGTGAGAGACACTAAATGCGTGGTTGGAAAGGTAGGAGGAGATCCAGGAGAGGGCAAAGTCAGTGATACAATAGAAGAGAGGATCTGTAATAGGAGACAGTGGTCGACTGTGTTGAATGCAGAGGACAGGTCTAGAAGTAGGAAGGAGAATGTCTGTTAGCTTTTGAGTAAGTCGTTAGTAATTTTGGTCAGGGCAGTTCGGTGGACTGGTGGGGAAGAAGCGATTGAAGGTTGTCAAGGATGAGAGTTAGATGAGGGAAGGCTGAGAGTACAGTGTGGGCATACTTTTCGATTAGGTTGGAGGTGAAGGGGAGCAGGATATGGGTGGTAGTTTGATGTAGAGGTGGGGTCGAGATATTGGGGGTGCCACTGCTATGGACAGTAAGAGAAGCGTTGCCACTTTAAGAAATCCCTGCCTGTGTTGGACAGTAAGAAACACGCTGCCACTTTAAGAGACAGAAACCCCCCCAGGTGTGGGATGATGGTATGTCCTGTTTTTCCCCTTCGGAGAGTGTGTTTTTAGAGCAGCCGATGAACTTGTGAAGAGAAACACACCATCTGTGTGTCTGAGAAAGGACAGGAGTTTTTCTTGTGAACTGAAAGTGAGACAAGCCTGGGATCCAGTGAGACACAGACAAGCCTGGGATCCAGTGAGACACAGACAAGCCTGGGATCCAGTGAGACACAGACAAGCCTGGGATCCAGTGAGACACAGACAAGCCTGGGATCCAGTGAGGGCCTGACGCAAGGAGAAGATTTGCAGCCCCAGGACTGCATCCAAATCCAGCATCACTGCGAGTTGAATATTGTGCACCTTTCAGGGTTTAGAATAGGCTTCAGTAGATAGAACACGGCAGCCGTGTGGCCTGTGTAGCGAGGCCAGAAAGGTTATACGTAGAATAGCATTTTACCTTGCTTTTGTGCATTTACCTATGTGATTTTAACTTGTGATAGCTGGAGAACCGTATTATTGAGCGGACCAGCTAGAGAAAACGAAGACTTTGTTAAATCTCGTTTGCCTCTGTTTACCCCTGCTTGAACCTGCCTTCTTCACATCCTTACCCGCCTGTTAATAAATTCGGGGGTAATGTGGGCAATGGTGGAACCCCTGCAAGGACACTCCCAATGGGCACTATATTTAGTGTACTACCAAAGTTTGACGGCAATAACATGGCACTGTGTGACTGGGTGTCCCGACTGCAGAGCACCCTGAAGGTTTATAACATCGGCCCAGAGCTTGAAGTAGACATCGCTTTGACTGCACTAGAGGGAGAAGCCCGTAGAAACGTCTGTCTACAACCAGAACCCACCCGTAGTACCCTGAAAGAGTTAGTTGGATTCCTGGAAGAGATCTATGGCGAGACTGCTAGTGCGGGACATCTTCGCGCCAAATTTTTTTCGAGGCTGCAGCGGGAAGAAGAAGGGATATCTCAGTATGCCACAGCACTACAAGAAGTGTTAGCAGAGGTGCAGAGAAAGGAGGCAGATGGACTCGGCGGCATAGGCTCCACAGACCGGATACTCTGGGAGCAGTTTATTCTAGGATTACACAGCATATCCTTGAGGCGAGCCCTGTCCGAACGGGTCCGAGCGAACCCGGCTCTTACATTTCGTCAGATCCTGACAGAAACAGTAGCCCGAAGTAAAGAAGAAAGCTACGCTTCTGGGGTGGTGTGCATCCAAGCCGCCAAGTCCAGCGTGGACCCAAACCGCCAAGAGGTGCTGGTCCAGGTGGTGCAGGATTTACAGAAATCTGTTCTCAATGTACAGGAGAAGCTGACCCAGATGGAGCAAAGAATGGGGGATCTGTCTATTGCACCTCCCTACCCAGCTGCACCGTCCTCCTTTCAACCTGGCCCATCGTACGCACGCAATAATTCCCCGGCGCTACCAATAGGAAACTGGAGGGTGCAGGCTTCCTCTCAGCAGCCACCAGAGGCACGAGGTATTCCTCAGCGAAGAGAAGACATCCGATGCTGGGGATGTGGAGGTCGGGGGCATATTGCCAGAGGGTGCCGGAATAGCACTCAAGGCCAACAGAAGCCTCCGTTAAACTACCAACCCCCGCAGTAGTGCGGCACTCTGCGGGGGAGGCGAGAAGGGAGGCCGCTCCGTATCATGATGAACACCTGATCGCTGGGTGTCCCATCTTACGTGCTGAATTCGAGGGTGTCCCAGTGGATTGCTTGATAGATACTGGGTCACAAGTGACGACGATGCCAGAAGCATACTTCAATCAACATTTCCAGACACTGGCCAGGCCAGAGAAAGAGACATTGATCCGAGAGATTGCCACTAATCAGCAACCGATCCCGGTCACAGGGGTTGTGTGGATGAATGTTCGTATCTGTGGGCAAGAAGTGGGGAGAAAAGGGATCCTACTAGTGCCCGAGCCCGTCAAAGAAGATGTACCTGTAATACTCTTGATGAATGTCCTACGTGAATTAGATCAGATTATGTTCACCAAACGGGGACCCGGATACTGGAAGCAGACTACTACACATAAGCCTACGCAAGAAGCACTTCAGCGACTGATCCGTGTCTGTGGGACGCAGAAGAGTGTGCCATCTCATCAGACGGTAGGGGTCATCAGGGCTCCTGGGAAGGTGCCTATAATCCTGCCTCCCGGACGAGAAAGTATATTACACCTCCCAGTGGGAACCTATCGCAATCTCGATGGGGTAGAAGTGATTGTGCAGCCTGTAGCAACCGGAAGAGTGGACCAAGAAGTTATGATAGCTCGTACGGTAGCTGTGGTCCAACAAGGACGCGTCCCTATCATAGCCTTGAATGTGGGCCCCAGTGAGGTCACCTTGCCTCGAGGGACAGATCTGGCCCTGGTATACTTACATAAAGGTGAAGTGGTGAGCCAAAAAGATATATCCCTATCGCCGATAGAAGGTACGGAGTGGACCCTAGCAGTCTCTGCGAGGGCTGAAGAGATGCCCTCCCCAGAGTGGAGTGGAAAGGTCATCCTCGATCAGATGGAAGTGGATGTGAAATCGCTGGGCCCCGAGCGTGTGCACGCAGTAGAAGCTATGTTGTGGAAGAACCAGCCTGCATTCGCTCGCCACGCTGAAGATTTCGGCTGCACTGAAGCTATCATGCATGAGATACCGACCGGGAAGCTCGTCCGATTCGAGAACGGTACCGACAGATCCCTCCCAAGATGTACCAAGAGGTGAAGACTTTACTGAAGCAAATGCTGGATTCGGGGATAGTGCAGGGCAGTCAGAGCCCTTGGGCGGCTCCGGTGGTACTCGTCAAGAAAAAGGATGGAACCATTCGGTTCTGTGTAGACTACAGAAAACTCAACGCCTGTACCGTTCACGACTCGTACCCATTACCACGAATCGAAGAATCCTTGACGGCATTGGGGAAGGCCAAGTACTTCTCCACCTTGGATTTAGCAAGCGGGTACTGGCAAGTACCTGTGGCGGAAAAAGACAAAGCAAAGACCGCGTTTATTCTCCCGATGGGATTGTTTGAATTTAACCGGATGCCTTTCGGACTCTCCAATGCTCCGGGCACGTTCCAACGGCTGATGGAAAAGTGCTTGGGGGACTTAAATTTCGAAGCTACTCTGATCTATCTGGATGACATCATCGTGTTTTCGGCCTCGTTCAAAGAACACCTTGACCGGCTTGGACAGGTACTCGGAAGACTGCAGTCTCATAACCTGAAGGTGAAGCCGAAAAAGTGCCACCTCTTCAAGAGAGAGATCGAGTATCTGGGCCACACAGTTTCACAAGATGGAGTCCTGCCCTCTGCAGAAAAGGTGGCGGCCATCCAGAAGTGGCCAGTCCCTCAAACGGTGAGAGAACTCAAGGCATTTCTTGGACTCGCCGGGTATTACCGCCGGTTCGTCAAAAACTATGCAAAGGTGGCGGGTCCTTTGAATGAGCTGCTGAGGGGGACCGCCGGAGTGTCAAAGAACCAGGGCATCCATTGGGCTCAGAGACAAGATGAGGCTTTTCAGGCTATGAAGAATGCCCTTACTTCAGCCCCGATCCTAGCCTATGCGGACTTCGACCGACCATTCCTGCTGTACACGGATGGTAGCCTTCATGGACTCGGTGCAGTATTGTCTCAGATACAGAATGGACATGAGAGAGTCATCGGCTACGCCAGTAGGTCCCTGCGGGACAACGAAAGAAACCCCCACAATTATAGCTCCTTTCGACTAGAGCTCCTGGCCCTAGTGTGGGCCATGACAAAGAAATTTGCTGGATTCCTGACAGGGACCAAGATCCAGGTCCGAACAGACAATAATCCTCTGGCCCACCTTGAGAATACTAAATTGGGAGCCTTGGAACAACGGTGGGTGGCTTGCCTTGCAAAGTTCGACTTTACCATCTGTTATCGTCCCGCTACCGAAAACGCAAATGCGGATGGACTGTCAAGAGTGACGGTGGAGACCCCAGTGGGGGATCTCGATGAACAACTAGAGGAGGAAGAAACGCCAGACTTTAGCAAGTTTGAGCCCCCGGTGGTGGCGTCACAATTAAGTAGGGAGGCTTGCACACTGCCCCGGTCCCTGGGAAGAACCAATGAAGAATGGGGACGTGCTCAAGCTGCAGATGAAGGGCTACAACAGATGAAACACTGGGTAGCTGAGAAGCGGAAGCCCGACAAACAAGAAAGGGCTAACCTGGACGCCGAGATGAAGAGCGTCTTACACCAGTGGGATAGACTAGAAGTTCGAGAATCAGTGTTATATCGTAAGAGACAACAGCCAAAAGAAATAGAAGCAAGATGGCAGGTGGTCATCCCCGGAAAATTGGCTCAAGAGGTAGCTAAGGAAGCACACGAGTTTGGCGCTCACTTCGGACCTGCAAAGACCTACCAATGGTTACAGCGGTACGTGTACTGCCCCCGGTTGGAGTCTGTGGTAGAAGAGGTTTGCCGGCGATGTCGAGTATGCGACCTCATTAAAAGCACCGAACAGAGAGCACCCGTTCAGACCATACAGACCAAAGAACCGCTAGAAATCTTGATGATTGATTATCTCCTCGTGGGACACTCAGCTCGGGGACTACAATACTGCTTGGTTATGACTGACCATTTCTCCAAGTTCGCTGTAGTCACCCCGACTAGAGATCAGACTGCAGAGTCGGCGGCACGGGCTATCTGCCAAGACTTTATCCGAGTGTATGGGTGCCCGAAGCGAATACACTCCGATCAAGGGGCATGTTTTCAAGGTAAAGTGATGGAGGAACTATATCGTATGTATGGCATCGAGCGATCTCGGACTACACCTTACCACCCCCAAGGCAATGGAGCATGTGAACGCTTCAACCGAACCCTATTCAGATGCTGCGGACATTGGAGGAAGATAAGAAAGCATGTTGGTCGGAGTACCTGGCAGAATTGGTCTGGGCCTACAATAACCGAGTTCACTCCACTACGGGTTACACCCCATATCTGTTGCTCTTTGGAAGAGCTGGGCGAGAGATCATCGAGCTGAATTTGGAGCAGCCAGAGGATTTCATGGAACGAACTGTCACTTCGTGGGTGAAAGAACATCGACAACGATTACAAACGATCCGTCGGTTGGCCGGTCAACAGCTACAGAAGAAAGAACATACGAGCCCAAAACCGATTCAGGAAATACCGCTGCAACCTGGAGATCAAGTGTTAGCCAGAGAGAAGCCCCCCAAGGGCAAACTGAGTGAGAGATGGGAAGTACAACCCTACAGAGTAATTGGACGGGTATATGCTGATGGCCCAGTCTACAAGGTGCAAGTTGAGAATGGGGCGTCCGGCCCTAGAGTACTACACAGAAATATGTTGCGGCCATGCCGGTCCGAAGCTTTTCCTACGCCAATACCTCCTACAGTCTCTGCCCCGCTCCCTGAACTCACGTCACCTGTGTGTGAAGTCGACGATGACTGGTGGACAGTCCCCAACCCATGGATTTGCCCCTACCGCCACGTGAAGAAGAGGATAGTCAAGATTCCACTGTGGCTCCTGCAGCAAGTGTTCCTCCAGGAGCTAGCCAGGCCTGGCCTGATAGTCAAGATCTTAGAAGGTCTCAGAGGTCTACTGCAGGGGTTCCACCAATCCGATATGTTGAACAATGTACTCAGTCTGCTGTATTGCCATTTTTGTCTCCTCCACAGGTGCTGTGTTCACATTGACATCCCGTCAATACACTGTGGGCCTAATGTTGTGATGGCCGAGGACGACCATCATTAAGTAGGGAGGCATATTGGGGGTGCCACTGCTATGGACAGTAAGAGAAGCGTTGCCACTTTAAGAAATCCCTGCCTGTGTTGGACAGTAAGAAACACGCTGCCACTTTAAGAGACAGAAACCCCCCCAGGTGTGGGATGATGGTATGTCCTGTTTTTCCCCTTCGGAGAGTGTGTTTTTAGAGCAGCCGATGAACTTGTGAAGAGAAACACACCGTCTGTGTGTCTGAGAAAGGACAGGAGTTTTTCTTGTGAACTGAAAGTGAGACAAGCCTGGGATCCAGTGAGACACAGACAAGCCTGGGATCCAGTGAGACACAGACAAGCCTGGGATCCAGTGAGACACAGACAAGCCTGGGATCCAGTGAGACACAGACAAGCCTGGGATCCCGTGAGGGCCTGACGCAAGGAGAAGATTTGCAGCCCCAGGACTGCATCCAAATCCCAGCATCACTGTGAGTTGAATATTGTGCACCTTTCAGGGTTTAGAATAGGCTTCAGTAGATAGAACACGGCAGCCGTGTGGCCTGTGTAGCGAGGCCAGAAAGGTTATACGTAGAGTAGCATTTTACCTTGCTTTTGTGCATTTACCTATGTGATTTTAACTTGTGATAGCTGGAGAACCGTATTATTGAGCGGACCAGCTAGAGAAAACGAAGACTTTGTTAAATCTCGTTTGCCTCTGTTTACCCCTGCTTGAACCTGCCTTCTTCACATCCTTACCCGCCTGTTAATAAATTCACCCTTGTGGTTTGCACTCCCATCTTGTGTACCGTATATTATTCTGCACTGCGGTGGTCCTCTCAGCCACCGCTACAGAGAGATGGCTTCTTTAAGATGAGTGCAATTGTTGCGTGTTTAAAAGCAGAAGGAAAGGTACCAGAAGTTAGTGACAGGTTGAAAAGGTGGGTTAGGGCTGGGATAAGTTGGTGGTGAGGTTGGGGAGAAAGTGGGATGGGATGGGGTCCAGTGCACAAGTTGTGAGGTGCAATCTGGAGAGGAGGTGTGCAAGTTCTCCTTCAGTGATGGAGGGGAGGAGGGTTAATGGGGGAGAGGAGTGGTCTGGTATACATGGGGGTTGTGGTGGTTGGGCAGCAAAGACTTGTCTGACCTGATCAATCTTGTTGGTAAAATGTGTTGCAAAGTCTTCTGCAGAGATACGAGAAGTAGGAGGGGGCAAAGTAGGGAGTTAAATGTGTTGAATAACTGCCTGGGGTTGTAGAATAAAGAGAATATGAGGGTAATGAAGTAATTCTATTTAGTGGTGATGAGTGCAGACTTGAATTTGAGAAGTGCTTGTTTGAATGCTATGTAGTCTTCTGTGAGATTCCTGAATCGTCTTGCATGCTCTGCTCTTTTGAGGCCTAGCCAAATATTTTCAATTATGTTCAGATTAGAGGACTGTGAGGGCCATTGTAAAACCTTCAGCTTGCACCTTTTGAGCAGTCTAGAGTTCCTGACAGAAGTTATGTTGCATATCCATGTTAAGTACCGTAAATAAAAGCTTATCACCTGACTTTAAATTCATCCATTGGTTGTATAAATGAGTCTTTTGAAATCTGAAACCCTCCCAAATGTTGTTTAGGTTAAGAAAATAAATTGGCATCTGCTTAAATATTGATCATTGAATGAACACAGAATGGTCAGATTTTGGCAAGACAAAGGTTTTGTCGCCCACAAAAAGTAGTGATCAGGGGCGTAACTACAATAGGTGCAGGGGTTGCGATCGCACCGGGGCCCTGCAGCTTAGGGGGGCCCCAAAAGTCCCTTTGGCCTATAGAAAAAGACTAATACTATTAAATATTTGCAATAATTGGGGGCCCCGTTGGAGCTTTCGCATCGGGGCCCCTGGGCCTGAAGTTACGCCACTGGTAGTGATATTCAAACAAATAATTAACTTAAAATACAAATATATGTTGCATAACATTGGTGAATGAAGTTGTGGTGCTATTAGAGTCATATTTAATATTTTGTGTGACTTCCATAAGCTTGATGGATTGCATCCATGCGGTTCAACAATGATTCATACAATTTATTAATGAAGTCATCAGGAATAGCAAAGAGTGCAGTCTTACATTCCTCCCAGAGTTCATCTAGATTCATTGGTTTTGTCTTCCAAGCTTCCTCTTTCAGCCTACCCCAACCATGCTAAATGATGTTCATGTCTGGTGACTGGGCTGGCCGGTCCTTAATCACCTTGATCTTTTTTCCCTGGAGGAACTTTGTTGAAGAGATGGATGTATGAGATGGAGCACCAGCCTGCTGCAGAATTTGACCCCTTTTATGATTTGGAATGTAAGAGTAGCTAATACTTCTTGATATTTTAGGCTATTGATATTGCCTTCCACCTTGCAAATATTTCGCACCCCCCCATACTGAATGTAACCTCAGACCATGATCTTTCCACCACCAAATGTAACTGTGTTCTGGGTGTATTTTGGATCCATACGGGCTCCAATAGGTCTCCTGCAGTATTTGCGGCGGCTGTGGTGTAATTTTACTGAAAATTCATCAGAGAAATCCACCGTCTGTCACTTTTCCAGCATTTAGCAGGCTGTGAGACTTTGCAAATGCCATACAGTTTTTATTTGCCTTTTGTTTAGTGCTGTCTTCAGGGCATTGATTTGACCATAGAGGGTATTTCGAGACAGAATCCTACAAACTGTTCTAGTTGACATAGGGACTTGCGGTGACCAGGCCTGTTGGAGCTCTGCTGCAGTGGAAGAGGGGCTTGCTTTGGATTTTCTAACCAACAAACGTTCCTCCTGAGTTGTTGTCTTGCGCGGTCTGCCGGACCTGGGCTTGTCAAACACATTTCCAGTCTCTTCAAATCTTTTTTTAATTCTTTGTACTCGACGCTGAGACACAATAAAGGTGCCAGCCACCTCTGCAGTGGATCTGGTCTTCAGCCTCTTGATAATCAAGGCTTTGGTCGCAGGATAGATTTTTGGCATGTTGTCCTGGCTCAAGTTGCAGTTCAAGTGAAGGTCTGGGGTGCTGGGTTTCTTTTTACACACACCCACTAATTAACCGATTATTTACTGAGCACAGGTGAAGATGTAAACTAGGATTGGGTGCATTATATGACCAGGTGACAAAACGTTTGTTTTGCCAAATCTGACAATTCTGTGTTCATTAAATGATCAATATTTCAGCATTGATGCCAATTTATTTTCTTAACCTACACCACATTTCAGAGGGTTTCAGCTTTCAAAACAATAATTTATACAACCAATGGATAAATTTAACATCAGGTTATAAGCTTTTATTTACATAACATGGATTAGCGACATATCTTCTGTCAGGGAGTGTATTGTGGATTTTGTTTACCTGTTTGGTATCTACAAACTCGTACCATCCTGAGGCATTATACTGACACGTCAGTTTTACCATAAAGTACACATGAATAAAAAAAATAATAATAATAATTGTCTAGTTGCACTTTTTTTTGCAACATCACCCCACTTGGAATTTTTTCCTGTTTTCCAGTATACTATATAGTAAAGTAATCGATGTCATTCAAAAGTACAATTTGTCCTGAAACAAACAAGCTCTCACATGTCTATATTGACGGAAAAATAAAAAAGTTATGTCTCTTGAAAGAAGGGGAGGGAAAGATGTAAAATAGCTGAGGGTGAAGGTGTTAAAGAAAAAAATATTTTTTTCTATTTTTGCCTAACAACACAAAGGAAATCTGTCATTAAAATGTTATCTTTAACTTTATGCCTTTTTGAGATCATTTCATCTTCAACTTGCGCAACTCTTCTCAATAACAATAATTTTGACCAGGGGTGCCTAAATTTGACAACGGGCTTCAGCCTCAGGATGCTTTTATTCATGTTTGTGAGTTTTTCCGAAATAAAGTTTCTTATTATTGGATACGGGTGCCAGCTCCAACTTTTTCCTTGTTTTACCCCAGGCGGTGGCCGGCCGCCGCTGAGCACCTGACCTGGATCACAGTTGAAGGAGGGTTGAGCATTTTCCCTTTCCCCTTTCCCAGATTTGACTTGTGGAGAAAAGAAGGTTTAATCATAATCACAGATGCGGATTCTTTACTTTACAAGCAGTAAGATTATGGAACTCTCTGCCACATGATGTTGTAATGAGTGACTCACTAATAAAACTTAAGAGGCGCCTTGATGCCATTCTTGAAAACTATAATATTACAGGTTATACAGACTAGATTCTTTGATAGGGCGTTGATCCAGGGAATTAATCTGATTGCCGTATGTGGAGTCAGGAAGGATTTTTTCCCCAATGTGGAGCTTAGTGTTGCCACATGCGTTTTTTTCTGCCTTTCTCTAGATCAACATGTTAGGCTAGTTGAACTAGATGGACTTAAACTTCAACTTTAAGAACTATGAAACTATGTTACTATTAAGGCCGGCTTCACACTATGGTTTTTCAGGTTGGGGTCTGTCCAGTGTGAACCGGACAGACCCGGATCCGAATTTGTCCCCCATGGATCCCTATGGTGCCAAATTAGCCTTATTTGTACTCCGGTTTGGGGCTTTTCCGGGTGGATCCGATTTTTGCATCGGACACAAAACCTGAGTCTGCAGCATTTTTTGTGTCCGATGCAAAAATCGGTGCCCACAGCATTGGAGTCTGTGCACCGGATCGCCCTGGATTCGTCAAAAAATCGGACCGGATCCATGGTACTGAAGAGCGGTGGCTGTTAAATTTCAGCACTGGACAACGGCAGAAACGAATCCGGCAAAAAGCAGGATCGGAGGGCAGATTTGCCCTCCGGCTCTGCTTGTCCGGGGTGGTCAGGTTGTGTCCGATGCATCCTACAAAACACCGGCCACAACCTGACAGTTAAAAATTGTGGTGTGAAGCAAGCCGGCCTAAGTAAAGAAGCTTGCTAGATCATAGAAATAAATGCTCGGAGTGCAGCTCCATCATTAAATGATAATGATTCGTCTGTCTTTTTAGAATACATTTTCTTATAACCTCACCATGATACCTTTGATTTTCTTTAGAAAGTTCTCTTATACAATGCATATCTGCACTTTACTGTTATATTCTATGTATGTGTTGCTTTTTCATGTCATATCTTTTTACCTGTTTTAAATCTGCTGCGTCACACACGAAGAAGGACCCATTAGCATGGTTGAAGACTCCGGGACTTCCCTCGAGTGTACTATTGCAGGAATGTCCACTAGATAACTTACTATTACTGTTGAATAGATAATATATAATTAGAATTGAATATAAGCCTCCCCTGTGACGCCTCAGGGACACTCATAATGGTAGGACGCCTTGTTTAATTTTAAATTTTTCAATTGATAAAATGCATTCAAGCAGTAACAAATGTTCTTGTATGATATAGTTGACCATCTACCCCAATGTGATATTGTGGGGGGGAAAGATGCGGATACTGGAGTATTGATATATGTTTTGTCGCCTTGATCTATGTTTTAGGACTTTTCTTGCCTTGTATGATGAATCCTTTAATTTTCTAAATATAATTCAATAAAAATGAACATGATCTAAAAAAAAGGACCTGTTAAATTGCTTTCTGTGCACAAAACGGCAGTCATTGTCCTCCATCTCTGCTCCCCCTCCATGCAACCCTTGTCTGTACCCAAGATGACTTAAAGCTGAGTGATCATCTCCCTGTGAGTGCTGCTTGTTCTATTTATTTTGAAGTTATGGTCTAATACCTGTGGAGCATGCAATGCCGATTCACTACCCTGCACCTGCTAGCGGAATGCATATAATCAAAAGAAGAGTCAAATTAGGTGGTGCCCGGTTTTTCTCCTGTATTTGACTATTATAACTTTCAATAAGAAAGCAAAAAAAGACAAAAATGCCACAAAACACACATGTAAAAAGAAATGCACTCAAAAACGTAATAAAAGAGCATAAGTAACCTACATACTTAATAGGTGCAGAACTCTACATCATCAAAATCTCACCAAAACCTAATCATGTGAACATAGCCTAAAAGGGGACTGATATATTTAATTTAAAGCACAAATACAGCATTTTCTTTGATATCACCACTGGAATTGTGATGCCCCTGTGGCTAGGCGCCACAGGGTAGTATTGTACTTTAATATAATGTGTTTTCTTTTCCCTGTAAAGTTGTCAGTTCATGGTTAAACCTGTGGAGTCTGTACTTACACCCACTTAGGACCACACCACTTAGAATAAGGGGGCTGGTAATTTAGTACGTCCCAGGAGGGTGGGGGTGGAGCCTAGGATAGAGGAGAGAGAGGAAAGCTTAGCTTACCTCAGACGGGGCTGGGAAGGCAGGCAGGAAGGTCAGGCCTGACAGTCCAGCTGAGAGGAGGGGGCCCCATCTTTAAGTGGGGGCCCAGGACAGCAGGCAACGGACCAGGACTGGTTGGAGCTGGCTGGTCGCGTTGAGGGAACACCGTCAACGCAGGAAGCCGAGGCAGATACAGTAGCAGTTCAGCTCTATCTGCAAACTGACGAGCTGCAGGCCCATAGGAACCGGGTTGCTGACAGCGCCACAAGGTACCTCGCCCCTCAGGACCACACTAGATCCAGGACTGCAGGGGTAATGGCCCGAGTACCAACGTCGGGGGAGTGGCAGGTCTCCTCTTAAATCCGGGAAAGGACACCCGTACCCCACCGTGGGAGATCAAGGGCCTGGCAGGAGAGCTCTGCGAGGGTGGTAGAAGTAAAGGATGGAAGGAGACCCTGAAAGACAAAGAAAGAGAACATCTAGATACTCCATAGGGGGAACCCTGAGCTGGCAACATCACCCTGCAAACCAAACTGTACCGTGCTCCGTTTTATCATCTGCCGGTACTCAGTAAAGTGGCGTAAAACTTGAACTGGTTTCCGTTATTCTTCCCGCCGGTGCCCGGAGGGCCTAGCATCAGCAGCAGCTCAGCAGAGGGGTAAGAACTGCAACACCATTCAGCACTACAACTCCCCTCATCCACAATTGCTATCATCACTGCCCTGAGGTAATAGCTCCATCTGTAGGGAGCTGCACTACACTCAGCTGCACCCACCATCACCTCAGCGGCCGGCTTGCAGCGCCGTTACCAGTTTACCGGGAACTACAGGTGGCATCACAATCCCTTGTAAATAACCCCTTTCCCCATCACCAACATCTCCTCAAATGATCACCAGGGCACGGCACCGGGATCCCGACCACCCGTGACTCCCTATTCAGCAGCCCCGGTGTCCGAGTATACCCCATAGCCCTGGCCGCATCAGAATGGCATCACTAACGTATACTCTTTGCCTATATTAAAATATTTACCAACCACCATCTACTCTTTTCAACACTTCTCTGGTCTTCTTCTGCTAGTTGTGATTAGCTGGATTGTACTGACCAGTCCATGTACCAGAATTCACTTCTCAATACACAGGGGTGAACCTGGCCTCTCTGCTGCCTGAGGCGAACTGCAGAACGGCGCCCCCCCACCATAGTAAATGCTTTAAAATCGGTAGAAATAAATCTGGTTTATACAGAACTATATCTATCCTGTAAAAATGATAATAGTGGCCATTTTAATTTGGAGAAATAGAAAAAAAATGTCGAAACACAAGGATGTCAGCGCCATCACACACACATACAAGAACCACACAGGAGAATCCAGAACATGGATCATTACTGGTAATGGCGGCTTGGCACAAGCTACAGACACACAATGATGGCGGCAGAGTGGTGGTCCTATAGGCAGACAGTCCTGAATCATCATAGCATACACACAGGAGGCAGCACTGATTGCCAACATATTGTCTGACTAGTCAGACCAGTCCACCATTCCGAACCGTCCACACACCACATACAACGACCTGAGCATCAACAAGCCACCACTGCATTAAGTTGGAGAAATGGTGCGTCTTCCCCAACAGACCACGCCTCCTTCTCCCAAAAGACTTAGCCAATCACAAGCGCAGCACATGGGGCTGTCCAGAGCTAATAGCAGGGACCTTCCTATTGGGTTAAGGGATGCGGGAGCAGGAAGGGGGACAAGCGCCACCGAGCAACCACCACTCAAGAGAAGCATGGCTGAATGCCTGTATGTACAGAGGGCCAGCACTGGACATGATGTGTAAGTTATAGCTAATCAGTCCTGCAGCATATGTAAAGGGAAAATGCATCTTGTACCAGGGGCACACATAGAAATCATGGGACCCCATAGCACACATTCAAATTGGGCCCTTCCCCCCACAAAAATATATTTGGCTCAGGCTGGATCACTCTCTTTCAACTTTGCAGCCCTTACAAAGTAATTTACCTCCTATTGAAGCCCCTGGATTCCTCTTTCATTGCCCCCATAGTGTATGATGCCATCAAAAGTGCCCCACAAACCCTGTATGATCCCCCACAGTGATTCCTCCACCTGCACGGTATGATGACCTGACTGTACCTCCTCAACTACCCTGCCACAGTATGATCCCCAACTGTGACCCCCACACAGTCTGCCATACAGTATAAAGGACCCATGTACAGTACAGTATAATGGCCCCCAACACAGCCCTCCATAAAGTATAAAGGTTTCTTTGTAGCTTTTCAAGTATTATCATGCCCTCCACAGAGCCCTCCAAATGTTATAATTAATTCAATATAGTATAATTGGCTCCATTAGTCCTCCATATATTATAATGCACCCCCATATTCCTCCATATATTATAATGCACCCCCATATTCCTCCATATATTGTAATGCACCCCCATAGTCCGCGCTATAATATAATGCGCCATCCATAGTCTTCCACATAATGCTCCCCCCATAGTCCTCCATATAGTATAAATGCCAGCATGCAAGCCTGTATCAAAGGCAAGAATACAACCTTTGACATTCATATTCTTCAAAGGTGGTGAAGGGGTTAAATTACATTATATATAGCACACATACTGGACAACACCTGCTCATTACATACATCATACAGACACACACATCATACATGTCCTTAGTACACACATGCTATATAACAGATACACAGCAGGAACACATCTTATACACAGAACATGCATGCAGGACAAGTGTATATACTTACAAGATATCCTAAATACACACAGACACACAACCCACGCAGACACAACCCATACACACACACACACACTCAACACACAGACATACCACCCACACAGATACAGCCCACACACACAACCCACACTCCACACACAGACACAACCCACACACACTCCACACACAGACACAACCCACACAGAGACACAACCCACACAGAGACACAACCCACACACTGACATAACCCTCACACACTCCACACACAGACACAACCCACACACACTCCACACAGAAAGACACAACCCACACACACTCCACACACAGAGAGACAACCCACACATACTCTCCACACACAGACACAACCCACACACACTCCACACACAGAGAGACACAACCCACACACACAGAGACACAACCCACACACACACAACCCACATACACTCCACACACAGAGAGACACAACCCACACACACACCCACAGAGACAACCCACACACACTCCACACACAGAGAGACACATCACACACACAACCAACACACACAGAGAGACACAACCCACACACACTCCACAAACAGAGACACAACCTACAGACACTCCACACACAGAGACACATCCCACACACACACACACAGACAACCCCCACACACACACACACACAGAGACACAACCCACACATACTCCACACACAGAGAGACACAACCCCCACACACACACAAACACTCCACACACAAAACACAACCCACACACACTCCACACACAGAGACACAACCCACACACACAGAGAGACACAACCCACACACACTGCACACAGACACAACCCACACAAACTGCACAGACAGACATAACCTACACACACTGCACACAGAGAGTCACAACCCACACACAGACACAACCCACACACGCACAGAGACACAACCCACACACACTCCACACACACAGACACAAACCACACACACACAGAGACACAACCCACACACACAGACACAACCCGCAGACAGAGAGACAACACACACTCCACATACACTGACACAACCCACACACACTCCACACAGAGACACAACCCACACACACACACAGACACAACCCAGACACAGACACAGAGACACAACCCACACACAGACACAGAGACACAACCCACACACACTCCACACACAGAGACACAACCCACACACACAACAGACACAACCCACACACACAGAGACACAACCCACACACAACCCACACACTCCACACAGAGACACAACCCACACACACTCCACACACAGAGACACAACCTACACACACACAGAGACACAACCCACACACACAGAGACACAACCCACACACACACAGACATACCACCCACACACACACAGACATACCACCCACACACACTCCACACAGACATACCGCCCACACAGATACAGCCAACACACACTCCACATACAGATATAACCCTCACACAGCACAGACACACATCACTGACACACGACCCACGCACAGATACAAGACACAGACCCAACACACAACACACGCACACACTCCTCTGCTGAAGGGGTGGAGGCTGGTGTACATGTGCAGCTTCACCTGCTCACAGTAGCTGAGCACCTCCCCCACTCTCTCTGCCAGGACTGTCCAGCAGAGGAGCAGTGATCTGGTGGATTAGAGCTGCTTCTCCTCAGGATCTTCCAGCACAGGGGTCTTCTCTTATTTGCTGGCTCTCACCTCTTTACTTCAAAGACCGCGCCATGCAGGAAGTGGAGAGCACTGGCCAATCAGCTCTGCTGTCACTCATCTGATGTGAGAGGCTAATTGGCCAGTGCTCTTCTCTGCAGGACACGCCCCCTCTATGTGTTGCTGAACCCGGAGGGTAAAAGCCGCTGCACACATTAAGTGCACAGGCTCCCCCAGCATGGAGTGGTGCTGCACTGCAGGAGATAGCAGGATGTCAGGGAGAGAAGAGCCGCCAAAGGCAGTACAGTGTCTGATACAATGGCCCTTCAGCACCTGCGCAGATGCCGCCCCCTATTTAATCAGCAGGTGTCGCCGCCTGAGACATTGTCTCAACTTGCCTTATGATAGATGCGGCCCTGTCAATACAAGTCAGAACAAGGTTTTCATAGACTTAAGGCCCTGTCTCACACAACGATATCGCTAACAATATCATTGCAATATCACTGTTTTTGTGACGTTGCAGCGATGTCGAAATGACATAATTGTGTGTGACACGTATCAACGATCAGTCATTGATCGTAGATTCATGAACAGGTTATATAAATCTGTCCTTGGTCGCCCGCTGAACGCACAGTGACAGCAGGAGAGCAACGATCAGCGAGCTCCCAGCGCCTCACAGCAAGTGCTGGGAGCTGGTATCCAAGGCAAACAGCGCGTAACTAAGCAGAGCGCAGCGCTTAGTTACCTGCTGTTTACCTTGGATAACAGCGCGCTCGCTGATCCTGATAGCTGGTGAGTCTGTCTGTGTGACAGCTCACCAGTGATCAGTCCACGATGTGGCAGCGATCCCCATCGTTGGTTGGATCGCTGCCACATTGAAGCGTGGAACGGGGCCTTTATATTGAGAGCTTGGGATCATTAGCTCTGACTTGTAGCCAGTCAGAAGCTACAGGCACAAAATGGTGTAACGGGACTAGACTGGCGCATGGAAGAACAGAAGGTGGCTGGTGAAAACTTTTCTCAGGGCAGAGAACAAACATTAGCGATACCACTCCTTGGGTGAAATTAAAAATGCTGGAGTTGTGCTTTAAGATTCTGAAAGCACAAATCTATTTCTTTCCTGATATAATGTATCAGACTATCAGTTTGCAGTCCAGTTTACAGACAGATAAAGTTGTATCTACCATATACACAGTTCTCTATGAATTTAGTCTGGGAAGATGATGGGTGTTTTTCCCCATCAACATTTTTATTCATTTGATGGGTCTGGAGTTTGTGTACAATTGGGGTCACACGACTGTATTTCACCAGGTCTTCTGATATGAACGTATAGCCTCATATGTGTCTATTAGGCCCCCTTCACATGTCTGTGTTTCCGGTACTCGTGGCATCCATGTATTTCACAGATACCAAACATGTTCCTTATAAACCTATGGTGATCTTCACATGTCCATGTTTTCACACTTGACCATGTGTCCGTTTAAACCATATGGAGACGTGCATTTTTTTTTTCCTGCAGCATAGAAGAGAAAAACTGATACAAGTCTATGGGTCCATGCAAAAACTATATACCGTAAGTTTTTAACATTGCGAAATATAGAAAATTAGTAATTTCATTCTTTGCATGCAGGGTGCAAGTTCTAGCTGTGCGCCAAAGTGAACAATGTCAATCAACATAGGGGAGGTTTGGAGGATGATAGCTGAGGGGACAGTATAGTGCATGGATTACTTGGGTATTCCAAAAATGCATGTCCTCATTTACATATGCAATAACATAGATGTATATTTGGTGTAGTTGTCCCAGGGTGCATCTCCCTGCTCATTTTAGTTATGACATACACACCTCCAATGCAGCCCAATGCATATTATGTTGGACCACTGATATAAAGTTACATTAATCAGATATCAATAAATCATAACTGAATAATAACATTGCATGGATCATATTACCATAGATCAGCACAGATCTGTATGACAATGTTCACTTTACTATGACAAACCAAACTTTACAAGCATAATTCTATCTGGCAGCTGCACATTGCTGGTGGTAGGCGTAACATTAGATAACATGATATAGCAGCACACTGGGATTAGAGATTTAGGTAGCAACAAGATACTGTAAGTTAGTTAAAGTAATATGCCCACTTTAACAGTAGGCTTCATGTTGTGTTTGGTCATTTTTCAACCTTTTCACATGAGAAAAGATACATTTTACTTGTGTGGAATGGAAATAGAGCATCACAATGTAGCTTGAAGGTTGGATCAATGCAGATTTAAGAAATGTTACGGTATTTTCTCCTCCTTGGAGCATGGGGGCCTTCAAAATTCTACTAGTTACTCCTTGTAAGGCCCCTTTCACATCAGCGGTAATCGCTGATCGCGGCAGTTGCGGTGAAAGAAACGTAAATGCCCATACAATGTCTATGCGGCTTGCAGCAGGTGTGGCAAGTGCGGTATAGTTGCGGCTTCGGCACTTGCGGTAGATGCGGCCGCGAAAAAAAATGCTTTCTTTTTCGCGGCCGCATCTGCCGCAAGTGCCGAAACCGCACTTGCCGCACCTGCCGCACACTTACCGCAAGCCCCATATGCATTGCATAGGGCTTGCCGCAAGTGAACCGCAAGTGCGGCCGTTATGCGGTAACCGCGGCAGTTGCGTTTTTTTTACCCCAACTGCCGCGATCAGCGATTACCGCTGATGTGAAAGGGGCCTAACAGAGTTGTGTGACACTCCATTTAGGCTCCCATGCAATATTCTACAATAACTAAAAAACATCAGAACTTTACATTTAGCTTTAGATATGATTGGAGAACACATACTTGCTGCTCATCTGTATAGTAAAGGTAAAGCTAAGTAATTTACCATATAATAATAGGTATTATAGATGTTTAAATGTGATAGAAAACCAGCGGGCTGTGAAATGTTCCCATTGAACCGTTACCTACGTCCATAAAGATAAATTCTTCTGCCTCCCTCTAGCGGAAATAAAAATGTATTACACTTAAAGGGTTTTCTGCCACCATACAACTGACCTAAATCCAGTATATAATAAAGAATATTTATATAATTTTACAGCATTCAATCAACTGTCATAACGTCTGGGAGCAGCCGAATGTAAACAGTGTATGGAGCAGAACATCGCTCCATCACGCTGTGCTGGGTACTGCAGATCAGCTTCTATATAACATCAAAATTGTAACAGTCTATATTTGTAAAATTGTAACACCAAAAAGGAAAACTTGTGGAATTCTGGAAAACACAGGAATGGCAGACATGTTTTGAACATTGAAATTGAAAAATGAAATAAAAACTTTCAAAACATCTTGATTTTTGTAGTATAGAATATGATCATCACATACTGGTGAACACAGAGTGAAGGAGGTCCCCTGTGCAATAAACATTTATGAACTTTTGGATTGCAAAGACCCCATATAACACCTTATGGACGGGCACGGTGCCTCAGTGGTTAGCGCTGAGGTCCTGGGTTTAAATCCCACCAAGGACAACATCTGCAAGGAGTATGTATGTTCTCCCCATGTTTGCGTGCGTTTCCTCCAACACTCCAACACTGATAGGATGTTTAGATTGTGAGCCCCAATTGGGACAGGTTGCAAATGTATGTAAAGTGCTATGGAATTACTAGTGCTATATAATGAGCAAATTTTATATTATTTCACTTGCTTTGGAGATGGAAGTGGTTTCCCTTTCCTCTTGGGCCCCAGTACAGCTGCACAAGTTGCACCATTGGTGTCTCAGCCCCCTGACGCCACACACACAGGTCCCTGCACTTAAGATATCTTAGCAAGAGTAAGAATAGTAAGATATTTGGGTTCGGATAGTTCTAACCGAATACTTTGAAATGTTTCAGCATTTGGATCCGATTGAGTTCCCATTTGACTTGCATTGGACAAGTAACGGGTAATGAAACAATTCAAAGTATTCGGTTAGAGCTATCCGAATGCAAATATTTCACTATTCACTCATCACTAGTTACTAATTGTTATGTGAGGATTGTTCTGCCAGGCTGAATGCACTTGGGCGCGCAAATCATCATCCGGAGATGCCGCAGGCCATGATAGCATGTGTAGCCCACATAAGTTACTCACAGTAGCATGAGCAATTTGAGGTCTAGCGGTGTTTGATTTAACCCCACAACAAATGATGAGTGAACTTGTTTGGAAAACATTCACCAATTTCCAATTCGGCCAAGCTTTGCCTATTTGGATTTGGGATCAGATTACTGAACACTTACGAAAATCTGCAAAATTTGACATTTGTTCAGTAATCGTTCAGAATCTTAAAAAATCCCTTTAAAGTTAACTTCCAAACCAGCTGCTGGAAGACCACCGGGTGGCTGAGAACTCGGGTAACCTTAAATTCTCAGAATTTAGACAGAGATGGTTAGACAGGGAATTTTGGCCCACACATGCTCCTGCTGCTAGGCGAGAAGGCTTAGGGGACCTGACAGGTTTCCTTTAAAATCTCCTTTAAAATCTCTTTTACATATCCCTTTAAGAGCTCTTAAGCTTCCCGGGAGAATTTACAACTTCCAGATGTGTCTGCAACTCTGAACTCTAGGAATCTTAAAAATCTCCTTTAACCCCTAAACCTTAGCCGTACCATTACATCTTGGCTCAGTGGTACTTACTGACCTTATATGTCACGGTATGTCATGGTGTAAACGCAACAGCAGCCGGCGATCATGTGAAGGTGCCGAATATGTCATCAGGGCACTGAAGCTCGTCACCAATGAGGGGTGGATTTGCCACCTCGCAACTGTGATTAGTTGTTCAGTTATGAACAACCTATTACAGTGATTTTAATGATTCCGGCAATGACATGCAACAGCATCTCATAAAGGCTGGAGCTCAAGAGGCGATGTCACCTCCCTGCAGCCCTGTGTGGGAGTGATTGTGCTGTGATACACAATCACTCCTATAAGCATGCAAAGTACCTTGAAGACAGAGGAGGAGCGGTCTTGCACAGCCAGGGACAATCTCCATACATTCCTTATTTTACCCCCTAAATGCTGCAATCAGTATAGATTGCAGCACTTAGGGTATTGGGAAAGAGACTGCGCAACTCATCCCGCAAAAAACAAGCCCTCACATGACTGTTGGCAGAAAAATAAAAAACCTATAGCCTTCAAAATTCAGTGATGCAAAAATCCTTTATTTTGTAAAAACAAGGTTTTAACACTTTAGTAGTCAAACCGAAAAAAAAAATAATATACAGTGAAGGAAATAATTATTTGATCCCTTGCTAATTTTGTAAGTTTGCCCACTGACAGAGACATGGACACTTTATAATTTTAAGGGTAAGTTAATTTTAACAGTGAGAGAAAAATAAAATCCAGGAAATCACATTGTCTAAATTATATAAATGTATTTGCATTTTGAAGAGAGAAATAAGTATTTGATCCTTCTGGCAAGCAAGAAAATACTTGCTGGCAAAATCCTTGCAGGCAAGCACAGCAGTCGGACTTTTTTTTTAGTTGATGATGTGGTTTGCGCACATGTTAGTAGGAATTTTTGTCCACTCTAGAGATGAGCGAGTATGCTTGTCACTACTCGGTACTCGCACGAATATCTCGGTACTCGGAGTACTTGGCGAGTACCGAGTAATCTCGCGATACTCTTGCTATTCTCGGGGTCCACCTCCCTGCATGTTGGCGCTCTTTTCAGAGCCAGCCCGCATGCAGGGATTGACTGATAGACACTGTAATGCCAGAGCCATGTTGGTTGTGGCATCACCGTGATTGGCTGGCCGCACAGCGTCATCAGGTCTTTATAAGACCTGACTGCGCTGTGCTCGTCATTCTGCTCCATTAGACAGTCAGTGTAGGGAGAGCTGCTGCTGATTGAGGGACAGATTTGTGGCCTTTCAGCTAGTGTAGGCACAGGGCTGCCAGTCTAATTACCACAACAGTCCTTCTGAGGACTAATAGAGCTGTATACAGGCAGGCAGGGAGGTAGCCTAATACTTGGCTGCACTACCTTTAGCCAAAATAACTGCGATCAACCGCTTCCGGTAACCATCAATGAGTTTCTTACAATGCTCTGCTGGAATTTTAGACGATTCTTCTTTGGCAAACTGCTCCAGGTCCTTGATATTTGAAGGGTGTCTTCTCCAAACTGCCATTTTTAGATCTCTCCACAGGTGTTCTAAGGGATTCAGGTCTGGACTCATCGCTGGCCACCTTAGAAGTCTCCATTGCTTTCTCTCAAACCATTTTCTAGTGCTTTTCGAACTGTGTTTGGGGTCATTGTTCTGCTGGAAGACCCATGACCTCTGAGGGAGACCCAGCTTTCTCACACTGGGTCCTACATTATGCTGCAAAATTAGTTGGTAGTTTTCAGACTTCATAATGCCATGCACACGGTCAAGCAGTCCAGTGCCAGAGGCAGCAAAGCAACCCCAAAACATCAGGGAACCTCCGCCATGTTTGACTGTAGGGACCGTGTTTTTTTCTGCTCTTTTATTCTGCTGTAAACCCTATGTTGATGCCTTTGCCCAAAAAGAGAGAACATTCTTCCAAAACGTTTTAGGCTGTCTCAGGTAAGTTTTGGCAAACTCCAGCCTGGCTTTTTTATGTCTCGGGGTAAGAAGTGGGGTCTTCCTGGGTCTCCTACCATACAGTCCCTTTTCATTCAGACGCGTATGGGTTGACACTGTTGTACCCTCGGACTGCAGGGCAGCTTGAACTTGTTTGGATATTAGTCGAGGTTCTTTATCCACCATCCGCACAAACTTGTGTTGAAATTGTTCTTTTCCGTCCACATCTAGGGAGGTTAGCCACTGTGCCATGAGCTTTAAACTTCTTGATGACACTGCGCACGGTAATGATGGTCATGTATTTGTGTCTTTTGTGGATCTTTCCCAGAGATTTCAAGTACATAAATCCTGTTATTTTTCAGTACTTGCAAATCCGCCATTTTATTCAATCTTGCAGTTTCCCAGAGTGGTTTGATCCATTACAGAAATATTTTAAAATAGAATATCCGAATAATCACAGATTATCCCTGTTTTATAGAACATTGAACTCCCCTGAATCGTATAGTAAATCACCCTATATGACACGATGGGAGAATAGTCTCTCATTCACCTCTACCCCTGAGGACTGGTGGTTAGCGGCTAGGGTGACCAAAAAATTCTCCTCGTATATCAACCACCTGGAGCAGTTGAAGAATATTCAATGCATTGGTATTTAACATCGGATAAACTCTCTAAATTTAGTGGTTCTTCCTCGGGGCTGTGTTGGAAAGGTAAGGTTGTGGTATGTTGGACGACATGGTTCATATCTGGTGGGTGTGTCCTAAAATGCAGGGTTTTTGGTCACAGGTTGGAGATCTTATTAGGAAGATATCTGGAGTGAACATAATTCTGGATGGCCTACTGGCAGTGTTGAACATTGGATTTGACTATCCCTCAAGGGCTATCCCCGATCCTGTCACATGTTCTAACTGCGGCCCGGCAATGCCAGGCAAGGTGCTTGAGATCAGATTCACTGCCTACTCAACAGGAGCTAACTGGTCGACATAATATGTATCATAAGCATGAATGGTTTCTGTCGTCCTGTCTCAAGCAAAAAGAACGTATTGGCTACCAGTGGGATCTATGGGCCTCTTCTGAATTTGCACTATTCATATCTTAAGTCTCTGTTTTATAGTTTATATCATGTTATGACTATTTTATAGACACTCCCGAGGTTCCCTCCTCTCTCACTCTTTCCTCGTGTCCTCCTCTGCCTCCCCCTCCCCTCCACCGCAATGATCCATCTGATATTTCCATATGTATGCTCCTCTTGTGTCCTACCACTTGTTAAATTTTTATTACTTTTGAATTGTTTGTATCTTTATTACATCTGAAGTTTTCAATAAAAAATTGATTGTTAAAAAAAGTTCCCTTTAAGATTTCAAGTTTTTTCACGGTAGGCAACTGTCTCCCCACATGTTGTAATCCAGGATCGTCTATGAGGAAAATGGAGACCTAGGACCCTGCTCCCGTTCCAAATAATCCAATTAAATCCAAAGGTATACCTTTGGATTTAATTGGATTATTTGGAACAGGAGCGCGGTCATAAGTCCTCATTTCCGTCATACACGATCCTGGATTGTGTGGGGTATCCGCATACTCAGGACAAATTGGCTAGCAAACTTTGGGATCCATTATATCCAGTTGACCCTGTGAAAATGAAAAAATTGTGCCTGAAAGAACATTTTTGTGAAACAAAATATTTTTCTTCATTTTCACAGCTCAACATTATAAAATTCTGTGAGGGACTCTAGGGGTTCAAACTGCTGACCACACAGCTAAATTTCTTGAGGCGTAAGGGGTGGGGGTCTAGTTTCCAAAATAGAGTAACTTTGTGGGGGTTTCTACTGTTTAGGCACATCAGGGGCTCTCCAAACATAACGATTCCAGCTAATCTTCCGTTCAAAAAGTCAAATGATGCTCCTTTCCTTCCGAGCCCTGCAGTGCGCCCAAAGAATGGTTTTCTGCTGCATGAGGGGTATTAACGTACTAAGGACAAATTGCCCAACACATATTGGGGTCCATTTTATTCTGTTACCCCTGTGAAAATGAAAACTTAGCCTAAAAACGTTTTGTGGGAAAAAAAGTACTTTTTCATGTTCATGGCTCAATTTATGAAGACCTGGGGTTTCAGAGTGCTCACCACACATTAGATAAATTCCTTGGGGGGGGAGGTAGTCTAGTTTTCAAAATGGGGGCACTTGTGGGGTCTTCCACTGTTTAGGCACATCAGGGCTCTCCAAATGCAACATGTCAGCTAATGATTCCAGCTAATTTTCCATTCAAAAAGCCAAATAGCGCACCTTCCCTTCCAATGGGCTTTTGGCTATATAGGGGGGAAATCGACGTACTTAGGAGAAAATGTCCCATACAATTTGTGCAGTTTCTCTTGTTACCCATGTGAAAATGCAATATTTGAGATTAAAGTAACATTTTTGTTGGAAAAATTTAGAATTAGGCTTACCGGTAATTATGTTTCCATGAGTCCATCATGACAGCACAACAGGAGTTGTCTCCTCATATCCTCTATAACAGGGGTGGGAAACCATTTTTCTGCCGAGGGCAGTTTAGAAATTTCTACAATCCTTCGGGGCCGTACAAAATTATCAACTTTAAAATTACCATGCTATCAATCAACTCACCCCTATTGTGGTAGCTGGTGCTGCTTTTCTTTGGCAGAAGTGATATTGGTCATGTTGCTTCTCAACTGCTTTTCCAGGTTTGCTAGAGCCCTAGATATCACAGAAGAGGCTGGTATCATATACCTCACTGGGGAGGCTGAGGCTGAGGCATAGAGATCACAAGAGAGGCTGGGGGCATATACCTCACTGGGGAGGCCGAGGCTGGGGCATAGAGATCAATGGAGAGCTGGATTTAAAAGGGCAGACAGTCGGCAAAACGCCTCTTCTAGCCTGAGCACTGCAATCCCCAGGGGGCCACAAAAAGTCAGCGAAGGCCACATTCAACCCTAGGGCCTGAGGTTCCCCACCCCTGCTCTATAGGGACACGAAAACAATAATTTTATTAACAAAATACAACACAGCAATGACAAATCTTTCAAAAGCAATTAAAACCAAAAATTAGGTCCCACGACAGCGGTTAGCAAGTTAATTTTTCAATTTTATCGTAATAACGATGAGTACAAATCTATGCAGGTATATACATCAGTATGAATAAACAGAGGAGGAGTTTGGTGCTCACCACTAGTGATGGGCGAATCCTAAATTACTCGGAATCGCTTGACTCTAGCGAGTCCGAGCCCGGGACTCGCTACTCGTTGCGAGTCTAGCGAGTCCAATGTTAATGAATGGGGAAGCGAGTAATAGCGAGTAGTGTGCGATTTACAAATCACAGATGTGTCTCGGAAGCTTCAGCCTGAAGCAATCCTAGTTTTGCCATTGATTTGCATTGGACTCGTTTACTTTGCAAGTAATCGCTGGGAAACTCGCACAGATAAGAGTCCTGTCTGCTCTGTGTGCTGGCTGCCGCAGCTCCAGGGTCCTAGAGCCCGCCTGCTGCCTGATGTAGCAGAGCTGAGATTGTTCTCAGTCTGCTCATTCCCTGTGCATAGACATCTATATCTATGCAAAGGGATGAGCAGAGAGGACATCGCGTTTTGGACTGCGTCGGACGGAAGAGGATTTTTTTAATTAAAGATGGAGTCCCTAATGGCTTTTTTTTTATTTCTAATAAAATTTTTTCTCTGTGTTGTGTTTTTTTTAAAACAATTTAATAGAAATTCATGGCGGTCATGTCTAATATTGGCGTGACCGCCATAAATTTCGGGCTTAGGGCCAGCTGATAATACAAAGCTGGCCCTAACCTCTTTATTACCCAGCGTGCCACTGCCACCAGGGCCGCTGGAAGAGCGGAGTTCAGCGCCAGAAGATGGAGCTTCAATGAACGCGCCATCTTCTGGGGCGGCTGCGGGCTGCAATTGGCAGCGGGGGGTGGCCAGAAAGCTTGGGCATCCCTGCGCTGCGGATTCCAGCCCCCAGCTGCTTAGCTGTACCTGGCTAGACATAGAAATTGCGCTGAGCCCTACGCATTTTTTTTAAATTATTTCATGAAATAATAAAAAAAAAGGGCTCCCCTATATTCTTGTGTCTGGCCAGGTACAAATAGGCACCTGGGGGTTGGGGGCAGCCTGTCGCTGCCTGCTGGATCCGGCTGGTTCCAGAAATACGGCGAAGCCCATGTAATTATTTTCTGAAAAATCAATAAAACAATCCTAAAAAAGGGACTGCATCTTTATTAACCCCTCGCCCATGGTCCAGGGGTTAATAAAGATGCAGTCCCTTTTATTTACATTGTTTTATGGATTTGTCAGAAAAAAATTTCACGTGGGCTTCGCCGTATTTCTGGAACCAGCCGGATCCAGCAGGCAGCGACGGCTGCCCCCAACCCCCAGGTGCCTATTTGTACCTGGCCGGACACAAGAATATAGGGGAGCCCTTTTTTTTATTATTTCATGAATTTCATGAAACAATAAAAAAAAAATGCGTGGGGCTCCGCGCAATTTCTATGTCTAGCCAGGTACAGCTAAGCAGCTGGGGGCTGGAATTCCGCAGCGCAGGGATGCCCAAGCTTTCTGGGCACCCCCCGCTGCAAATTGCAGCCCGCAGCCGCCCCAGAAGATGGCGCGTTCATTGAAGCGCCATCCTCTGGCGCTGAACCCCGCTCTTCCAGCGGCCCTGGTGGCAGTGGCACGCTGGGTAATAAAGGGGTTAATACCAGCTTTGTTATACAAGTTGGTATTAAGCCCGAGATTCTTAATGTCAGGCCACGTTTGACCCAGCCACTAAGAATCTCCAATAAAGGGTTAAAAAAACACAACACAGAGAAAAATTTTTATTTGAAATAAAAAAAAAAGCCATTATGGACTCCATCTTTAATTAAAAAAATCCTCTTCTGTCCGACGCAGTCCAAAACGCGATGTCCTCTCTGCTACATCCCCTGTGCATAGATATAGATGTCTATGCACAGGGAATGAGCAGACTGAGAACAATCTCAGCACTGCTACATCATCTCTGTGAGCAGGCGGGCTCTAGGACCCTGGAGCTGCGGCAGCCTGCACAGAGACGACAGCTGGACTCGGCTCGCAAAGTAACAGCAGTTACTTTGCGAGTTTCCCTGCTATCACTGGCACAATAGCCGAGTCTAATGCAAGACAATGGCAATCCTAGTTTTGTCAGCGTTTGCCATTGATTTGCATTGAACTCGTGCGAGTAAACGCTGGGAAACTCGCAGAGTACAGAGTCCTGCGAGTCCCTTACTACTCGCCTAGTAACGAGTCCTAGCGAGTAGATTCGCCCATCCCTACTCACCACTCTATAGAATTCACAAGGCCATATCCCTAGTCATTCACCTTAATGTATAGTGAGCAGGTTCTGCCAGATAACCTAGTAGGATGAACTAACTAATAAGATGCAATACTGATTAATAGAATCCTAGAGGGAAGGAACAAACCCTGATTGAATTTGTAACACCCCTCATCCATCCACAATCATACCCATCTCTGCTGCAACCTGAGTGTCCGGAGTGTCTAAAGGTGTGCACAACACTTATATGCATGGTCTTTCCTTCTCCTTTTCTGTAATTTTGAATTATTTCCCCTGCATGTTGCTGCACCCTATAGTACCCTGTGGTGCATTCCCCTACAAATTTCTATAGAGACATGAAATACAAAAGAGAGGTCAAAATCCCCTCCCACCCCATCCTCTCCAGTGGCTGTCTAATTTCCATATCAAACAGGATCCAATGCAATTTTGACAATTTCACTTACAAAAGATGTTGACTTTACACTCATGTAAAAGAATTGGGAGGGAAATAAGGGTGCTGTAATAATACTCTCCTGAAAATTACCGGTAAGACCAATTCTTACTTTCAGAATGTCCCTCATGCCAGCACCACAGGAGAATACCTGATAAATTATTTCAGGGCAGGATAACAGCCTGCAGGACCTTCGTACCACATGCGGTCTGCTGATGTAATAGTATGTCCACTTTATAGTGACGACAAAGTGTTTAGGCCCGACCATGAGGCGACCTTGCAAATCTGCTCTACCAAGGCATCTGCTCTCTGCCCATGAAGTAGATATTGCTCCAGTAGAATGGGCCCTATTTCTGGAAGGGGCTTTCCTTTAAAAATATATGCTGCAGTGAAATCTTGCCATTGTCGCTTTAGAGGCCCTCATCCATTTATTTTTTCCACAGAACTGTAAAAATAAAAGTTAACTCTCCAGTTCCAGGTGACCTCCAGGTATGCTTGTACTCAGTACCGGACCGGGTTGCTACTGGGGATGTCACGGGGGTCTTGGTCCGGACCGTGTCCCGGGCCCTGGCAAGTAAAAGGGTAATATCTACAGGGGATAATAGTTTGTCGTGACGCCACCCACGGCTTGTGGTCAATAGTGGGACCACCGCTGCTGCAGAACCTCCGGGGATGATGTTATAGCAGCTGAAGTTGTAATAGTTCTCCGTGGGTAGAACTTGGTTCCCCGGGGCAGTGATGATAAAGCCTATGGTGTAGTGTGTAGGCTTGTGAGGAGTGCAGTTCACTTACTGTCCTGATGCTGCAGAAATCTTCCTTCAGGGTTCAGAGCTGACAGGCTGTGGCTCTGCAGGTTGTATTCCTCTGCGGTCCTGTTGGAGGGAATCATATGCAGGCAGTGGAGAATCATGCAAGGGAGTCAGAGGCAGGGTTCACCATGTTTACTTAGCAAGTTGTTCAGCATAACAGCTCAGTCACAGTTCACAATACAAGTCTTTACACGGGTTACACCTCTCCCCTCCGGGTTCCTTTACTCCCTGCAGTTAGTTTGTTCCTCTCTATGACCCCTCACTCCTTCTCTGTCCTTTCCAGGCTTTTACTCTCTTACTTGGTGTGTGTCTCCGGACGGTATGGCAGTGGCTCGGACCCCTGTGGGCCCTCGTGGTTGCCACTAAGCTGCCTGTCCTTTTGGGGTAGGAACTCTAACAAAGCTGGAGTTCCCCGTCGGTTAATCTGGGGATACCGGGTAAATCGTCGGTCCCCTTCAGAGCCGACACTCTGCTGCTAGCCTAGCCTCCAATAGTCCTGCTGTGCTATCAGCTCTATCAGGCTCCTTCTTCCATGTGATTCAGGTTCTATAGGAAGGCTACTCCACCTGCAGTCGGTCGTCTGAGCCGTGTTTCCAGGACTCAGTATCACTGGTCCCCTCTTACCTCACACTCCTGGGGTGCTGGCTTCGGATGGGCTTTCTCTCTGTGGCTCACACTGGCTCGCCAGATTCTGTGCTCCTTACACCCCACTCCTCCAGGACGTGTGCTTCTTGTCTTTGCTTCTCAGCCTACCTCGGCCTACTGACTCCTTCCTCCTCCCCTCCTCTATTTTTACCATCTATCACCTGACCTGCTTGCTGTCCCACCCACTGTTCTCTAAACCCACCACCCCTCGCCCGCCTAGAGTCCCGGCTCCGTGTTGGGTGCTGCCCTCTAGTGGTATGTGGGGTGTCTGTGAGGGTGTTGTGGCGCAACTGTCTTTCCTCCTACCTGGCTGTAGTTCCCTATGTGGCCTCCTGGTCGCAGGGGCACCACACATACCCAGAAGTCAGGTGTGCAGAACAGATAGGATGTAGAGAGCCCCATGTGTGTCAAGGTAGCAGAGATGCAGGGAGCCTTGTACTGCCCAACTGGAGAACCCTGGGAGCAATGCTCTACTGGCCTAGGCTGAGGGACTCCTGCAGAGGTGGTGTTGGCCACGAAGCTGCTTCACAGGGGGAAAGTATAAGAGGAGCCCCGATCCCCAGTAAGTTTATCCTGCACCGCAGTGCAACCTCACATTCCTATCCTATATAGGGACATAAACACTGGAGAGGGTGGAGTGGGAGGGGCTTAACCTCTCGTTTGCGTTTCCTGTCCCTATAGAGGATATGAGGAGACAACTCCTGTGGTGCTGTCACGAGGGATGGTTTGGGAAGTAACATTTTCATTTTTTCTTTCAACATTGCTTTAGATCCTGTAAAGCATGTGAAGGTTTAATAAACTTTTTGAATGTGATTTTTGAGTAGTTTGAGGACCACAGTTTTTAGAATGGTGTCATTTTTGGGTGTTTTTTCATATAGGCTCCTCAGTCACTTCAAACATGATGTGGTCCCTAAAGAAAAAAGAGGCTTTGTAAATTGTTGAAAAATGAGAAATTGCTGATAAGTTAAAAGGGTTGAAAGTTAAAAAAAAAAAAAAAAAAGTGTTTCCAAAACTGTGCTGATTTAAAGTAGACGGGGATTTTTTTTTTTTTTTTTTTTTTTTTAACTATTTTGCGTGATATACCTTACTGGTTAAAAGGTATAAAAATTCAAACTTTGTTAAGTTTTCGGCAAATGTCTGATTTTGTCAAAAATTAAATGCAAATATGATCGTCCAAAATTTACCACTAACACAAAGTTTAATAAGTCATGAAGAAAAATCTTAAGAGTCGCTGGGATCTGTTGAAATAAAATGTTCTAGTTGTAACCTCAGAGTGACATTGGTCAGAATTGCAAGAAATAGCCAGGGTATTAGGGTCAAAACAGGATGAGGGGGTGAATGGGATAAACATCTTTTGAGATTTTAAGCAATTGGGTCCTAGCTCCGGAAGAGGAGAGACCCTAGGCAAAGGGCAGATGTGTCACCGTACTGGCTGGCACCATTTTGGGATTGTTGTATGGAGGAGCACCACTGTGCTATAGTTTGCCTGAAGTCAGGAGACTTGAATTGATCCAAAGAGATGACAACTCTGGGAGATTAGTTATATCAGTATGCCAAGAGCTGTGGGTGCATTATTGCCACCGGAGCAGCCCAGAGAGGAGCTAGAGATGCCCATGTGAGCTGCAGTCACACACCCCGCTTTGGGCCTGGTCAGCAGTGAGATTCAGATCCAGTGTTGGTCGCGGATGCCTGAAGAGGTACCTCCGGGAGCAGAACTATCCCCTATGCCAGCCAGGAAATCCAGAAGCCAGAGAGTCCTGCAGCCTGCATGGCTTTACCAAACCTGCAGCCAGTGGATGTGGAGATTGAGGAGGTGGTAGTTCCAGAAGCTCCCATTTCTCTGCCTTCAAAAGAACCCCCCCACCAGAGTCCTTCAGACAGTGGGAATGCCATGTGGGACACCCTGCCTCCTCCCAGCAAGGAGCCTTGTAAGCTTGAACAACCCCTTGCCTTGTCATTTTTAGATGAGGTTCTCAGAGGCCCTCGTCCGAGGGTGGATGGAGAAGTCTAAGCGGGTCACTTTTGATTAGCAATGTACCCACAGCCAGGAGGAGGGGTTAAGGCTTTATAGGCTGCCTTCACACGATTTTGGAGCATCCGTGTGTATCCGTTTCAAAACGGATACACATGGATCTGATTTTGCCTCCCATGTATTCCTATGGGCAACAGATGGGCTCGAATGTCTCCCTATTGGCATCCGATTTTAGCACCATTCATTGCTGTCCGATTTAGTCACGGAGCCATAATAGTTGCCTGCTGCAATTTTGGTGTCCGTGACTAAAATTGGACACCAAGGATCCGTGATGGTCCATAGGAAGTTACAATGGGAGCCTATGGACATCGGATCAGTTTCTACATCGGATCCGATGTCGGCTCCGTGTTTATGTACTGAGCATGCCCAAAAGCAGTGCTCAGTACATAACCCTGTGTCTCCCTGCATCTCCTTCCTCTTCCTCTTCTCCCCCGTCCTGTGCCCTCTCTTTCCTTCAGTGTGTAATAAATAATAAATCTCCTCCTGGAGGATGCTTCACCTTTCCGACACCTCCGGTTATGCGACCGTCTCCATCTGGGTGCAGGACCTCTTGTGACATCACCGAGCTGATCAGCTGACATGTCAGCTGATCGGCTCAGTGACGTAATAACAGGTCCTGCAGCCAGATGGAGACTGTCGCATCCCCGGAGGCACCGGAAAGGTGAAGTATCCCCCGGGAGATTTATTATTTTTTACACACCAGAGGAAAGATGAGTGGAGAGGAGAGGGGGGGACAGGATAGACTAGCGGGGTGAGAGAAGACGGAGGCGGGAGAGGCAGGGGAGATGCAGGGAGAACAGGGAGAGACAGAGGGACCACAGAATCCACACAGATCCTGCATAGATTCAGATACCGATGGCTATTTGCCATCCAATATTAAAGAAAGATTACCTGATAAGGTGAGGTGGTTATATCTAAATGTCTTAAAGACGTATGGACTACCACATAAAGAAATTCTTTTAAAACTATTCCCTATTACCGTATATACTCGTGTATAAGCCGACCCATGTATAAGCCGACCCCGCCTACTTTTGCCTCTGAAAGCTGGAAAAAGTTATTGAATCGAGTATAAGCCTAGGGTATGAAATGCAGCAGACCCCCATCCTATTATATAGCCCCCTGTCACTGGTATATAGCACCCCTCAGCTGTGATATACAGGCCCCTCAGCAGCGATATACAGGCCCCCTCTGTAGTAGTATACAGGCCCCCAGTGGTGGTATACTGGCCCCCAGCAGTAATACACAGCCCCCCTCCTTATTATGTGTCCCCCGGGCTGCGGCACCTGTCAAAATAACAACCATTTTATAAATCACCTTTCCGGCGCAGCTCCTCCGGTCCCGGCTTCTTCTTCCTGCTTGTGCCGGCTTCTAGTGCTGTGACCGGGCGCAGGAGATGACGTCATCAGCTGCGCCCGGTCACATGGCACTGGCACAAGCAGGAAGAAGCCGGGAGCGGAGGAGCTGCGCCGGAAAGGTGATGTATAAAATGGTTGTTATTTTGACAGGTGCCGCCGCCTGGGGGACACATAATAAGGAGGGGGGGCTGTGTATTACTGCTGGGGGCCAGTGTAGTGCAATATGCACAGCATCCCCCCACCGCTGATGGACGGGGGATGCCGTGCATATTCATTACACTAATGAGGCGGCCCCACGTGACTGCCCACGGTCACTGCAGCCCCCTCCTGCCTCCTCCAGCCCCCGGTCACAGCCCCCCCCCCAAGCAAATACCCAATGACTCGCGTATAAGCTGAGGGGGGGACTTTTCAGCCCAATTTGTGGGCTGAAAAACTCGGCTTAAACGCGAGTATATACGGTAATTCTCGTTTAAAAAAAAATGACTGGTCTAGCCAGCAGGGTATACAAAGGTGAGACAGTATATATACAATTCACTGAAGGAGAGCACACTTAGTGTGAGTATCCCTATATCTGCAACACTGCCTATCAGTGGTGGTAATAACACCTCAAGGTTTTGGGTGCCCCCACTCCTCGGTGGCTTACCCTATGAGTGCCCTAAATATCTGGGTTATGATACATATGATGGTACCTATATGTGCATACAGAGGGATATTATGGTATATAGAGATAAACAATTTAGGACATGGTTCTGGATCAGAGATAACTTAACTGTCTCACCTTTGTATACTGCTTGCTAGACCAGTCATTTTTTTTAAACGAGAATAAAGAAATTCTTTTAAAACTATTCCCTAAGTGGTAGTCCATACGTCTTTAAAACTATTTGCCATCCAAATGCAGGGATCCATGTGGATCTGAGGCTGTCCTGGGGATCCTGCAAAGACAAGGATCCCACGGACAGCCAAAATCATGATGTGAAGGTGGCCATAGCCGTAGAGGACACTGGTCACCAGTGTTATGTCAATCCACCATGCAGCGGGACAACCTTCCCAACTCTGCACCCTCCATGTTGGGGAGGTGGTTATGTTTCTCAAATTAAAGTGCTGTAAGGGGTGCTATATTGGGCCACCACCACACAGTATGTCAATGAGTGGGAGCAGGAGGTTGATATGGAGATGATGGAGTATTAACTGTGGGCCAAGAAGAAAGTGGGGAGCCAGGCTAGAGAGAAACCCACTGGGGCCAGAGCATGTGCAGGACAAGGTTTGGCCAAGTTCCTCCAATGTATGTTGTTAGGGGACATCCACAAATTCCTTCTTCCTCTTCTGCAGCGTTGATCCTGATGGGTGTACTGTAGGGCAGGTGGTGGCGAATGCCCCTGGAGTAGTAATGCCTGTGACACCCCGCCTCTAAACTGGCCTGGAGCAGCCTACATGTCCATCCCAGGGAGATGTGAAAGTGCTGTGGCTTCACAAAAAAAGCCTTTAATTAAGGCGGTCTACTGGCAAAAAGTCCTGTCGTTGGATTACTGACCACGGCAAGTGGACAGGGGCCAGTTTGAGGAAATGCCCCTGCTGGAACCCTGCATCATGCAGGATGGAAAGTTACCAGATGATAGCCTCCTTAGTTCTTTAGTTGCCCTGTCAGCCAGATAAGGACTGTTTGGTGCAAGAGCGAGGACTTTTTTTGCTTCATGAACAGGCAGGTCTAATGTTATTTTTCCTATCCCCAGTTTTATGCCTGTTACACTTCCTCCTGCTAGATTCAAAGGACTACAGTCTTTGGGCTACACCTCAAAGTCCTAAATGGACTGTGCCCTTAATGGACTATGCCCCATTATCTTGATGGCCCGTGTCACATTCTAATAAACACTGCCGATTCTTGTGGGACTTATGTGGGAAAAGGGGAAAGTCGTAGGGGTCGGTGTGCTAGCTGGGTCATTTGTTTGCAACGTTCAAGAACTGTGCCCAGGAGTAAGGACCTACTCATATGCTGATGCTCCCTGTGTTGTGCTCCTACCTTAGAGATTGGACTCTAAAACCTTTGTAAGCCTCTGGGACATTGTGCTCCTGTTGACCTAGTGGCCCATTTTGAGAAAAAATTTGGACTCTAAAGTTCCAGTCTCAACCTGGTCAGACTGGGGTCGGGGTAACCCAAAGAAGGAAGAGACTTTATAATGTTTTAGCTCTAGGATTACATGCATATCTTCCAGTTGTCTACTAAGGCCGAGGACCTCAATGGTTAAAGAAGTCTTTGCCCCATTGGAGACTTATCGGTTAGTGTTAGAGTGTGCAATTATATGTGTAAAATATGAATGCGCATATAGGGTCTCATCTTAGACACTGTCAGTTTGCGATGTGGAATTGCTCACCTTGTCCAGTTACGAGACCCACAACTGGTTAAAAAGCGATAAAGCAGCTGCTGCAGGGACCACACTCCCACAGGTAACCGTGGTCGCAATGTAGATTTTCTTGGACGAAGTGCCTCACTGTCCGCGCTGCTGCTCCAGGACCGAAGGAACCAGGACACAGGGGTGTCTGGATCAACTTATGTTTATATTGTCCGACACGTTTCAGAGCCACATACCGAGCTCCTTCCCTGAAACGCGTCGGACAATATAAACACAAGTTGATCCAGACATCCCCGTGTCCTGGGTTCTTCGGTCCTGGAGCAGCCGCGCTGACAGTGAGGCACTTCTTCCAAGAAGATCTACATTGCGGGATGTTCCCTGAGGAAGGAGCTCGGTATGTGGCTCTGAAACGCGTCGGGCAATAAAAACATAAGTTGATCCAGACATCCACGTGTCCTGGTTCCTTCGGTCCTGGAGCAGCAGCGTGGACAGTGAGGCACTTCGTCCAAGAAAACCTACAATTATATGTGCACACACATTACATGTGTCTTTTAAAGTGTGACTAGCGCAAGGCCTAAAGGCCAGGTGTTAATTGTCAAGTTTATTATAATATACATTTAGGTCTATAATCAAATATATAGCAATATAGAAAATAAGAAAATTCCTAAGTAAAAACATTTAATATAGAAAATAGATATAAATAGGTCATTTTCTAATCACGTTCCTCTTCCAGGGGGGAAAGTCTCTGTGCAGCTGTACAGTTAAGCTGCTCACTAGGATTTGGAGGAAAAAAAGCAGCTAAAAGCTCAGTGCTCAACCTTCGGGCACTAGCACAGGCCAGGCTGTAGTAGGATCTAAGTAACTACTAAACGCAGGGTATAGATTGTTAACCCCTTTACTGCCCTACACCACCATGAATTCTGATAAATGTGTACAAGGAGCATATCCATCACATCCCTGTCCCAATCAGATCTCTGTGAAAAGTGATCAAATTGAATTCAACGTACTTTATCTGCTTGTGTAAAAGTACAGGATTGGTGGGAATGTTCTCCATCATGTTGCTAGAATATGCATATAAACTGGTATTCCCACCTAAATAAAATAAGCTTAAAATAAATAAAATCTCCTTTTCCCCTCCCATTCAAGAGCAGACACTCAAATTAAAATACCAGTTTGCATTTATTTTCTCATTGTAAATGTGTTTATTTTTCTTTTTTACATTCGAAAAGTCACGTGTGTCAAATTCCAACATTTACAGGCAGTCAGGCAGAGAACAGAATACCAAAACAGACGAACAAAGGAAAAATGAAGTTATTGTAGAATTATAAGCTTTATTATTATAAAGGAATTTTAAAAGGCAGAAATGTGAAACACAAGCTGAAAAGTCACGAGAGAAGATGGCTGGTCTCAATTTTCGCTTTACAAAGCATGAACAAGAACAAGAATAAGAATAAAAATCAGTAGACAAAGCACAGTCAACCGGTGGGTTCTGCAGATTGGTAGTAACATTTATCAAAAATGCTGGTGTATAATGTGTACATTAGTTAGCAACAGTGTAGGGGGAGGAATTGATTAAAGGGAGTACATATTTACGTATGAAAATAATTTAATACACTGTTAAAAAAAAAAAAAAAACCCTCCAATATTATGGAAAATCATCTGCTGGTAGATTAAACACTAAGTACATGGTTTCTATTGTGCCTTATTACAAGGATTATGGAACTTGTCCCTTTAACCCCATTATTCACAAACACAACTTTTATTAAATATATAGAAAACAATACCCTTGTGCAGTGGTATAATTAGGCTAGAGCTACTCCACAACGTCAAAGTTTAGTAGGAGTCGCTGCAACATCACACAGCAATACAAATGAATGGGCTCGACCCGAGAGTATGACAAAGGAGTCACAAGTCCGATGCGGCTGGACATTTTTCGTGACTTACTCGTCGCGGCACCCTGTGGGTTGCAATATGACCCGGTTTACTTATATTGTGTTGCAATGTAACAGTCACACATAGCAAACTTTGGCTGCGACAGGTGTTGCCAAAGTCACCATGTGGCTCCATCCTTATTGGTTTTGGCATATAAAGTATATGCTATTGCATGAAAAGGAGGGTCCACAGAGACTGTGCAAATTTGGCATGCATTTTAATAAAGTTGAATAAGCAAAAGAATGGGGCATGGGACCTTGAAGAATAAGCAGCTTTATAAGATTCCAGAGCACAAAAGAGAAAAAAAAAAAAAGAAAAAAAAAGAGAAAAAAGATGAACAAGCTTCATGACCACATTTAGTTTCTGGCCCTGTTTCTTGTCTGTGGGGCCCCCGTTTGTCTTGTACCACTTACACATGTCACAAGATTGCTATGTGGGCATGTTAGAATGTAAAAATCGCTGCTTCTGCTAATAATAGTCCAGACAGTAACAAGGAGATTTCTATCAAAATACAAAACTAACATTGTCAGAGTTTGCAAGACCATTCTGTGGACCACGAAAAGAAATGGGCACCTTAGAGCTAAGGGCTGGACAACTGCACAGAAGTAGCTGGTAAGCATAAATCAGGAGGAGGAAATAATTCTGAGATAATTGGGTGACAATTACAAGAATATCTGCTGGGAGGATATGAAAATAAAATAGTGTAAACCATGACTTGGTTAACGGGATAGTGCAACTTGCCATTGATCATATTGTGCTATGCAAGTACAGCCTACTCCATCAAGCTCCTACCCTCTTCCTATTTCCAGTGTTGCTTCTTTACAGTTAGGTGTAGTAAGCCATTTGGGAAGGGGATATCCAGATAGAGTAGGGTAGAGAAGTCAAAAGATTCCAAACAAAAATCACAGTATGGCACAAAAAAAACCCAACACCCAGAATCCAACATGTGCTTTTTACTTACAAAACAGGATTGTTTAGGTGTATAGATTATGGATAGGAAAGGAGGCACTGCATGTACATTAGAGGCTTCCTGAAGATTTTTCCACTTCACTCGTGCCTAACTCTAGATAGACGTTTATGTGGAGAAACAAAACCATGGATAGATACATTTACAGTACAAACGGTGCATATAGCTCTTTGCTACTGAAGTCTCTGGTATTTTATAGCAGGTCGTGCAGCAGCAAAAGAAGCTACTCACTTTGTTCTTCTAATCTTCCTTCAAAAAAGGTTCTAGAGCTTTACTTATAGGATGGAGCAACGCTGCTTCTTCCTGTGTTTTCGGACCTGCAGAGCTGCCCGTGTTGCCATTTCAAACACTTCCCGGACTCCATCCTTCGTTTTAGCCGAACATTCAAGATAACCAAAGGCATTAATTCTATTGGCCATTTTCTTCCGTCTTCTGGTTTGACAGGTTCCTGTAGAATACAAGTTACACACATTAAGGAAATTACTGGAGAAGGACTTAATGGTCAGAAGAATAGAAGGAATAAGGTGAATAAGGGGCCTTTCACACTTGCGTTTTTTTCCTGAATTGGAAGATCAGGAAAAAACCTGATTCTTACAGGATTAATTTTTTTTGCCCATTCTCTTTAATGATTTCAGGAGAAAACATGAAGCAACAAGATTCTACCTGACAAAATTAAAGTGAATGGGCAAAATACTGTAAGAATCAGGTTTTCCTGATCTTCCAAAGCAGGAAAAAACCGCAAGTGTGAAAGGCCCCTAAGAGGACCAACAACCCTGATGACTTGATCCAAAACAAAACAACGGCAGAGAAGACCCTTGTTGACCTCTTGATACTTGCACAAGATCGATATCCTACACATCATTCATCCATCAAGTCGCCACATCTCAAAATCGAGCAGAAAGCCATTTAACCGGTTCATGACCTTTGAAATACCCAAACATCATGGTTGGAAAGGTGTTCCCGATCTGTGATGTATGGGTATGTCATAGCAATCGAGAGGGACATAGAACCAGTGCCCATACAATCACCGCTGGGAGTTTGGCGTAAGTGATAACTGAGCCCCTGATGTCAGAGCCAGGGTCATTGCCTGCACCTCCCCTGCCTGGTTTGTTTAACCCCTTGTGCATGGAGATCAATAGCGATTGCAGCACTTAGGAGGGAGGAAGGGGGTGCATGACAGACAGCATGATCCATAAACCCATAGCGGGGATTGCGCTGTTCCTCGCCATGATCGGAGGTCCTGCAAAGCGATCACAGGACCTCTGCTGTTACCTGGACAGCCCAGGGTCATCTGATGACCTTGGAAGCTGTCCTGAATCATTTCCTGCCAGTGATGACCCAGTGTCGTCACCAGCAGAAAGTGATCATTTACAATGAATTTTAAACAAAATAAAAAATACACACACTAAAATTTCAAATCACCTTACTTTTGCCCCACTGAAGATAGAGCTATTAAAAATATGCATACAATCGGTATCGCCACATTTAGAAAGGCCTTGTCTATTAAAATCTAGAATCAATTAATCAGATCTCTAAACTGTGTAACGGAAAAAGTCCAAATGCCAAAATTACGTTTTTTTTTGGTCGCCGCAATATTGCAATAAAATGCAATAATGGGCGTTCAAAACCGTGCATCTACCCTAAAATTGTATAATGGAAAACGTCAAATCAAGCCGCAAAAGATAAGCGGTCACACAGCTCCGGATCCCGAAAAATGAAAGCGCTATGGGTCTCGGATAATAGCGCCGAAAGTGCAATTCTTTTTCTTTAAAAACTTCAGAATTTTTTTACTACTTAGATAACAGTAAAAGTATACAGGTTCATTTATGAACTCACACTGACCCGAGGCATCATACCAACATGTCAGTGTTACCATATAGTGAACGTGGTAAATAAGAAAAAATAAATAAACAAATGTGTAATTGCACTTGTTTTGCAATTTCACTGCACTTGGAATTTTCTCCCATTTTCCTGTCCACTATATGGTAAAAAAAAATGTCATTCAAAAGTACAACTCATATCACAGAAAACAAGCCCTTATATATTTATATTGATGAAAAATAAAAAAAATGATGGTTCTTGGAAGGGGAGGGAAAAACTAAAAATCGTATGGGATGAAGGGGTTAGAGAGTTCATAATGTTTTAGGATTGCTTCTTCCAATTACTAGTGTTCAAGTCCTTCCTCTCTGAAGAGGCTATTTGCATATTTAATTTCCCAGAGGAGCACTGATTTGCTCTCTTTCCCTAGCATGGCACTAGTCTGTGTTACCACTGAGATCTCCATAGGAATAAATGATCAAATATGTGGAAATCCTACATATATACATTTTAAGGGGTGGTACATTACTCTTATTGATGAACTTTCCTTAGAATAAGATAATTTATCAAATCAGTGGCAGCCTAATGTGTTCACTTGCACAATTTAGTCAGGTGTATAGTGACTTCATCCAGGTAATGCTCATTTTGGAATGAATGGGAGTGGATCTGCAGCTCCTCCCTGCAGTTACTACTTAGTTGACAAAGATGTGAAGCTCTGCTGGTGAACAGTTGATTGATGAGGGGGCGATTCCCAGCACCCCCACCCTACCATCGGATTCAGCGGGACTTAAAAAAAAAAAAAAAAAAAAAAAACCCCGAACCCTACATAGGTCTATTGGAATCCTCAACTTTTGTGCTATAAAATTGTGGTAGTAAGGGCTTGGGGGCTACGAAAGGAAGCGCAATGGGCATTAAAGCAGTTAAAAAAAAAATCATACTTCGGGCGCCTTCACACTGGCATTCAGAACGCAGCGCACCGAACGCAGCCAAACGTTTGCGCACTGTGTTCCTATGTTTAACAAGGGAACGCATGTGCCTGCGTTTGGCTGCGTTCGCGCTCGGATGCGCACAATTTTTGCGCCCTCCGAACGCAGCATGTTGCATTTTTTGTGCGGTCGCGGGCTCTTGTTTTATCGCACAAAAACACGCATTGGAAGTCAATGCATCCGCAGTGTCCTCCGCATGACAACGCAGGAGAACGCTGCGGATCTCATTGACATCTCTCTCGGTGGCCGCCGGGAGATCAGCTTATGCCTCCACTTATCTCCCGTTGGTGTCAGCGTGAGAGATTTGAAGATACAGCTGATCTGACAGCTGTTTAAATCTCCCGCGCCAACACCGAATAGGTGATGTCGGTGTGGGAGATTTGAAGCAGCGATCAGCTCTTTCTTTTTTTTTTTTTTTTTTTTTAACCATTAAAATTTTTATTAGAAATTTTTAAACAGTAGTACATCAATAACATAAATCAGGTATCGAGTACCATAACATCAAGACACAACAACATATTACCATGAGGATTAAGGAACCAACCAAAACATAAAGTAAAGGGACAAAAGATAAAGGGGCTAGGGAAAGGAAGGGGAGGGGTTATAGGAGAGCGTGAGTAATATGTAGTCCTGCAGCATCAAATAAATCGTAAATGAAGTAATATGATCAGGATTAACCCGGGATCCGAACAGCATTATGAGTAGAGAGAACCCAAGGGTCCCACCATGACAATACCTTGTTCCGTTTTGGGAGATCATGGGCCAAAATGAGCTCATATTGAAAGTGCAAATTCATGCGGTTTATCAGCTCCGTCTTGGATGGAGAGCTTATAGATTTCCACTTGGATGCTACACACATTCTTGCTGCTATCAAGGTGTTAGTGACTATAGGGCGGAGGGGGCCAGGGACCAAGTCCAGGCCCAAGCCCAGTAGGGCAACTGGCGATTCCAGTGACATGGGCAGTCCTGTGAGCATACCCAGCATCTCCTCTACCTCCATCCAAAAGGGCCTGATAATAGGACACTCCCACCATATGTGGGCGGGTGACCCCAAAGAAGAGCAACCTCGCCAACAGAATCGGGAATTATGATGTCCTGTACCTCTAAACCTAGATATACGGTCTGGGGTTAGGTACCAGAGAAGCTGGAGCTTCTTCGCCTGCTCAAGATGGTTTATGCATGAAGAATAGGGAGATGCATGGGAGGCTGCTCTTTGCCAGGCCTCCAAGGGAGCTGAGAATCCCAGGTCCCTCTCCCAATTGGTCATGTAAGTGAGTTTCTGTCTGGAGCGCAGAAACAGCAGAGCCCTATAGATGATTGAGACCCCCCCAGAGCTGGGACCCGTGACTTAAAGAATCCCTGTAGAGAACCAATAAAGGTTTCTGGAGACGGGTCCAGCAGGGAGACAGAAGCCAGGAAGTGCCGGACTTGCAAGTACTTGAAAAAGTCATTTTTTTGAATGTCAAAGTCGTTCATTAGCGCAGAAAATGATCTCAAGATACTCCCCTCCATAATTTGATGCAGAAGGTGGATGCCCCTCAGTCTCCAAGAACGGAGATCCAAGGACCCAACAGATTGCTCCACTGCCTCCAGAGATATATATCTATGCAAAAAGGGCAGTAAGTCTCTACTTTCTTTGTACCATATTGACATCAGGGCTCTCATTGAGGAAAGGCTCTGCGGAGGCTGAGAACTCGTCATCAAGTTCATTTCAAGTAGTAACCGGGTGGACTGCTTTGGGGCAAAGCAGGCCTCAATTTGTAGCCATAAGGAGGTCTGCTCTAGTGCCCACCAACCTCTAGCCGCCTCTAGGTGAACTGCTTTGTAGTATGATGAGATATCCGGGACCCCCAGCCCTCCCTCGGATGAGTGCAGAGTAAGGATTCTATTTGCCACCCTGTGTGGTTTGCCCTGCCATATAAAGCGGCCAAAAGCTGTCTGAAATGCCTGTAGAAACCTACCCGGGATGTGGATGGGGAGACACCTCAGCAGGTAAAGGACTTTGGGTAAAAAGATCATTTTAATAACTTGAATCCTGGCCATCCATGACAGGAATAGGCCAGTGTGACTCTCCAACTCTCGTTGTAAACTTTTGAGTAGTGTTTCGCAATTCCGTCTAACAATTTTGTTTAGTTTAGTTATGGTGATTCCTAAGTAAGTGAATTCCTCCTCTGCCCAGGTAAATAAGAACTGTCCCTTAAGTTTCCTCAGGAGGGGTCCAGGGATATTAATTGGGTAAAAAGACGATTTGGTCATGTTTAATTTGTAATAGGATGCTTGGGAAAAATCCTCTAGGACTTTTAAAATTCTTGGGATCGTGGAGGCGAGCCGGGAGCACATAAAAACCACATCATCGGCATACAGCCCAATCTTGTGCTCCACAGGTCCCACCACCACCCCTCGGATTTCAGGGTCCCCCCTCACCACCGCCGCCAGTGGTTCCATCACCAGGGCAAAAATAAGCGGTGATAAGGGGCAGCCCTGTCTCGTTCCATTGGAAATATCAAAGACTGGTGACATGAAGCCTGATGCCCTAACCGAAGCACACGGAGAGGAATATAAAGCCATAATGGACCTCTGGAAGTCTCCCACTATTCCAAATTTTTGGAGAACCCCTCTAAGGTACCCCCAGTGCACCCGTCGAACGCTTTTTCTGCGTCAAGGGACAGGAGTGCACCAGGGTTCCCCTTCCTCTCCATGATCTCCAGCAGATCTACCAGTCTCCTCGTTCCATCACCTGCCTGTCTCCCCGGGATAAATCCCACCTGTTCTAATCCCACCAGGGAAGGCAGTACTTCTCCAAGTCTGTTAGCCAGCAGTTTAGCGTACAACTTTACGTCACAATTTAGTAACGCAATTGGACGAAAATTGCCTGGGGTGTCCGGTGTTTTGCCTGGCTTGGGGAGGGTGGTGATAATTGCCTCCAAGCCTTCCCGCCTAATGCTCCCAACCCTTCTCCAAAAATTGAAGAGATCCAGTAGAGGTCTCAACAAGATCGAGAAAAACTGGAGTAATACTGAAACGAGAAGCCATCAGGCCCCGGTACAGTGCATTTCTTAGAAGACGCAATTATCCCAATGATCTCTTGCTCAGTGAAGGGACCATTGAGTACTCCAAGCTGATCTTCTGTGAGGGCAGGAAGTTTGGCTCTCTCCAAAAAAGACCTAATAGAGTCCGAAGTAGGTTGAGGTCCCAATTCGGAGTCTCTTAAGTTATAAAGGGAGCAATAGTACTCTCCGAAATCCTTAGCTATTTCGGTAGGGTGACGTATCATTGTACCATTACTCCTGCGCAGAAAGGGGATCTTTGCCTGCAACTCTTTTTTTGACTCTCCTAGCTAGCAACGTTCCGGCTCTGTCTCCCATGCCATAGAATCTCGCCCCAGTCTTCTTAAGCTGGTGCTCCGCCCTTAGAAGGAGTAGTGTACGGAGCTCTTGTCTAGCCCTCAGTAAGTCAGGGGGTTGTGCAACCATCTTCTCATCTCTCTGCCTCGCCTCCAGTGTTTTAATCGTATCCAGCAGTGTGTGCAGCGCTTTTTCGCGCTCTCTCTTAGCTCTGACCGCCATTTTTAGTAGTTGGCCTCTAAGGACCGCCTTATGGGCGAACCACAAGGTGTCCGGGGGCATATCAGGTGTAGTATTTTCTTTAAAGTATATTTTAATGGCCTCTGTGAGGAGATTGACATTAGTAGGGGAAGCCAAGAGATGAGCATTTAATTTCCAGCAGGCTGGAGGGTGGACAGCAACAGAGTCGGCTATCCTGAGAGACACCGGAGCATGATCGGACCAGGTGATAGATCCCACACCTGAGTCCATACATTTCTGCAGCACGGAGTCATCAATCAGGAAATAGTCGAGTCTGCTTTGGGACTTGTGACGATGGGAGTAGAATGTATAATCCCTTTCGTCAGGATGCATGTACCTCCAAACATCGTGCAGATGATGCATAGATGCTACCCGCCCCAGATCTGAACGATATAAAGATGGCTTCGAGCAGTCCAGTCGTTTGTCCATTGGGATATTAAAGTCACCCGCAATAACCTTACCACCCTGCGCCATAGTTGCCACCTTAACTAAGAAGAACTTCATGTAGCTAATCTGCCCAGCATTTGGCCCATATATGGAAGCAAGAGTAAAGGGTTTGTCGTTTAGGAGGCCTACTACAACGACGTATCTACCCTCGGGGTCAGATACCTCCTTAATCAGTTTGAAAGAGACCAATCTGTGGATCAGGATGGCCACCCCCGCTTTTTTAGCAGGTCCCCCCGCGAGGAATTGTGTCGGGTACAGAGCAGAGGCCAATCTGGGATGGTCTTTCCCCAACAAATGCGTCTCTTGCAAAAATACAATATCACTTTGTGCTTTTTTCAAATGTTGCCACAGTATTGTTCGTTTACATGGGGCATTAAGGCCGTTTACATTAAACGAGACCATGGTGATACTCATTTTCCCAGGAATATGTAAACCTTAGATTGTTTGAAAAACCTTATACAGCCAATATTATTTACAGCAACGCCTTAAGCCGGGCTGCAGCAGTATTAAATCACGACTTCCTAGTTGAAAAAAGAAAGGAAGAGGGAGGGAAAGGTAGGGAAAAACAAAAAAGAAAACAAGTAAAATTAACCTAAACCTTTATAGGGAATACTAAACAGCAATCACCTGTATACGTAAAATAATGTATACATAGAAAGATAATAGTGTAAACCAGTCGCCCTCCAACGGGTAGGGGTGGACTGATTGTGGGGGGAAAGTTGGTGTGAGCTTAACAAGGCTCCTCACCTCAGCCGAGGTGGGAGGAAGTCTCCTTGGTGATATAGGGACTAAATGCTCACACCCTCACAGCCCAAACAACCGGAAATTTAGGCTGAGAAAACCACTTAACCGGCATCAGCACAAACCAGAGTATTTGTTAGGGTTCATTCCCAGCCCCCTGGGAAGCAGTCGGGGTCCTAGGACTTTTTTGTTGATTCTTAGTAGAGTTGGATGGAGAGGCTGGGGGACGTTGGAGGTTCCAGACTCCAAGGGCCGTCTTGAGTTTGGAAGGAGATGTAAAGACGTGCCGTTTTCCTTTATATCTGAACGACACGTTCACCGGGGATCCCACGCGTATTGTATGCCTCTGTCCCGGAGCACCTTGCAGTGTGGGGCAAAGTCTCTACGTCGTGCTTGGCAGAGATCAGGGTAAGCTTGCCACCCCTTGTAAATTCCAGAGTCCATAGGATGTTGTCTCAGTCTCTGAAGCACCATCTCTCGGGGTCTGGGGGAGCCCAAACACACCAGGACATCCCTGGGGAGATCTTGCTGATGGTCGGCGGTCTAGGGAGTCTGTATGTTTTATCCGGAAAAAGTTCAGTAGCTGGCACTTCAGGTAGTAGAAAACAGAGGAAAGTGTGCACTGTTCCTTTAATATCCTCCTCTCCTTCAACTTCTGGAATACCTCTGATTTTCAGGTTGTTTTTCCTCATTTTATCCTCCAGATCCCAGGTCACAGCTTTAAGATCTTTGATATCCAGCTCCACTCCTTGGTAGCTGTCTGCCAGCTCGTTGTGAGCTGTGGCAAACTCCGCCATTTTGGATTCAATGATGTGAGTGCGCTCGCCCAATGAAGCCATATCATCTCTCAATTCCTTTATGCTATCCCTAATGTCCGCCTGCAAAGACTTATGTAGGGAGTCCAGCAGTCCCTTCAGGGCCCCCATTGTGACAGGGGTATTGTCGTCTTTTAAATCACCTCCCGACCTCGGACTGTTGGAGGACCGGGAAGCATGGGGAGAGCGCGCTGCCGAGGACTCAGTCGGCGCCATTTTGGAGCGGGCTGCCGGGGCCATACTTGCTGCGAAAAAGTCAGTGACTTTAGGCGGACGCTCCTGACTCCGGAGCGATTTTCTGGGCATCCCCGCGATTCTCTCCGGTGCCCGTAACAGGGTCGCTTACTTGTGTGGCGATTTGGACGTTGGGAACGAGTGCAATCGTCGCTAGTCTGGTCGCTGATGCCGGAGCTCCGGTATTATGCGTCCTCCATCAGTGGTGTGAGGACACGCCCCCCCGAAGGGTTGTTATATCAGAGAACCAGGGGTTAATGTAAGAATGATCTCCGTTCTGGGACACTTCCTGATGTAGCATACAGTCAATTTGGTTAGCTTTAACCCCTCTTAGTAAAGAGTGTTGTGGGCTAGTAGTGGTTTATGAGGGTTATGGTGGAGAGGTTAATCATGCATTGTTCTTACCCTGCTCTTGTCGCATCCTGAAGTGCGGCCCAGGTCTTTGTCAATCCCCTCAAGGTATAGGGGTCCCCCCACCTGTGCCAGAGACCCAGAGTGTGGAACGGGTATGGTTAACGTCTATTAGGTTGTCTGCTCCTCTGCAGAGTCGAGTCTCCACTCACCCGCACCAGCGGCTTATCAATTAGCGGGTCCCGATCCGCGGGGCCAACTCTCGGTTTCCCCCTCAGGACAGACAACAGCCGGCTGTATCTGACTGGCGGCGGGGTCCTATGCACGATGCAGGCGCCGGTGGCAACGTCTGACCCCCGCAGCAGGGGCACGATGCAGAGGGGAAGAGCTCCAGGTCCTCACCCCTCCGCTGTGGCTCCGCAGGCGGGCAGTTCGGGATGGTGATATCCACTAAGGTGCGCACTCTCCCCCTCCTCCCCGAGTCCGCCGCCTGTTTTACCTCTTCTCCTAGGCGGGCGCCGGGTGTCTCCAGCGTGTGTCACCGTTGGGGGTCAGGTGTCTGTTAGGGAGGAGCAGTCCCTCTCACTAATGCCGGCCAGCCAAAAGCAGCTCCACTCCCGCGGCCACACCGCTCACGCCGCTCACCTCTCTCTCCTTCTCCAGGAGCGTGCCCGGCTTTGCTCTCCACGCGCTTTGTTCTCGGCCGCCAGGGATCAGAGGGGGACTCCAGGCACGGAGCGCGGCTCACTGATGTGCGGGAAGAAGGGGGGGAGGGCCAGGCCGAACCCTCCTGAGAGGCACGTGTAGGGCACAAGGTGCCTCAATATTGGGCCTGTGGAAGTCCTTAGTGCCAGGGGATGAATGTGGAATCCCGTCAATGTCTCTGTAGTGGCCTGTTGAGGGTGGATGGCCCGGATTGAAGGAGATGTTGAGGAGCTCTGTTATGTGCGTCCTCTCCCGACGGCGGCCATCTTGGAACCCGATCAGCTCTTTCTTATCTCCTGTACTGTTATCACCCTATTTGGTGTCAGCACGGGAGATTTAAACAGCTGTCAGATCAGCTGTATCTTCAAATCTCCCGCGCTGATCCAATCAGCTGTGCCAGGAGGAGGAGATCTCTGCCGCTGATCTCCTCCTCCCGGCCGCTCCCAAGACAGCGGATTGGATGGCCGGGGTGCATACTAATGTGAACGCATGCGGAGATTCTCCGCTGCGTTCACATTAATATGGCTGCGTTTGCATCTGCATGCCATACGCATGCAGACACAAACGCCAGTGTGAAGGCACCCGTACCGAGCTTCCACACTGCTGTCACATTACTTCTGGGTTTGCTCCTTAAAGCTTATGTATATTCCCCTGCTTCCCTCGCCCACCCTGTGTGGCAGAGTCTGGTTGCAGTCAGTGTCCCCAAACTCTGCCAGTGTGGCGCCCCGCAACGAGGGCGTCACAGGAGTGTATTGCATCCCAGACTGCAGATGTAATTCTCTGACTAAGCAATGACATGGTTAAAACGCAGAGCTCCATACCCTATGCACATCAGAATAGAGGGCCAATAAGGTCCTGGTGGGCGGAGTGTAGGAGTAGAGTGTGGGAGAGGAGAATTTAGGAGAAGGAGGAAGAACGAGGTGGTCGGGAGGAACGTAGGAGAGGAGGCTCTTCACAGTTCCGTGCTGCCCCGAAGACCACCTACCGGTTGGCGCCATTATCTGGTGCCTTAACAACCGGACCCTGGGCGAGCTCATGCGGGTCAAAATACACCCGTGCCCATCTACAAGCGGATCACTGGTTCCAAAGCTAGCAAGCAGTTTATCACTGCTATGCAAACCAGGAGTGGAGGTACTGCTCTACAAGAGTACCCCACCGCCGCCGCAAACAGAGCAGTCTTGCCAGCAGAGTACCCACAAAAGGACCCAGGCTACCCCTCACACCGGAACATATACACCGGCAGGGAAATTGAAGTAGCCCCTTGTATCCGACCTTGGCACACAAAGGCGACATCGGCAACTCACCTAGAATAAGTTAGAACGGAGGAACACCGCAGAGCTCTGAGACAACACCGGTCATTGCCAAGTCCACCCAGTCCGTTACCCGTTACCTGTATACCATGTATCACCTGCTGGTTACAGTAAAAGACCTGTTGCAGAGACTATTGGTGTCAGTGTTTCTTAAGAACTGTTTCACTCCGCATACAGAAGGTAACTAAGCTGCCTCACAACATCTTGTGCAGCTCCTGGCTCCGGGGACTCCCGCTCGTTCTGTGGGGAGCGTCCCATCTTGCTGCATTCCATCCCCCGGAGGCCCAAGCAGCGCCGGTGAAATCACCGGATCTCCCGCAGGTGGCGTCACGACAAGATTTAACCCCCTATCTGTTCGGCCAACTTTATTGGTCTGGACCACCGGGCCCACACAGCCTCGGGCGCGATACCGTGACAGGGAGCAGCGACAGCCCGAGTCGTGCACAACCCAGCTACGGTGAGTCACCAGCATCAGTGATTGATTGCCCTCACACTAATGGACTGGTTCCAAAAGTGCAGTATAAGAAGGAATAAATAATTGAAGAAACAAAAAAAATGGTGTGAAGGTCCTCCATACTGTGATACACAGTGTAGATGAAGCAGATGGCTGGAGGCTGAAGCCCCCAGCCCATTGGTGTGCAGTTTATATTTGCTGGGCATAAAAACTGGGGGTGGGAGGGGGCACACAATTTTTTTTAACATTTTTTATTTATTCCACGTTAAATGTTCTTGTACTTGCAAATCAAGCGCCGCTTCTGTCCGCAAATGCTGACCAATGACATTCTTAGACTGTAAGCCCTCGCGGACAGGGTTCTCTTCCCTCGTGTATCTGACTTGATTGTCCATGTATATTGTACTTGTCCTTGTCTGCCCTTTCCATATCTAAAGCACCATGGAATCTAATGGCACTATATAAATAAATAATAAGAATTCCAGATGTGCTCGATGGTGACAAATTGGAGATACTACAGAACATTGTAACACATTTAGGCCACTCATGCTACTCACATTAGCAGGAGCCAACATCTGATGTGATTATTTTGAAAAATGGCTCCTGGGACATTTCGGAATAATCACCATTTCACAAAGTCATTCTGTATCGCAGGTGAAATTCAACGTCAACTACAAAGTCAAAAAGTGTCATTGTCTACACAAGGCATCAAAAGCCACTTACATGACACTGAACTAGGAGTCAGATGTCCACTAAAGGTGTACAATTTACCTCACACCACCGCTCTCAAAGACTAACAAAGAGTCAGAGCAACATAGCAATGAAGGGTTGGAATGGAAGTCTATCTTCTTTGACGAGTCCCTCTTTTCTTGGACACAATGATAGCCAGATTCTTGAGATCATTTGAGCAGCACTATGAAGAGGACTTCACAAGAAAACATCACACCAGTTCTACTCAAGGAATATGGTATGAGGGGGAATAATGTACTATAGCTGGTCCCCGCTAGTCTTTATTCCAAGTACATCAATAGCTTGGATTATATTAATGTGGTCATGAAACCATTGGCTCCAGTGTCCCAGCAGCTATTTTTCAACATGGCTATGCAAACATTAATGTCAGCTCTTCTTGAACAATTGCATGACCTGCAGCCTCCGGACTTGTCTCCCATCAAGCATAGGTCTTGGATGCCATTGTTTATAAACTACAGAGAGCTTCCGGCAGTGGATCTTTATGCCATAGTGCAGTGAGCGAGGCACAACTTTCCTAAAACAACCACTAACCCCATTATGCATATACCAAATTCTTTAAGTATTTTAGTACATGGTGTTCATACTAGATACTGATTAAAGAGAGGTTTTCAAATTTGCTTCCATTTTTTCCCCCAATTAGGAAATCAAACAATTCTATTAGTCCTGTGATTTGAAATAATTCTACGATTTTCTAATTTCAAATCCATAGTTATCTGATGGTCTGGATTATTACTACACTCCCAAGATTTCCCCCCCAGTATTAAACGATGTAAGTTTCTCAAGATTTAAAGCTCATTTAAATTTAGTTTCATTTCACTTGAGGTTTGAGTATATTTACCAAAATTTTCCAGTAATGTTTAAAATTATATTGCAATAGTGCATGTATTTTTGAAGGTAGACTTAATATCTCTTATTACGCCCCTTTCACCTCAGCGTTTTTGCTGATTCGTGGCAGATCCGGCAGATTTACCGCATCTGCTGCGTAACGGCTGCACTTGCAGCAAGCCCCATTCATTCTCTATGGGACTTGCGGCAGATGCGTTTTTTGTCGCAATCCGGCACTTGTGGCAGGTCAAAAAAATGCTGCTAGCTGCGTTTTTTTGACCTGCTGCAACTGCCACAAGTGCCGGATCGCGACTGCACAAAGACCGCATTTGCCACACCTGCTGCAAGCCCCATAGAGAATGAATGGTGCTTGCCGAAAGTGCAGCTGATATGCGGCAGATGCGGTAAATCTGCTGGATCTGACGCAAATCAGCAAAAACGCTGATGTGAAAGGGGCCTTAATTAGCAAATGTTAAGTACCGTATATACTCGTGTATAAGCCGACCCGTGTATAAGCCGACCCCCCTACTTTTGCCCCAAAACCTGGGAAAACCTATTGACTCGTGTATAAGCCAAGGGTGGACCCCAGTACAGGTATACAGCCCCCAGCAGTGTGGTATACAGCAGCCTCCCCAGAGGGGTATACAGCAGCCTCCCCAGAGGGGTATACAGCAGCCTCCCCAGAGGGGTATACAGCAGCCTCCCCAGAGGGGTATACAGCAGCCGCCCCAGAGGGGTATACAGCAGCCGCCCCAGAGGGGTATACAGCAGCCGCCCCAGAGGGGTATACAGCAGCCGCCCCAGAGGGGTATACAGCAGCCGCCCCAGAGGGGTATACAGCAGCCGCCCCAGAGGGGTATACAGCAGCCCCACAGGTATATACAGGCCCCAGCAGTGATATGTGCCCCCAAATGCTGGCACTTGTCCACCTCCGTTATAAGCATCCCCCCCGGCTGCTTAAGTTACCATCCTTGCTCTTCTGATCCGCGCCGGTCTTCCACGGTCCCGTCCTCTGCTGCATCCGGGGTCCCCGGCCAGTAGCGATGACGTCATGCGACCGGCCGGTCACATGACCCCGGATGCTGCTGAGGATGGAGCATGGAGCCCGGCGCGGAGCAGAAGAGCAAGGATGGTAACTTAAGCAGCCGGGTGGGGGCCTTACAAGGAGGGGGGCGAGTGCCAGCATTTGGGGGCCATATATGAACTGCTTCCCCCTGCCGCTGATTGACAGGGGGAAGCAGTGCATATATAATGAGCGGCCCCACGTGATGGGGCCGCTCATACAGCAGCCTCCTCCAGCCTGAGTTACCGTATTGACCCGTGTATAAGCCGAGCCAATTTTTGGGCTGAAAAACTCGGCTTATACACGAGTATATACGGTATGTTAGAGATACACCTATTATTCTTTTACCCTCTTCATGCTGACTTCTATTGTGCACACCACGACATCTTTCTGACTCAAAACCCATTGACACTTTCATCTTCAAACTTTCTATAGTCGTTTGTAATACACCAATTACACCTTTATTTCTCCAGAAACCTTTCACTCACAAATATCCTACTTCCTTCACATTGTAATTCCCTTACAATAGCACACTTTTCTGAGCTGATTTTTTCCAGTTATCTTTGCTTCCTTATTACCTTGTGGAACGTTAAGCATAAAAGCAGTAGTCTCCTGAAATACATGTATGGCACTGAACGCTTGGCCAAATGTTCAGTAATGGCAAGTGTGCCAATGTACAGTCTGAAGGAACACTGCTTTTCATTGGGTCTATGGAATAATTCAGCTGAAGCCCTTGAGATTACTACCTACAAAAAAAAGGGTGACTTCATCTCTTCTACATGGATGCCCTGTACCCCCCAGAACCTTATTAGTTGACTGCTTCATCCGGCAACCACAGAATCTTAGGAATAACGGTTGTCCTGACAACCACATCTTAATTTTTTATTTTTTTTGTTTCATACTTACTTGTTTCATCTTTGTTAGCTCCCTCCGGGTATGTTCATCATTTCTAAGATCTTTTTTGTTACCAACTAGAATGATCGGAACATTAGGGCAGAAGTGTTTCACTTCAGGGGTCCACTTCTCTGGTATGTTTTCTTTTTATTAGAGAAAAAAAAAAAATGAATAAGAAATCAAAACATTAGTTTTAGGCATATACCGTATGTAAAATAGATGCACTGCTATAAAATGGGTGTCACAATATATTTAACTTGAACCATGTTGGCCCATTGACTTGTTTTCGGTCTGCAACATATCAAAGATGTGTTACAAATGCTCAGTATGTGGACTATGAGAGATCATAAAGCCAAAAATCTCAAGATCAAAAAGTTAAAAGTACTGCTTTTAGACCATTCCAGTGTAAACAGGTAACACATATGTAACAGCATAGACCATGACGAAGCAATGTTACTAAACCAACAACCTTTTATTAACACATTAAGTTCGGATGAATTCAGCACAATATCAGAGAATGGTTTAAAGCGTTAAAAATGGACCAAAGCTATATTACAAGAAAAATACAATCATTCAGATGAATATTAACACACCATCATTCTAATATTACCATTAAATAAGTTAGTGCCAGTGACTGCTTAGTCCTAACACCCAAACCCAAATGGTCACTTAGTACTAGGTCAGTCACTTTCGTCACTCGTCACACACACAGATAATTGTGCAGAGATTGTTCGCAGATCTCTGGTTACAGTGAAATCATGGGCACATTGTTCTATTTTGTGGCCGTGTACAAATGTAACAATGTGTCCATGATTTCACTGCAACCAGAGATCTGCACAGATATCTGTGTGTGTGACATGGCCCTTAAGGTGCTGTCACACAGCACGATCTGGCCAGCGATGTCGGAAACGATGCGCGGGTGCCCGCTCGCTTCCGACATCGCTGGCCAGCTGTCACACAGCATTGCTGCGGCCGGCGACACCGCAGCGATGCGGGAGGTGACATCGCTCGCTGGGCTGGGTTCAGCCCAGCGAGCGATCCACAGCAACGCTGCGGTATAGGCTGGATCGCCGCCGACATCGCTCTGGCGATGTCACACAGCGCGATCCAGCCTTATCGCAGGTCGCCGGTTGACAGGTTTACGGTTCTTCCCGTAAACCTGTCAACCTGCGATAAAACTTTTTCGGCGATGTCGCTAGCGACGTCGCCAGGTGTGACACCACCATTAACCTGGGTCGATGACACCACTGACTGAGCTGCAAATCCTAGACTGGAGATAACGCTTCACACTGGCCACCTTTATTCCGTAAGGTCTCTCGTAATGGCGGCTTTAAGCCAACTCTGCTACTCACATGTCCGTCCTGCTACAGGTCCAAGTGCAGATTCGTCCCCTTCACTACCCTACTTGGCCTTTCATAATTACTAACTGTGCCACAGTCATCACCTGACCTGTTGTCTCCTTTACTCTCTTCCCCTGAGGGAACATGCACTTCACCCTCGAGAACTTACTAATGCATTTTTTTGCTTCCATTTTCTTTATCATCTGACCAGTAGATGACGGCTTGCTTGCAGCCAGTCTATTGGGCGCTAACTGTGTGCATCTTCTCACTTGTGTATCCCTTTACACCAAACTTATACACTGGTATGCCTAAGGCAGGCCCCTCAAGGAGTAATGCATGACATGGGTAATAGGAATGTTATAGTTATAATTTATTTGAAATGCTCTACTATTTATTAACCACATTGGTTTGGTGTAGTTAACATTAAAATCAGCTTCATTTATACTCTCTATATTCTGCAATGACACACCATTTGCTTTTGTTCAGTCTGCAGTGGTGATGTCATAAATACAGTTGTGGCCAAAAGTATTGACACCCCTGCAATTGTCAGATAATACTCAGTTTCTTCCTGAAAATGATTGCAATCACAAATTCTTTGGTATTATTATCTTCATTTAATTTGTCTTCAATGAAAAAAAAACACAAAAGAGAATGAAGCAAAAAGCAAAACATTGATCATTTCACACAAAACTCCAAAAAATGGGCCAGACAAAAGTATTGGCACCCTCAGCCTAATACTTGGTTGCACAACTTTTAGCCAAAATAACTGCGATCAACCGCTTCCGATAACCATCACTGAGTTTCTTACAATGCTCTGCTGGAATTTTAGACCATTCTACTTTGGAAAACTGCTCCAGGTCCCTGATATTTGAAGGGTGCCTTCTCCAAACTGCCATTTTTAGATCTCTCCACAGGTGTTCTATGGGATTCAGGTCTGGACTCATTGCTGGCCACCTTAGAAGTCTCCAGTGCTCTCTCTCAAACCATTTTCTAGTGCTTTTTGAAGTGTGTTTTGGGTCATTGTCCTGCTGGAAGACCCATGACCTCTGAGGGAGACCCAGCTTTCTCACACTGGGCCCTACATTATGCTGCAAAATTTGTTGGTAGTCTTCAGACTTCATAATGCCATGCACACGGTCAAGCAGTCCAGTGCCAGTGGCAGCAAAGCAACCTCAAAACATCAGGGAACCTCCGTTATGTTTGACTGTAGGGACAGTGTTCTTTTCTTTGAATGCCTCTTCTTTTCCTGTAAACTCCTGCCTTTGCCCAAAAAGCTCTACTTTTGTCTCATCTGACCAGAGAACATTCTTCCAAAACGTTTCGGGCTTTCTCAGGTAAGTTTTAGCAAACTCCAGCCTGGCTTTTTTATGTCTCGGGGTAAGAAGTGGGGTCTTCCTGGGTCTCCTACGATACAGTCCCTTTTCAGTCAGACGCCGATGGATAGTACGGGTTGACACTGTTGTACCCTCGGACTGCATGGCAGCTTGAACTTGTTTGGATGTTAGTCGAGGTTCTTTATCAACCATCTGCACAATCTTGCGTTGAAATCTCTCGTCAATTTTTCTTTTCTGTCCACATCTAGGGAGGTTAGCCACAGTGCCATGGGCATTAAACCTCTTGATGACACTGTGCACGGTAGAGACAGCAACATACAGGTCTTTGGAGATGAACTTGTAGCCTTGAGATTGCTCATACTTCCTCACAATTTGGTTTCTCAAGTCCTCAGACAGTTCTTTGGTCTTCTTTCTTTTCTCTATGCTCAATGTGGTGCACACAAGGACACAAGAGAGAGGTTGAGTCAACTTTAATCCATGTCAACTGGCTGCAAGTGTGATTTAGTTATTGCCAACACCTGTTAGGTGCCACAGGTAAGTTACAGGTGCTGCTAATTACACAAATTAGAGAAGCATCACATGATTTTTGTAACAGTGCAAATACTTTTGTCCACCCCCTTTTTTATGTTTGGAATTATATCCAATTTGGCTTTAGGACAATTCTTTTTGCGTTTTTTCATTGAAGACAAATTAAATGAAGATAATAATACCAAAGAATTTGTGATTGCAATCATTTTCAGGAAGAAACTGAGTATTATCTGACAGAATTGCAGGGGTGTCAATACTTTTGGCCACAACTGTACAATGCATGCGATTGCTTCAGCAAATCACTGTTCTTGGCGGTGCTGCCGATATACATTGCACAAGCTGATGAGCCCAGGTATTGGCTGCTGCAGTCACATGATCTGTAGGCGTGACATCACCCTTGCAGCCTGCAAACATCCACCAAGAGCAACAGTTAAACGCTGGTGCTGGAATAGGGAAGGGCAAGTCACATTTATTATATTATTTTTAAACTACAGCCAATTGATGGGATTAACCTCTTTAAAGCACACAATGGGCATAACAGTATCATCTTTTTTTCCACAGCATTCCTTCATTATTATAGTCACAGGATACAGTACTTTAAAAAAAAAAAAAAAAAGTACAGATCTTAAACAGTAAGAAAAGGACAATGGATTTCAAAAGGTAAAAAAGGTAAAGACAAAAAGACCTAATCGTCAGCTTGCAATATTATTATTGGCCTTACATTCCCCTCAGATCACCTCTTCCCTGTCATTACCTATGGTGCACATATAGATTGTCTTACCTAAACTGTCTGGGCTGTCAATTGAGAAACACATCAGAATTACATCGGTATCCGGGTACGAGAGTGGGCGCAGTCTGTCGTAATCCTCCTGTCCTGCTGTGTCCCACAGAGCAAGTTCCACCTACATTGAAATAACCTAATTAGTCAGCACAGAAGGAGAGGAAGGATTATAGGATTAGGAGTGAGCAGGAGAGATAAAGAGAAAAGTGGAATTGGAGAGGTGCTCAGCATTTAGCACATTCACATTATATAACTGGCACAAATACCAAGAAGGTTTCTACAAGCCATGTTAGAGCCCTGCAATTAAAATGTAAACTCTTGCCTCAAGTATACAGTGGAATCACATACTAAGACAGACCTAAAACCAATTCAAGCAACATTAAACATTTTACAATTTTTGTTGGATCCTCAGTTTGTTTTTTTTAAAGAATCAAAGGGAAATATTACCATTATACTCATATGATGTAAACATGAAAATTAAGGGTTAATTACCTTTTTGATGCATGGTACTAAAAGTCCCCATAAACCTTAGATACCTGTCAGACAAACGTGCTACAGGTAACAATGTATCTTGCCTCCCTCCATGAAGTTGATTTTGATCAAGCATTCTTGTATTTTCAATAGGGAGAGAAGTGCTATATGCTGCCAGACGTCTGGTAGCGAATTACCGTATCTCCAGGGAAATAAAAAAGAATCAGATGTTTAAATGTGAATTGCCTGGTCCCTCTCTGGTAGGGGAGTCAGAAGACTGATAAGACGGTCAGGCGGTCCCACCAAAATTGGCAGATTTGGCTGAACTTAATCTAATTCAGATAGGAGGCTTGATTGGGGAATATTATAACAAACACCAGGTTTTTTTCTCCAACTATTATATTCTTAGGGCCACGTCACACACACACAGATATCTGTGCAGATATTGTTCACAGATCTCTGGTTACAGTGAAATTATGGACACATTGTTCCATTTTGTGGCCGTCTACAAATGTAAGAATGTGTCCATGATTTCACTGCAACCAGAGATCTGTGAACAATATCTGCACAGATATCTGTGTGTGTGACGTGGCCCCTAGTCTGAAAAATTGCATGCCATATGATGGAGGTGTCTGTAAGCAATGATTCCAAAGAACATCTAGGAAACTTTGAGAGAGAGCTAAAAGGACACTTGAGGAGTCTTGATTACAAATTTCTAAACACAAACATAAAAGTAAAACGTGTGTTGATAAATTCTGGAAGATCCTTTAAACAAGTATGGTGTTCAGATGCCTATTTAACTCTGAGGGTACCGTCACACGTGGCGACGTCGCCGGAGATACCAGCGGCAACGGGCGGGAGCGCGCACGTTTTTGGTGCCCCACCAGCGTCGCATGTTTACATGCGGCGACACCTCCGGCGACGCACTGGCGATCTTCGGCTGTTTTCACATCAGCGGTTTTGCGCTGATCGCGGCATTTGCGGTGAAAAAAAACACAACTGCCGCTATTACCGCATAACAGCTGCACTTGCGGTTTACTTGCGGCAAGCCCCATAGAATGTCTATGCGGGCTTGCGGCAGGTGCGGCCGTGAAAAAACCGCGGTCAGCTTGCCGCAAGTAAACCACAAGTGCAGCCGTTATGCGGTAATCACGGCAGTTGTGGTGAAAAAAACGCACAAAGCCGCTGAAGTGAAAACAGCCTTACAGGCACCCATCTCCTGTAAGATCGCCATCCCCCTGTTACATGGGGCGATGTGTACACATCGCCCCAGAGTGCTCGCCTGGTTTCAGAGCACTGCTGAGAAACCAGGCGACCACTCAAATGCATCACCCTCGCCTATTCACATTGGGCGGCGCATCGGCGGCGATAGGCCACGCCCCAGCGCCGCCTATAAAATCGCCGCTGAAATCGCCAGGTGTGACGGTACCCTTAGGGTGGAAACACACTATCCTACTTGCATGCGAGTCTCTCGGACAAGACTCGGATCAGTGACCCTGAACGACCTCTCCCTCTCTGGATGGGAGTGTCAGCTGCTTGTGCTTTTGTGCAGCTGACACTCCAGAGAGGGAGAGGGGCCGTTCAGGGTCACTGATC